>VNJN01002926.1:0-29979 GCA_008042485.1 Drosophila mayri | reverse complement strand
AAACACAGCTGCGACTTGGAGTGCTGCCAGCGATGGAAATTCGGCCATTAATCGTGCTAACGATATTTTATTTATTTATTTGAATATATTTTTTTGGGAAGTAGTTGTCGACTTGAAATTAAATTTCTAAAAATGAAAGTTTTGTCTTGGGTTTAAGGTGAAATGGAAATTAAATAATGCAATTTCTATGAATGATAAATATATTAATAAATTATATATATTTGAATATTGCAAATAATTTTAAAAAATGTAAACCTAGCTGAAAGAAACAATTTCTTTCATATTCATCAACAATATCAATCACAACTGAATTATTAATAGAAAAAAACAGATGTACATATACTATCTGAGAATTTTAGTTTCTTTAATTAATTTTTCTTTTTAATAATTAATGAGATTTGCATGGATTTTTTTTAATATATTTTATGTATAATTTCATCAAAATTTTAGCCAAATATAAAAGTAATCAAACGTTTCAAAGGGAATAGCTTTTATTTCTCCATTAATATCAATTACAACTCAAAATTAAATAGAGATACAAGATACATTTGTGGCTTTCAGAACATTTGAAATTCCTAAATCAATTCCTGGAAATTAAATAGTACAGCATTCGCCAATATTGAATATATTTGATATTTTCAAAACGTTTTTGGCTTTAAGAAAAAATCTCCCTTATTTTTCCCATAAATATCATTCACAACTGAATGATGAATAGAAAACCAACATAAATATAGCTTTCAAAACATTCTAAATCAATCACTAAAGTCCAAAATTCATATAAAAATATTCTATCCGTTCTAACTTCCTCCTCCTTTTTCTCTTTAAACATATTTCCTCGATCCCCTCCAGCAGAATCACGGTGCCATCCTTTTACCCAGCGAGCATGTCACCATCACCTTGTCGCCTCTGCCTGGCTAAGTCGGTCGCACATGTCGCCGTTGCCATTTTAGGATTTGTGGCCAAAAGAGCAGCAAATAAACAAACAAAAATATAAAAAAAAAAATTACGTGGAAATAAAAATAATACAAATGTGTATGGAGACTATATGCAACATGGCTGCTTATTTTTGGACAGTCGGTAGAAAGTGCCGCCGGCGGCGTCGGCGGCCGTTAAAATAATGAGCTGCAACTGCTGTTGCACTGTGATTTGTTGTTGCCGCTTTCGGTTTTCAGTGTTCCAGCATTTCGGCCTTTGGTTTTTGGCATTCGAAATTCGGATTTCGGTTTTCCTTTTGCATATCACCATTAGCGCTGACAAGGCAGAACCAACCACAAAAGAAGTCGCCAGTTGAAAGTGAGCGCCAGCTGTCGCCAATTTCCGCATTCAAAAGGCCGCTTCCTCTCGCTTTTCCTTTTCCCTTACACGGAAAGAAATTTCTTTGGCACGTGACAAGGCAACTAAAGGGGGGGTTATTAAGTCTTACTACTTTTGCACCTAAAAATAATATATTTTCTGTATATTCAGATAAGGAAGATGTATCGGTTCTTTACTTTTTGTATATTTTAAATCTGCATTTTAAAGTATATTTTAGATTGTAATATGATAAACAATTAAACAAAAATTATTCAATAATAACCCATACATTCTTTCTCCCTGTGCACCAGAGGATTCTGTGACCCCGGCATCGCTTTCAGCCAGCAACATGTTGCGAAAGTGAGTCGCACAAAAGGCATTTTGCATGTTGCCGGCGCTTTTAATTGACAAACAAATTACAGGCTGCCTGCTCGCTGGTTTGTCTTTTGTCGTTGCCTGTGTTCGGTGTGTATGTTGTGTGTTGTTTGCCGTTTGTCTTTGGCCAAATGGCCAAACCCCTTCGACGGATGACATGTAAGACCAGTGCCGAATGACTAATTGGTCGGCGTAATGGTCAAGCCGGGCCAAGGCGGGCCACGGTACGGGCCAAGCCAGGTCCGGGCCATTAAAAGCTCTGCTCTGCACGGTGGTCACTTAATCACAACTATGAGTTATTTTGGCACACTGAGCCATAATTTGAAAACAAAAAGGATGAAGAAAAACTGCTTTATGTATCTCAAAAATAGGGAAAGTATTTATAGCTTCAAAAAACCCCGGAAAATGTCTTAATTTTTAAAGAAATTATGTGAGTTAATTATTGTTAGACATTAGCATTTCTTGGTCCCACTGTGCACCATGGTCACAGCAGTTCGTCAAGCCATTCACACACGATTTAGAGTCGTTGCCGCGGGGCCCAGGAGGCGGCGACTGACGAGGGATGTGGGCGGGTACCTGGGGTTTGGTTAGGGGACGGTACGGGACACTCATGTGATGAATTTGCCGCCAAGGCGCCGCCGCCACTGACGACGCTTGGGTGGTCAAAATGGGGTTGGGCGCCACGGCGCAACTCCTGCGGCTTAAATGTTTCCACAAACAGTTCGCTTCGAACGACTAAATTATTCATTGCAGGATTTATGCAGCCGGCGGCCGAAATCACTTTCGCTTCAGCTCCGGTCTTGGTCTGTAAGCCCGCCCCGAAATCATGAGCCCGCTCCCCATTCGCTCCTCCGCCCTGCCCTCCAGTTATTGGTCCTGGGTTCAGAGCTCAGGCAAACATTTGCCGCAATTAATGCACATGACGCCGCTTAAACTTTGACTTGACAAATGGCGTCGCCTCCCCCCAAGGAATGTGTCCACTCTGAAATGCATAAACCCTCAGACATGCACAGGGAAAAATTCTATGAGGTCCTTAAAGGGGAATTAAAAGGGGAAAAGATATTGCAGGAACCTGACAGAAATGGAAGATTTCCATGGGAGCTTCCTGAGGAGATACTGAAAAGGTTTTTCCCAATTAAGCAAAGAAATATATCACAAAATCTTGTATAACTTCATAATAAAATCTCTCGCAGACTCCTACATTTTCCTATCACATCTTCACCATATTTCTTCAAGTGTAGTTAACTCATTACGCGAATCCCGGGACCTGCCATCATCAACCAGCCCGGACGCATTTGCTGGCCGGCGTAGTCTGGTAGATGACGCCTCTGTTGCCATTGTTGTCTACACAGAACGGGGAGATGGGAACTGGGATGTGGATGTGTCTGGCCGGGATGAGGGGCGACGCCCACCTGGGCTGCCGTTTAATGGCACTGGCAAATGGGGGCTAGGCCCGACTCCGCTCGGCTTGGAGCTGTCATCGTCTGGCATCTGCATCTGCATCTCGGCCTGGCCTTCTTCGAGTATCTGGGCCTGGCCAGAAGCACGCGCCGGCTGCATTGTCTGACTGACAAGGTGATTTAGAGAGTGGGGATTGGGAGAGTCAGTTGGCAGCGGGGACCGGAGGCCTTTATTGTTATTGAAAAGCTGGCAGTAACAACCACAGGCACTTGGCCGATCGCGGAAAGGTCGAGGACGTGCAGCTGTGGCGAGGTCCCTCTTTTTATAGACCAGATTTAACCCTGTTTTACTTTCGCCAGCTGATTTAATCAACATAGAGACCTTAAAAATAATAGATTTATATGTAAAATATATAGCAAAAAGGTGTTAGGTATTTGAGTAAATTTCTTAAAGTGAAATATTTATAGAAAACTTTGAGCTTTTCTCAATTTTAAATAAAAATTATAAAGCAAAATTTCCCACCTTAGCAAACTTTAAAAATGTTTTAAATTATTTGTTTTCATTCAAATAAATACTACTTCCTATAAAATAAATTTCTGATAAATTTCTTTCTCCTTTTATGTCGTAAAATTATGCGGCTTATAGCTTATGGCCTTCGTTATGGCCCCAATAATATTTGAAATTATGATTTCAGCCGCTTTCGTCGGCATGCCAAACATTTTGGGCTATCGCAGCGGGCGATCGCCTTGGAGCTCTGCGACGAAACTTAACCCCGCTGTAATAATAATCAGACGCTGGCCATTTGCCACAGTCACCCACAAAAGACAACTTCCTCATTGGCGCAAAACGCAGCAGCAGATGTAGATGCCGAAAACACAAAGCACAAAGCAGCTAAGCAACAAAGCAGCAAAGCGAGCAAATCAAAGCATCAGCCGTTGCATAAGAAAAAGGCTTTGAGGGTGGTGCTGCCTGCACAGAACGAAAAAAATGTGCTACGATTTACAATTAATAATGAGAAAATGGGTTTTAAAAAAAATAGAAATTTAAGAAATTTTAGAATGCATTTTAAAGAGAGTTATTAAAGCTACAAAAACCTAAGTTTTGTAATAGCAATTGAATTTTAAGCTATTTATACTTTATAGATATTTATTATTTATATATTCCTTGATATCCCTGTGTACTTGACAGCAACTTGAACACAGTTTAGCCTTACTTTGTATGCACCCAGTGGCTTTTCCGATCCAAATTCAGACCAACACAAAGTTATGAATGAAAACGAAGCGAAACAGAAATAGAAATTGCCTTGCAAGCGAAGCAAATGAAAGAGCGGCGTCTTTGAGGGCCAGGCAAATCAGGAGGGGATCCGGGATGGGGGATCAGGATTGGATATAGTACTGTGGGTGATCGCTGTCTGGGGGAGGGGAAAGCCCGGCAATTGTCTGCGGCTAAAATGAAAGGCATGAGTGCCTGGCAAATGATAGACAGCCGGCTGACTAACTGACTGACTCCGACTCCGACTCCGTGCAATGTGCAACATGCAACGGAAGCGCAAAAATAGCAACAAATAGCTGGCGTTTACTGAAAACCTTTAGCTGGCCATAATTTGTTGAACTTTTGGCGGCGGCGTTTGACTTATTGCCTACTGATTCGCAGACAAATCGCCAATCGCCGGCTCTGTGTGGGTGCTGCCCGTGCGCTGGGCAGATAAACAAATTGCAATTTAGTGCAGCGGCCCAGGATGCTGCAACAAATGCAACTTACAGATACAAAATGAGCCCCATGCCAAGCGCCAGCTGTGCCGAAGAGAAAGTGAATGTTTGCTGACGTTTGACAGGTTCATTTTAGTGAAGATCACTCCAGGGAGCAGCATGGTGACCACCAAGATGCAAAGGTTTCGAAAAGAGATGCCTCTAAAACATGTATGTTTTGTACTATTTCCGAACTTGTTAAAGCTTAATTACTTATTTAGTCAAGTTATGGTCTGGCTCCGAGCCAAATTTAAGCCTGCACTTGTAGCATTTCTAATTGCAGTGCCGAAAATCAGGTCAGCCGGTAGGCAAGCAGGCAGATAAATCATGCCACTCGCCATTTGCAACATCAATTGCTAAATGGCCAACGCCCGTTGCATTGCACCGGGGGCTGATTTCTGATTTCCGCCTTGGGCCAAGCCAGGCCGACTGCATTTTAACCCAATTAGAGAACAGGTTGCCGGCACCTCCGCTCACACACGCCAATTTCAATTTGCAGCCGAAATATAGAGCAGTCACAAGGAGATCTTATCACTAAGCCAACCAGCATCATCTAACCACCAGATGAGATGTAGGGAAAAGCGCATTTAATTAACCCAATCCCCATCCAATCCAATCCAATACGATCCAATCCGATCTCTCTGCGGGCAGGGCCATAACTCATGGAGTGGAAAGCGCGCCCCGATAATGGTGACACATATCAATAAAGATATCCCACATGCAGATCCGATCGTTTCGATTCGGATTAGGTTGGAGATGGTTGGTTGGTTGGTTGGATGCTGCCGCCCTGCGGGAAGGCTGAGGAGGCTGGCGGCGGCGCCACTTGTTGTCGCCAAGCAAGTGGGTCAGTGGTGCTAGCCGGTGATTTGTGTGCGCTGTGCTTACCTGCAAAGAAAGGAGAATAAAAAAATAGAGTTAGACGGGTGAGAAAAAGCAATTAAGCGGCTGCCGCCATAAAAGAAGCTTATAGATACTTGGCTCCACTCAACTGCAGATGAATTTGCCAAAACCGAACATGACACGAACATAAACGCGATACACAGAGAGAAATCTGAGCTGAAATCTGCAACTAAATTGTGTAAGAACGAAAATAGCTTATAAAGGTTTTTAATAACAGAGAAGGAATGATGTTATTGAAATAAATAAGGTTTATAATAACAAATCTTGGTCATCTAGTTTCATCTAGTAAATATGATATATCAACAAAATATCGTATTTCATGTGATATAAAAAATATCGAAAATTTAAATATATATTAAAATATAGAAAATAATTTGCATTTATGTTTAAAATATCTATAATATCCATTTTATCAAGGAATATACAATGATATGGGTCTTAAGAAAAATAAAACACAGGATATAGATTTAAAAAAAAAACAGTTTCAGAAGTTAAAATATAGATTTTATTATTTATATACCCGGCAAGTATTGATCGATTGATAAATCAATGTTTTCTGATATTCTTTACTATTTTAAAATAAAACTACTATAATTTTATCCCAGATTAAATCACAAATTCCCAAGGACTTTCCAAGATCTCTGTAAGCTCACAGAGTTTGGACAATTCTCTATTTCTTTGTTAATATAAAATCTATATATTATGCAAAAACCCTCTGGAAATAAATATACTATTATTATTTCTCTCACTGCAACAAAATAAGATACAAATATGAGACAGGGTAATAAAAGAAAGCCCCGAATTAGACACAGATAATGCCGGTGTTCAGCCGTAAGAAATCGGCCAGAACTGCAGCTGTGATCGGTGTGTGAAAGCCAAACAAATCCAATCCACAGAACCAGCATGATTTATCCCCAGAGCTTATATCATCGCGGGGCAAAGCAATTAAAATTCAAAAGTTAAACGCTTTATGGCCTATTAAAGTTACACAAAATTAAATTTTTATGCCGCATGCTCGGGGAAATTAACATAATATCTCAAACGCTGAATTCCATTGGCATTCAACATATGAAATTATAATTTTTGTTAAGAGTCTGCATCTGTTGAATTTAATTGCTTCATTTGCGCCTTGGGTTTCGTGTGCGATCCCACATTTCTTTATATCTTTTGCCACACTTTTGACTCTGGCTGGATTTGGCTGGATAATAATTGCTTGTCTTCTGCACTCTCATAAATTATGCATCTCGATGCAAATGCCAGGGTAGGCTAATTGGTTTATATAAGAGGCGAAAACAATTTGCTCTTTTATGGCCATAAAAACGGGAGGAGAGCGCAAAGCGAAACAATAACAATAATGGCGTAATGACAACTGCACGACATTGACAAATAAAAGGAAAGCATGCACTCGGAATAACCAAAATAAATCCACAAAAAATAACTGAAAGGAAAAGAAAAGAAAATACAGATACAAGCACATTACGCATACGCCACCGAGTCGCGATTGCGCAAGTGGAAAAAGGTTTAAAAATAAACACAAATCCCTTTATTTACTCCACCCCAATTAGGCCGAAGGTGCAGCCAGCAATTAGAGGTGCTAATTATGAGGTTAACTCCAGGGTTCACCCACTCCACCCCGATCTGCGATAAGAAACGATCGAGAGCCCCTCGGCCATATATGTTTTTTATGCTCTCCGTGTGCCCTGCTTGCTAATGGCGATCGATTTGATTTAATTTGATTTGTTTCGTGTTGCCTGTTGGCCAGCTTGTCTCAGTTTGATTTGTGTCAACATGATCTGGCCAAAAGGTGCCGACAGACGGCCAAGATATGCTTCCAGTTGCTTTCCCATGTTCGGCCAATGCAAATGAATTTATGAGCATTACGTGCGCGTTTTGGTGAGCGTTTTACGAGCGCTCATTATGGCGCTTGAGCTGATTTCTGATTTCTGCAATTGGCAGCAGAAATGCCATTAAAATGTTTAATTAATTGCAGCGTGGCAAGGAATTTAAAGAATTTTAGCCATTTTTATGGGGAATTTCAAGGGAAGGTTGGTAAAGGATGGGAACAATTTAATTGTTTTCTAGAGTATATTTTCCATGTTTAAATAAATTATAACATTTATGGAATATTATAGAAGTCTTTAGATCATATTTACCGTTTAAATAAATTATTATTATATGTTTATAAAATAAATAACCACATTTATTATTTAATTATTAAATATTTATGAAATACATTTTTCAGGCTATTTTAAAATAGTCTATAAACTGCTAAAAATTGAAAAATATTTATTCGTTTTTAAATATCTAATAATTTTTTTGTTATATTACATTATCTCATTTATTTTTATTTATGAAATACATTTCCCGGACTAATTTCCCGGAAAAACATTTTAAAATATTAAACAATTTACAAAAATGAAATTAAAACAAAAATTAATGGTATTCTAATTTATATGCAATACTTTAATAATTTAGCGGAAATTTGAAATATATTTGATGTGTAAAATCTAGAAGTTTATAGATTCGTCTATATGTAGATCAATGGGGAGGTAACTTTTAAATTAAAGAAAAGATTATTATTTAACAAATTTCCCTTCCTCTTAAAAGTATTAATTGAAAAGAGATTTTAAAATATATTAAGTTAGTAATCCTTTGGGAAGATATTGATTTATATATAAATCAGTTAATTGATTTATTTGGAATTATAATAAGCAATTATTTGGAATAACTTTGCAAATAATTTCTGAAGTATTTTTTATGGTTTAATAAATTGTTTATTATTTTTGACCACTTGTTTAGAAGGTAATATCTTTAAAAGATACTTAGATCAATGCATTGCTCATTTGAAAGATTAATTATTAAACATTTATGGCACAAATTCCACTGAAATTCCTCTTAAATATTAACCAATTAATTTTAAGTACAATTTCCAAATCAAAATCTCGCTCAAAGTAAAATAGAAAAACCCCACAAAGCGGTTAACTTGATGTCTCCCAGCTGGATGTCTCAAGTTTATCACCTTAATGTGGCCCCATATATATTATCCCAGCAATAATGAATTCAAATGGGTCTTGTAAATCAAATTCCCAGCGCTTAACATGAGCTTTGGAAAGTGTGATTCTATAGATAAGGTTTTACAAGACCTATTGGGATCTCTCTCTCTCTCTCCTGGACAACAAAGTGTCCAAATGGGCCAAGCCAAACGCGTCTGGGATTTATGTATAAACTGGCCGTAAAAAAAAGAGTAGAAAAATGTGTACAAGCCTTAGCCGTAGCCTTAGCCGGGCCATTAAACCGAAATTCGAGCTTTTGTTCGGGGCACCTGACTCAAGAGGCGTAACCATGATCTTTTCCTTTTTTTCTCTCCCCAGTTTTTTGTTCGATTTTCTGCTTTTCTTGGGGAGGTCATAAAAACTGGCAGTGCCACCAAATGAGAGTGTGCAGCGAGCCGCGAAGAGATAAACCTCCGCCGGTCATATCGAGTGGGTGTTGCTCCGGCTCCAAGCGTCCAGAGACGTGCCAAAGATGAAGGAAAAATCTACGAAAAAAAGAAACTAAATCTGAACTTGCAGTTGCAGTAATATCGTGGGGCGTGGCAGCAGGCTGCACCACGCATGCGCGCCTTGTTTGTGGAATACGTGTTATCACGACCAAGACAGTCTTTCACTTTTTTCCACATTTTTCCCGCATGTCCGCACAATTTGTTGCCGAATGGATTGGCCTGACCGCCTGGCCCCCGGCGTAATCGTTCAATAATCGCAACGGAATGAATGGTAGGAAATCCATCCGAAACCAGCGAACTTGAGAACCGACTCGAATTACAACAATGAGCGGAGTGGAGCGGTGTAACCTTAGACTTGGCCGGGCATCATTAAAATCATACGCCACGTTGGCCAATGCCAATGCCCATCATCAAGCGGAATAATGTTGTTAAATACAAATTCATTTAAATTACAAAGCCCACAAAGTCGGCGACAAACTAATTGTGTGTGTTTTTTTTTGGGCCCCAGCCTAGATCGAAGGTGAAGGTTAAGGTTATGCACGGAAACAAAATAAATACGATTTAAATTTAATTATAAAAAAAAATTAAAAGATTTTAAATCCTAAAAAAAAAGTAAAATAAATAGAAATATAAATACAAAATTTAATTAAATGTGGTCTGAAATTATAAATTCTTTGAATAATAAACTAAATTCAAATGACAAAATACTCCTTGATTTTTATTTAATAAAAAATTAAACATTTTATTTACTTTTTTTCAAGTGCTTTCTATAACACACAATGGCCTAATGAAAAATTAGAGGGTATCCGTAATGCCGGTCACGCTGCTTACCATTTTTTAATGACCCCTCCACGGCGTTAATTTCCCGGGCAAATATTCCGGTTTTATGGGGAAACGGGTGCACAGGTCATGGGCCCCGAAGCTCCGATCGTTGGAATTAATTAGAGCGGCTTCGGTACGCAAAGCAAACTCATAAATTCCAAACTACACACACTCGATGGATGCTGTATGATCGCTGGACCTAGCCGGAGCCGGAGGAGCTGACCCCAGACCCCTCCTCCTCTCTCTGAACAAGCGAGTCTTTGTAATTTTTGACATGATATGCCGCCCAGATTGTGGAGGAAATTAATAAGAGGAGAGAGAACGATCGAGCAAGCGGCGATCATGATGCTGATCATGATGATCATGACTATTATATCGGAGAACAAGTTACTGGAGATCATATATATATGTATATACCGACTGCATTTACTGCAGTTGGTAGACAGCAGACCGTGCAGACGACAACGAGTTTTCCGATTTTCATGCAGCAGGCGCAATCAGTGCTCATGATCTGTACATTAGCGTCGTGTGTTGATCACGCAGATTGCTCAAACAGACCGTTGAGTGATATGGCCATGGCTGGCAGGTTATAGCCAGTTTTACCGTGTTTCCACCGACCATCGATATCGTCGCCGCTTTTTTTTTTTTTGGGCATAAATCTGGCTGGCAGACGCCTCTCTATGCAAATTCGGCACTCTTTCTGCATTTTTCTGCAGCGCTCGTTCGGTTATAGAGTCATCGCCGTTAGGAAATGCCATTATGCAAACACGCTTTTCTGTTAGTTTTTAATTCGAAAATTATGCAAAAATATCTCCCATACTGGCATTTAGCAGGTGGGCGTGGGTGAGAGGGGCGTGGCCCGGGTGCAAAAGTGCCCCGAGAAACTGGAAACTTGGGATCCAAAGAGCAGCGAGAAAAATGCAGGTGATCGCCGTCATCTGCCGGTGATCATGAATCAAAGATCGATAAAAGATCACACATTAAACTATGATTGGGAAATGTGTTTTTTGTACAGGATTGAAAATTTAAGTGTAAGATTTTCGATAACAACTGAAAGTGATCAGTCATCACTCTTGTGTGATTATTAATAAAAGATCTATAAAAGATCACACATTAAACTATGATTGGGAAATGTGTTTTTACAATTTCGATCAATCAACACCTTGCTGCGATTATTAATATAAAGATCTATGTTTGTCTGATCTTTAATTAAGTATTAAATAAATTAAATACTAATCAATGATTGTGATATGTCTTCTTAAAAGATTAAAACTTTAAGGCACCATATTTCAGGTTTTCCATAACAACCAAAAGTGATTAGTCTTTTATGCTATTTTTAATAGGAGATCTAAAAACAATTAAAAACTGAATTGTGATTGGAAAATGTGCTTTAACGATTTCCATTTTTGAGTCTTCTATATTCAAAGATCAATAAACTGCAGCTTAATTGGGAAATAAATCTGAAAACTTTAAACAAGTTGCTTTATGAAACACTTTAAGTAAACTATAACCCCTGTAATAGACCCAGAAATATGATTAAAAACTGTAATTATTAAGAACAGTAGTTATTTAGGAAAATTGCTACCTTGCGGCCAGCTCAAAGCCAAAGAAATCGGCCTCTCAATGCCACTGAAATCTTAATTACCAGTCATATTTCTTGTAATTAACGAGGAATGTAATTCTTCACTGCCCAA
Source organism: Drosophila mayri (assembly GCA_008042485.1). Taxonomy (NCBI): domain Eukaryota; kingdom Metazoa; phylum Arthropoda; class Insecta; order Diptera; family Drosophilidae; genus Drosophila; species Drosophila mayri. Next base: position 18,244 of record VNJN01002926.1, on the reverse strand, counting down.
AGATCGGTTACCAATATAATTTGTTCTCTTTTCTTGGTTATAAAGCCGCGTTTAAAGATCTTACGTAAGCAGCTTTTCGATTTGGCTTGAACAAAGTTCAGGTTCTCGCTTCTCATTGTTTGCTTTTCACGGCTGCTCACGTTTTTCCCCCTCGATCTCTTTTTATTTATTTTGTTTTATTTTTATTTTTTCCTCGCCTCAATTTTGTTGAACTTTTGAGCCAAACAAGGCGGAGAGAAAAAATAAAAGCACAAAAAGTGGTAAACCTGTTCAGTGATTTTTCGGTTCAGAGAATTTTGCATTCGTTAGGCTTTTGAGAGCAAAACAAACACAGAATTCTAACGCAATTTGTTTTGGTTTGGCTAAGAGTTGGCTTGTTGCAGAAACAGCTGTATTTGCCCAGGTATGTTTGGCCAAAGGTAAACAATATGTGGCAGCACATGAATATTTAAATAATGTCCAGACTGTGGCTTTGTTTGATTTGCAAACGACAGCGTGAAATGTGAGACAACGTGATGCATTTTTCGAATGGAATTTCCCAGACACTCACTCCCCTTTTTGGGGTCTTTGATTTTTTAATTTCTGTTTTTGTTTTTTTTTTATTATTGTTTAACCCGTACGTTTGCATTTTACACCTAAACTCTGGGCTCGAGGCAGAGGCTCAATGTAAAACAGTCGCTGACATTTGAAGGTTGTCGGCTCGTAAACTTCGTTACACCCCAAGTGCTTGTGGTATTTGTGCGATACAGTGCGTTTCAGAACTGTAAGACAGTCGGAAGTTTCAATGCCACAGATCAATGTCATCGTTGACGCCGCCAGACTCGTTGACTTTAATTGGTTGCAGACAATAATTCAATTAAAGTAATCATGCGAGTATATTAAAAAGTAGTTTAAGTGAGCCGATATATACCTTTGAAATGAATGGAAATGGGAAAAAATTCCATTGCTTTTCTATTGTATGGAAATTATATAGAAATTTCCATTGATTATACACATCCATATTTTTGCAATAAAAGCCAGCGAGCAATCTAAGGCAATGCGGAAGCTCATATATCGAATGATCGATACAGAAGAATTGCCTTTTTCGTCTTAAATTTGCACTCATCTTAAATATAAAGTGAGTATCCATTTATTATGTTGGCTATTTTGGGCTTTTATTTACTTAAAGCTGATCAAGTGCCTGAAATGGGCTATTATGGCAAGAACGAAAATATACTTTTTGTGACTTTAGCATTAAAAGCTTTTGGGGATGAGTCACTCAGCTGTAAATCAATTAGCAGATATAAAAATCCATTAAATCCATTTTCTGCCTGGAAAGTGTTTAGTGATCGCAAGTGACCTTGACTTCGGTTTTAGGCCAACCCCTGCTGTTGGCCAAATAATGCGGTCAAGAAAGTTAGTGTAGTGATAACCCCCCCGCCAAGCCCCCTACCTAAGGCACATTCACTCCAACTCCCGCTGACTTGGTTTTGGCATTTGCAATGACCCAATTTCGTTCGGCTTGGGGGATAATTAATCAAAGAAATGGAGCTTCGCCTCATCTGGGGAGAAAAAAGAGAAATAACGAGCCGACATTTGTAGATTTAACGATTAAATAAACGAACAACTGACAGCCATTGTGTTTCCATGTGGAAATCTAAATTTAAGTATGAATGAATGCGTTAATCGTCAATGCAATCTTATCAATTCACATTTGAAGTACGCTCTTAGGGAATACACAGAGCTTTGCGATCTAAAAAATGTCAGAGAAATACGTAAAATAATTCAAAATTTATAAAGAATTCAAAAGAGAGTCAATAATTTATACGTTTTAATAGAAATTATATTTATAATGGAATATTTTATTACCATTCATAAAAAAAAAAGAAAAAAGTCTTTAGAACAAGTTTTCTCTTTTAAATAAATCTTAAAGATAAATAATATAAATAAATTAAAATAAAATATTTATTCAAGTCTTTTTAAACAGACATGAATTTTTTCTTTATATTTTCATAAAATTAATATAATTTCAAAATTATACAAAATATTAACTTATATTTTTTTAAATCCCGACCAATTTTCTCTCTCTGCATGAACCGATCTATAATCGTTTAGCATTAAATGCAAATCGAGGAGCATTATGTCAGCCATCGATGGGTGCATTCGATGAAAGCGAAAGTGTGTCAGCGAGAGCGGGATGGCTGAAAAGCCACCCATCGAGAGTAAGTGAGATGGAAACGGAGGGCAAAGTCTCCAAGCGTGAAAGATTCTCCACTGCATTTCGCTGCAACAAGAGCTGGGGGACTGCGCATGCCTGCCTGCTCAGTGAAATGGAATGGAAAGAAGGTGGGAGAAATGGAAGAGCAAATAAGCGAGTGTGAGAGAGAGAGAGCGAGTGCAGTGACAAGAGCGATGACTTTCACTAGAAATTAAGCTTGATAACATAAATGTTCACAAGCTCAGCCGTCACTCTCTTTTCTCGATTAAAGATCATGACTCACGATCGATACCCGAAATGCGAGTAATTCAAACTCAAACACACACTCACACTCATACTATTCACTCGCATGTGTGGGTTCTAAGCGGCTTTAAGTGCATGTCAGAGGTGCCCATGCATTGCCCTCCTGTTAGCCCGCTTATCCCGCCAGCGGTGGGCGTAAATTGCCAAAGCAAATGGCATTTTGGCAAGGAAGTTGTAAATCTGCTGCCAAATAGAATTGTGAGCGGGATGGATGCCGATGCCGAGCCGCAAGAGCGTTCATTAAGGCCGGCGGAGTCCCAACAGCGGCGCATAAAAAGAACGAAAAATGTGCCAGGCAGTGTTATAACAGGCTCGTAGGAGCACTCGTTCTGGGTACCGAGAAGTGAATACCCTTTTGAAAATTATGATTTTTAAGAGTTTGTTTCCTACGAAAAGTTAAGGGTAGAAATAAATATTAAGGGTACAAAAATGGTTTATTTTTTTAGGCAGATAAATAAATAAATCTTGAGTAAAAATAGGAAAATCTACATACTGTCTTATTAGTGTAAATGTTCTTTGATTGAAGAAATAAAAGTTACTTTATAGGTAATTATATTCAATTTTATTTGATTTTTATTTTAAGGATCCCTTAGAAGACTTATTACCTATTAACCCATTTTCTCTTAGTTTATGACAAACATTAATTAATTAAGCACCCCTTTGTTATCCCAATTTTAAACTCCCAATTTAAGGGTTAAGAGTATAAATAGCTAGACAGACACTGTGAAACTCCATTGAGAAAAACCTTTCGGGACGTGCGTGCACAATACCCGGGTTTTACGACCTTCTGCAACGCCCACAATGGCAGTCATTGCACTGAGAGAAATGCAATTAGAGAACCGTCGAGGGCCTCGCTCTGCTGCTGCTAATGCTGCTGAGAGAACTTCCATGGGACGTCGACAGCCGTCAGACAGCCAGCCCACACACAGATCACTTCAGGTCTGGTCTGGTTCTGGGATATGACTTGGGCCTCAACTTCAACTCCATTTCCAGCTGCAACCTAAACTCCAACTCCAAAATCCAACAGTCTGGCTAAGTCTCTGAGGCTGGAGTTGGAGCTGGGGTTTAGGCAATTAGAGGGGCAAGACTTATGCCCAGGTTGCAGTGTTATAACATGGCTTTAGCTTTGACTGAAGTTTAAGTCAACTTTAAAGTTAAAAAACGCATAAGTTTATATCAATTTTTTCATGAAAGAAATTATTATTATTTAATTTCCCAGCATTCTTCTTCAGATTAACAAATATTTCCGATCTCTAGATGACACTGCATTAACATCCAATTGGCCAATGAACCCACTGCCCGATTATGAAACCAAACTCTTGGCCGCCGGCGGTTAATTCGGTGAACTTCGTAAATTGCCTTAATTAAGTGAAAGACCTTCTGCCCTTCGCTGGCAGCGGAAGTGGAGCAGTGCGAAACTGACCTCTTAACATTTTTGGAATTTCAATTACGACTACAATGCCCACATGCCTATGACTATGCCCATGGCTGGCTGGTACATAACTTCTGGCCTTGTCGGCATTATCAGAGAGTCAATAAATAGCTGCGGGGCAATCTTATCAACTCCTTAGTCCGTCGGCCATCGATATCTGTATCTATTAGTATTTGTTGAATAAACAAAATATGAAACGCAGGCCAGTCGTCGAATAAATGTCACTGACGACAAAAAGGGCAACGCAACCGCAGAAAGGCCAGAAAGGTTTCTTCAGATCATAATCGGCGACAGTATCAAATGAGCAGAGGAGACTTTGACTCCGACTCCGACTCCCGTGGTGTCTGTGGTTGTGCCCCGCCCCCCCTCCACTCCACTCCACTCCTTTCCACTCCCCAGTTATGAGAGGTAATAATCCACCGACTTGACCTGAACTCAGTATACTATATACACTTGTGTCCACAGCCAAGAAACCGAAAAAACATATCTCTCCTCCGTTTTGTTTGTTTGTTTGTCGGGGGAAAATTGAAGAGGCAAACAACATGAGGCAAAATGTGAAAAGAAAGAAACTGAACACTGAAGACTTGGTGACATTTGATAGGCCATGCGGTCAACTGCCGGCGATATCTTTCGGCGGTTCTATTTATAGGTCTCGATGCAATCTGGACCTGCAGCAGGCCACAGATGGAGTCACGTTCGGTGGTCGTTTCCAAATGTCAGCCACTCGCACACCCGAGACTTTATATCTTGCTCTAAGGGGGCCTTTGTATTTCCCCCCCATAAGCCTGGGGGAAATCGGAAGAACAAGCCCTTTATTGCCTTGTTACTGCCCCGGACAACCTAAGAATGTGATTCATTGAGAAAGAGAGCCGAAAGACTACTCATAAGTAGCTCTATAATTGATATCACAAAGGCCCCTAGCTGGGTAGCAATGGGTTGTGCTGGGTTCTACTCGAGGCTTACATTTCTGTAATCAATCATATGTATAACTCATGGGTAAAAACATGAATGAAAATACATTTTCTGATGAATATTATTCATTTCATTAGTACATTTGATTGGTTTTTACTATGAATATAATTTTGCTGGTTTTTATTGCATGATATCATTTATATTATATTATATTGGACGTATTATTACTTTAAACAAAGTTTTTAGTCACTGGTTATATAGGTAGGGGAGACTGCCTGGTAAAAATAATGTTTTATAAATAAATGCTTAAAACTTTGGATATGGATATGTTGAATGTAACCCCTTCTTTAACCTGAAGTTAAGTAACAGAGCTTAGGCAACCGCATTTTATAACTACTGTGACTTTGCTTTTTTATTGCATTTAACCCCTGTTTTAACCCCTGTCTTACAGCTACTATATCTTTCTAATTTGTTTGAATATTTTCCCTGCTTTATCCTGGGGTTAACTAACAGATTCTTGCAGCTAAGAGTAACCTTATCTAGCTTATTAACCTGGGGTTATCTAACATTTACATTTTGTCTCACTCAACCCTCACTTTATCCTGGAGTTAACTGGGTGTCTTACTTATCATATTTAATCTGCTCTTTAACATGAGTTTAGCATCTATGAGTTTGTTACTTGTTGCATTTTAACCCCCTTTTAGTTTGTATTTAATTTACAGAGCCTGTTAACTAAGAGCATCCTTATCTCACAGCCCGCTGTTAGGGAAATTGCAATTATCATGAGGAACGTCAACGAAAAACCCGATATACACGCTCGACAATATGAGACTTTGTGACTAATGCTCTAATTGAAAGAAAGCTTTCGGCGGGGAGGAAAACAAATGCAACAACAGACTGAGGGCGAGGGACAGGAAGGTCTCTGCGACCGAGGCAAATCGGAATCGTCACAATTAAAGTGGGTCAGCAAACCGCTTGGAGGAGCCGCCGCCCCAAAGCATAAATTGCAAATCCCGTGGCACAGACACGGACCCTTTCTTGGGCCACACTTGTATGGTAATGTGGGTCAAAAGCCCGAAATTATGTATTATCATTAAATTTCATTACGGCCGACTTTTCGAGCGCTTGAATAATGCCAAAAGATTCGGACTTTGTGGGCAAAAGCGGAATGCAAAAACAAAGCGAACCCGTTACACCGCAAAATTCACGCAATGCCACCACCACTCAGCAGTGGGTTGTTACCTTATTTCTTATTTTATTTCATTTTTTTTTTCAGTTGTACAGTTATGGGAACGGAACGGATCGGAGCCACCGAATGCAATCGCGTCCAGGCCAGGTCCAGCCAAAGAAAGGCAAAACGATGGTCAGTTCTTGCACGCATGTCCATATCGGGAGTTCTTCGGGAATGCGTAGAATCTCGCGACACAGAAAGAAACTCAACTTGCGACTCACAAAAATCACACTTGTCAGATGTCAGATTCCGCCAAGGGAAGCCATTAAGCGGGGTAAAGGTCAAATGTGAGTCCTTTTTACTAGAAACTTTTAACTTAGTTACTTCACTTTTTAGTAAAAAAAAAAATATTAAAAAAAACATTCCTCCAGATCTGTACTAGTTTCCAAATGCAATTGTTCTACTTAAAAACAGTAAAAAAAAAAAATTATAAAATGAGTTTATTACTTTTACAGCTCAAAATATTTTCTCACTAAAAAATATGATTCTATGAAGACTGCCAGAAGCTTAGGTATCTGACAGATAAATTTCTCTCGGTGCCGTTTTGAGTCATGTCAGTGGTTCTTCTGCACGAAGAAGGAGTTCAGTGATCCCGCCCGCTTACCAAAAAAGTCCTCCCATCTCTCGGAGGTGTCCGAATCGGATTCTATGTCCATCTTGGTCCTCTCCAGTGGCTTGATTTACGATTGTCTTGGTTTTTGGTTTGGTTTTGGCTTGGCTTTTCCCCGGCTCTCGGCTCGCTGTCTAAATATAGAGACGACTATGGCTCTGGCCTTTATGGGCGCTGCATTAGATATCGTAGCGTGTAGATACTGTATCTGAAGGAATGACTTCACCGCCGACTGGGAGCGGAAAGGCGAAGCTCAATCGATGACCGACCGTCTGTCGATAAGATAAACGCGCGATTTAACTTTAACTTTAAGCACTGGCACCGAGAACTCAGTGCGATTTTTCCACCTTCTCTCCGTCTTTTTGTATTTTGTTTTTATTATTTTTTTAGCTGGTATTTAGCGATATCTTATCGCGAGGCTCCAAGGCAGGGCAAATATGGGGACCCAGGCGCGGTGGCATTGCAGCCAACAACAGCTGTTGAGGAGCGTGAATGTATCTCAAAGCTGTGCTGCTCCCCGGCTTCTGGGGGCTGATGACTAAACCGGCTCGCGAACTTGTATCCGTTGGATGTGTTTTTTTGTTGTATTTTTTTTTTTGTATTTTCAGCATTTGTTTGTGCTTAGAACGAACGCCACACACGCGGCAACGGCCTCAGGTTGAACGCGCAGCAGATCGTTGATTGAATTTTATGGACGCCTTTGGATGGCTCTTCTCACTTGTTGTTGCGAAAAAAACGAAAACAAAACCAAAATGAAAATTCACAGAAATTAGTGATCGCGCCTCGTTGATTTTCCAGTTTCTCCCTCGTGCAAAATCACCTTCGCACCGTTACTTCTAATTGCGCCAAGTGAAACAAAAACAACAACAACAACACAGGTACACTTTTCTTATTTTTTATATACATTTTTTTTAATATATATATATTTATCATATATATGTATATTTTTGCCTCTCGCTCTTGTTGCCTTTTCTTTTAGTCGACGACGATACGCACACACACACGCTCACGCGCTGGGGGAGCTGCTCGAGCGCTCCGGGAACGACATAGACTTGTCCAGTTGCGCGACTGGGGATTGACTTGAAGTTGCCGGTGCGATCGAAAGGGGTTCCACCGCCAGTATCTTGTATCTGTCGGATACGCAACCGTTTGTTCCAACTCGAGCATCGAACATCGTTCGATGGTTCGAATCATGGCTTGAGAACTTTTCGGCTTTGCTTAAATAATTAAAAACAAAACTTAAACACTTAATCCTAGCAGTCCTCCGTGCACGCTCGACAGCACCACCAGGATGAGATTATGAGCCACAGATAGTACACCTCAACTAAGGGGTAAATAACCATATATACATATATGTATAGCTCGATAAGCATAAACATTGGACCTACGTATGATCAGAATGGAGCCGATTAGCCAGAACACAGGTTGTGCCGCCAAAGTACAAACAAAAAACACCGTAGCAATCAGGAGGAGGGAGGAAAAGATCCCAATGACGAAGGCCAATAAAATGGGCCAGCACCTGTCCTGCCAAAGGGAAAATTAAAATGGGTCCTAGGACGCACTCAGCAACCGTATGATCAATATCCCACACTCACCCACATCGTGCCGAAGAGCAGGAAGATCCTGCCCAGGCAATAGACTAGGGCAAATACCATCGCCAGGACCTTGACGAAAAGATTTTCCGGGGTTTTCATAAGTTCGAAGAGGGCTATGGAAAAGACCATCACACCCGCAATCACACCCCCCACACCGATTATGACGCAGCCAATGTAGAGGGAAAAGTAGCCGCAAAATCCCTTGAGACACATTTTTTGTTTTATTTTCTATAACATTACAAATTTTGAAATAAACTTCAATTTTGGACAAAGGGCTCTGAGAGGGGGCGAGGTGAAAATTCCTGCTATCACATTAGTTAGTCGTTTTCACAACCAATGGCCAGAATTTCGGCTTTTGCAAACGTACTGGCAACACCAGTTTATGTATTATGCGACTTGGTATTAATAATACCAAGCATTTAATACTATGCAGTCTCGACATTAAATTAATAATAAATGTAAACAATGGATTTAGCTGCCTCGCCTCCTGTTAAGCGTGCACGGCGGCAATCCCTCACCCCCGCTGAGGACGAGGACATCACCGGGATCCGGGCCATTCTGTCCGATGAGTTCGATCGGGAGATCGAGCTGGTAAAGGCGCACAGCTGCCAGTTGGAGACGAAGCAACAGCTGCAGGCGGTGATCCAGGAGTTGTCCCAGAAACTACCACACTTCCAGCATCTGAAGCGCGTCCATGACCGCAGTGTGCTCATCTGCCCCAGCTCCGATATCGAGGCATCGGAGACCCTGGAGCAGCACCTGCAACGGTTTGCTTTCTCGGAACACGTGCTCCGGGCTCTGTGCCAGGGAGTGCGGGTGGTGGAGGTGCCGGAACGCATGCCCCGGCTGCGAGTGCAGTACGAGAAGACGCTGCGGCACTGGCCCTGCAAGTTCCACCCGAACCACTACTCGGAGTCCCTGCGGAACGGCAGCAACTTCAGCTCCGAGCAACGCCGATTTCACAAGCGAATGGCCCAGCTGCTGGTGAGGCTCTCACGGGATGTGAATGCCGATCGGACAGTGGGCATCTGTGTGGACCCAAGGCGACCCAGCGTGGTGGCCGTAGCTGGAGGTGGAGAGTCACGCAGTCCGCACGAGCACTGCAGCATGCTGCTGGTGGATTATGTGGCACGCAGCCAGCAGGGAGGAGCCACTGAAACAGACCTGACTTTCGCCGAGGATCCAGAAGCTGGAGCGGAAACCACAGTGCGAGGTATTCCCACAGCCTACTATGATTACCTGAGCAAAGACGACGAGTACAAAGACCTGCAATTCGGAGCGGAGACTAGGAGGAGCGACGACGCGCTGCAGCAGCAGCAGGCTCAGGGAGCCGATAACCTAGCCAAATTTGGACCCTACCTGTGCACCGGCTACGATGTGTACCTGCTTCAGGAACCCTGCCTCATGTGCTCCATGGCCTTGGTGCACAGCCGAGCGAAAAGAGTGTTCTTTCTAAGAAGCTCCGAGAACGGAGCCCTCGCTACACGATTTCAGCTACACACTGTGCGGGAGCTCAACCACCACTACGAGGTGTTCCAGTTTACAACAAAACAGGACGCGGAGAAAAAATAACGATTAACGAACCTTGGTTTAATCCACAGAATAAATGATTTAAAGAATGTCTTCCATCTTGGGCGCCGTTCTGGCTGTTGACTGGCGGGTGGGCGAGGACAGGAGGCCTAGTAGCTGGCAGTCTGCCTCCAGGATGGTGATATCCTTAGATGAGCCCAAGAAACGGGTGGACAACTCTAGGTCTTTAACGCGCAGGCGAACGCGGGCTCCCTTGACATAATCGCTGCGGGAAAATGGGAACTTTATAAATTGTCATTTATCTTTGAGTAAAGAGTAATCTCTCACCTGGCATTGCGAGTCGGACGAGTGCAGACGCAGTGAAACTTCCAGCCAAAGTCTATGTACAGATCATCGCCCACCACATGGAATATTTTGCCGCTGACCGCTTTGCCCTCAGCACTGCCCAGCTGCTCCCGGAAATCAAGGGGTTATTACATAAACCAAATGGGGAATACTCTGCCGTAACTCACATCCACGAACTTGGAGTTCCTTAATAAAGAGGCAAAGGTCTGGTTGTCCTCCGGCTGCTCCTCGGGAATGGCGGGAGCCGTGTACTTGTCAAAGGCGCGGGCGAAGCCTCCCTTGCTGCCGCTGCTCTCCACCGAAGTCTCTACGGGAGCAACCGCCTCCGCCGCTGGGCCTTTCTCTGTTTCTCCACTTAGCAATCGCAAGCCCGCCGGCATACGGCGGCGGCCAGCGAAGGAGCCCAACTGGAGCGCTGATTTGCTTAGTTTTTGCAGCAGAGACATAACTTTAATTCAATATTCCGACAAGAAAAGAAAAACAAATTGGAAAACACTCAAGAAGAAGAACGACCGTTATCGATTTACATAAAAAAAAAAATCGATACGTTCCAAATGAACATATTCATCGTTAGAATGCCGGTCTTTATTTAATTCAACAATTTTAAATTAAAATCATAAAGTAATTTTGCCATAATTAGAAACATGCACCAAGTACAGCGTCTACGCATCGAGTCTGTCATGGCGGTGCCCATAGATTTTAGATTGTCATTATTTTTTATTATTATTAATATTATTATTCCTTTTTGTAAAGCTTATTACCTATTTAACTAATAGAATACAGATTTATATATATATTTATATCAGCATCAAAAGGGGATACTGATCAAGAATTAATGGGGTTTATGGGGTCGGAAATGACGCTTTTGCTGTTTAAACTTTATCTATTTATTAATTACATGTGGTTATAAATTTACAATAATTGTTTTTGGAAAAATTCTTTTTATATTTCCCGCTAAGGAACATCGATGCTTTTGATGAGAATTAATCAAGACAATCGAAAAATCGCAGCTGGGCTGGCGCATCGCTAGGATTACAAAAAACACGCTGCCGGCATTTATTTTGATATTACGAAATCAGTTTATTGGCGTAAATCTACATTTAAATTAGCAACATGATCCAGGCACAGCGTCAACGCATCGAGTCCGCCGTGACGGAGGCCATTGAAGACATGGACAAGACGCACTTGCGCAGAATGCAGGTAAGTGACTGGCCACCTGGTGCATAGATACCATTAACCGGCATTGTTGCGTGATACCTGATCATAACTAGAATGAGATGCACCTGTGCGCCGCCAAGTGCTGTTCGGATGGAACCTCCTCTGCTGACAGTGTCCAGAGGTGCGTCGATCGCTGCTCCACACCGATGACACGAGCTCAAAATTATGTCCAGCACGAACTGGGAGAGTTTCAGGGAAGACTGCAGCGTTGCGTCATGGTATGACCAAAAAAATCAAACATTTAGTTGTTACCTGTTGCTTACTCATTAATTTATCATTTATAGCAATGCAACGACGATGTCAAGGTGAAGATGCCGCCCAATCCCAACGAGGACCAAATAGCCAAATATACTGATCAATTTGAGCGCTGTGCTGTCCAGTGCGTTGACAAGCATGTGGGCCTTATACCCGGCATGATGAAGACGATGAAGGCAGTGCTCTCGAAGGGACCAGAGGGCATTCCCCAAGTCTAGCTGCATTTTTATTAACCTATTAAGCAGAGCTCGTAATATTGGATCCCGTATCACTCATAGTCTGAAGAATTCCGGCAGCCCGGGGATATAATGCAAAGAGCAATCAAGAGAACAGAACAAGAGCGAATGATATTTTGCATTCCTCTATCCAGCGCGCTACAAAAAAGCACAAGAGTTGCCATTAACTAGTCTAAGGGAGCTTCGGCACAATTACTGGGGGATCAACTCCTGTAAGTTCTTTGGGAGAGCATTCGAAAGACCATTTTACGAACTCTGCTATTATGTTGTTGAAACTCGTTTACCTTAATTGCCGTGCAAATATATAGTGTTACTAGCTTTTGGGACATTTTACACTTCTTTCTATCTACAACTTCCTGGAGTCATGTTTTCATCACATTTTAAAATACAAAATTCACATGAAAAGCTGTCAAACCCAAATTTAAGTTGTTTATTTCCAAATTGTTAATATTAAAAAATTGGGTCAATGGCGGAGCAGCAGAAGAAACGCTTGGAGAGTGCCATTAGCGAAATGATCGAGGACATGTACCGTACCCACTTGCGCCGGATGCAGGTGAGTGTGTGGTCGCCCTCGAGTTCAAGTAACCAACTGTCTCCCTGATATATTGGTGCTAAGTCCACGATGCATCGCTGCGCGGCCAAGTGCTGCGACGATGACCGCGGAACACTGGAGACTGTGCAGAGCTGCATCGAGAAGTGCGCCGTACCTCTGATGGACGCCCAGGACTATCTGCAGCACGAGCTAGGCCAGTTTCAGAGCCGCCTGCAGAACTGTGTCAGGGTAGGGGTCTGTTCTTGGTTTGCATTTGCATTTTCTTGAGCTATTTAAGAGCATTTTAGGTTTTCATTGGCTACTAACACAATCTTTTTCAGAACTAACTTATAGATGTATCTTTAACATTTCGTATTGCGGGTATTAATCCGGATGGAGGCGGATTTAACTAGTATTCATGTTTTTCTATTAACTTCCATTGAAAGTGAATTTAACCTTAGTCTAATTTTGATAAAAATCTCTAAGTTAATCAAAGCTTCAATCTCTGAAGATATTTATCTCAAAATTTCTTGGCTAACACGCATATCTTACCCACAGGATTGCAACAGCGATGCTCGCTCCAGTCTGCCTAGCAATCCAAGCAACCGGGACATGGCCCGATCCCAGCACATCTTCGAGGGCTGCACAGGCAACTGTGTGGACAAGCACATCGACCTATTGCCCGCCCTACTCAAGTCCATCAAGCAGACCCTAGATCGGGGTCCGCCCAAACGGTCCCACATGCGGGAAACCACCTTGGATATCTGAGTTCATTTTCTGGAAATGAGACAACACCCAGGAAGCCCGCTCCTCGGAGCATTAAAAACACCATTCGGGGAGTTATCAATGATTTCACTTATATATTGAAGATTTTTGGTAGAGCTTAACTATGGCTAATGATACACTTAGAACGAAACTATGATCTGGGGCAACGGATGGGCTTATCGGAGGAGGGCTTATCAGCTAGTCCAGTGCCCACGTGGCCCTCGCTCGCCCGCTTCCGATCCCGGATCTCCTTGGGCCCTAGCACGTTAAATATCTAGTAATAAAGATTCTTAGCAATATGCAACAATGTTTGTATTTGGGATCTGGCTGGGATTTACTGCTCATTCAGCTTCGTCCTCACGCCGTACTTGCTCCAGAACGTCACCTTGGCGGTGGTCTTCTTCTGGCTGTCCTGGAACACCGAGCACTGGTCGAAGGGCGGACAGTAGAGGTGCAGCGAGACGGAGGTGTCCGAGTGGCTGGGATTCTCCACGCGATGCAGCCCCAGGTTATCTGCAGAAAACAAGCAAAGGAAAACCCCAAAGTAAGTAAAGTCCCCTTGCAAGTTCGAGTCGGGTTTGCTCACCATTTATGTAAGCCACATCGTTGACGGCAATGGGTGTCTCCCCGATCTCCACCAGCTCCCGGCTATCGATCTCGCCGTCGGGATGATGGCCTCGGCCCGTATCCCTGCCAGAGCGATTGGGGTACTCGTAGCGCTTCTCGCGGAGATCCCCCTTCAGCATCTTCATGAAGCAATGGGAGTCGGCATGGTCGTGCACCGAGGAGCCGTGTCCTTCGCCCCAGCACAGGATCAGCAGATTGAACTTGCCATTGCCAGCATCCACCAGGTTCCGGGTGTAGCTATAACGATCGAACTTGGCATACTTGCGCCACTCCCGAGGATTCGACTTGTAGGAGAGCATCAGGTGGTTCACCATCTCGATGTTCACGTAGTTGGACTCGAACTCGCGATGAAGGGCGGCGATCAAGTCGGGAAGGCTGTCCACGGCAGGTCCGTACTTGAGGGGCTTCTCCAGCGCCTGATAGTAGCTGGTGGCCTGGCGCAGGTACTTCTCCTGGTCCACCTGCTCAATTTCCGAGTCGATCTTGGACAGGGCCATCTTGGGCTTGCTCTGATTGACCTAGGGTTCGAAGGGCAGACGGAAAAGGGTTAGGAATTTGGCTCAGACAGGGATCATAGGAATCAGAAGGGCGTGGAAAACTACCTCTATATATATGGAGGAGAATCTGTATATAGCTCGTTCCTCAATTGATTTAGATGAATTACGACGTTCTATGATCGATGCTAGCTGATAGCTGATAGCTGGTGTCTATATAATATAATTATATTCCGATTGGCTGTTGTGTGAAAAGATTGAATTCGCTTCCAGTAAGTGTAATCGCGCACACGCTCCACCTCGACTGACAATCCCAACTGAACTGACACCCCGGCTTCTGAAGATCCACTCTCCTGGTCCGCTCCTATATACATAATCAGCACGGATCGATGGGACGAACGTAAGGCGGAGGCACAAGCCCGGACAAAAACAAGAAGTGATTATCACTATCAAAAGCTGGGAATCGAATGTTGCCAGGAGGGGCTCTCCAACAGATGTGCCTGCCTGAGTCTCTGGACCAGAGGTTAACGACGCTCTAATGGGACCGCTTGGCAAATAAAAAACAAATTTCTATTCTATTATCTGTCCAATGGCCGAATATATGTTTTTTCTTGCTGATACGGAGGGTCCCCGATGATAGCTGGTTCAATTTGCTCGAATCTGGCTGCTGACGCATGTCCATTAAATCTTGAGGTAATTTTTACTTGAAAAAAATATGGGATCCTTGGGGTTTTACCAAATAAAAATACGCCATTTTGTGCCTCAGTTCAAAGTTTTTGGTTTTTTTATTTAAATGCAAATTTATTAGCTATCAAAATTTGCTAATCAATGGCAAACTTTCTCCGAAAAAGGGGGCAAAGTTTAAAAGTCAGTAAAATGTGATTGAATTCTTTTTGTTTTGAAGAACATTTCTAAAATTATTGCCTACTTTAAGGTTCATATCGCCTTTATCTTTTAACAAGTTAACATTCATTTAAGTCATCGTCTGAGTGATGCATTTGAGATCTCTTTGTGATTCAGGAAGTTCATTAATGACTAACTGACCTTACTTTCTCCCTTAAGAAAGAAACAACTGAGCAAACAAAGGTTCTTTTTTGGTTTTCCTTTCTTGGCTTTCCTCCGAAAAGACTTACATAACTCGATTTGTAAAGACTTTCCACCAGCTTTTCCAGCTGCAATGGCACAACGCCAGTGAACTTGTCACCCAAAATAATAATAGTTTTTTTTTTTATTATACCCCCAAGCAGTGTTATTAAATATTTCCCCGCCACATCGTGATTTTTTGGGGTTTGGTTGGGTATTTGAAAAAGTGTTTTGCAATGGCCAACAACAGCACTAAAGTGCCAACTTGGCAGTAGCCAACTTTCGCAACAAGTTAAGGCCAATGGCAAAAACGAGGCAAACAAAAACATAACTACAAGCTGCGTCAATATTTAGCCAACAGAAAGCACAAGCACTTTGGAAAATTGCTGGAAAGCCGGAGGCAATTTTCAAGCCAAGTTCAATCAACCGAACAGCTTGGGAAAACTATGGAAAGTGAAACGATGCTAGGCTGCAGGACTCACCATTTTGCAGGACTTGTTGAACTCTTCTTTCTTCTTTTGCAGTAACTGAATAATTTTGATTTTTTTTTTGTTTTGTAACTTGCACTTTTTAAGGAACAACTTTTGCTTTCACAGGACTCGGGACTGAAACTTGCACTTTTTCTAATTTGCACTATGGCCAAGTTGCCACCTGGATGCGCGCCACTTGGTTTGTGTGCCGTTTTGGGTATCTTTCACCAATTTATGGAGATCTTGGCCGCAGTTTCCACTCAAAACGCAATTCGAGTGACAACTTCCGACGCTGGCAGAGGCAAAGCGGAGCTCGAATGTCATTTTGAGTGCTTTTAGCGGCTGCGAGCCAAAACTCAAAGCGGTTTTCACTCAGCGCCGCAACCTGGCCTGGCCTGGCTCGGTTCTTCTTGTTGTTGTTTGCTCAGTTGTTGGCCCGAAATTTATGCTACCGATGTCGAAGTCAAGATCTCCGAGGTTGAGCAGCCAGGTATTCCGATACATTTCTTCCCCTTCCCGGCCGGCCTAAACTATTAATTATAGGGTCTGTGCCGTTTGGGCAGTCTTCTTTCTTATTTGCGTTTTTGGCCAAGAGAAATGGCCGATGGTGCCTTTTGTCCCACTCGCATGCTGGCCTGGGGTCAAAACTGATGAAAGACGAAAGGCTTTTTGAAACGTTTTCAGCACAGCTTCGATTTTGGTGTCAAGTGTCACTTGCCAATATTTGTAAAGCTCAAAACACTTGGACTGACTCTGTTTTGATCATGTACATTTCAATTTTACCTTTTTTCTTAAGAGCTACGAAAATTCAAAAGTTGTATGCAATTTTTATCATTTTTTTATTTAAATTTTTAAAATATTTAAAAAGATTGCTTTTTTGTTAGTTTTTTGTTAATAAAACATTTAAACCCTTGAAACCGCCTCGAAAAACGATGTTGCTTTTCAGTCACTGCCATAAGAATTCTACAAAACGAAAAAAAAATTAGAAAGAATATTAATATCTTACACATTTTAAAAATGAATTTACAGAATTAATAATATTACTATTCTGGGCCCTTTAAAATAACTTCAAATGTGTTCCAAAAGTATGAAAGATAATGCTAATTTATAAAATAAACATTGAATTACATTACGATACATTTACAAATTAAATTTGCGAAATTATATTTATTTCTTGATATTTTGTAATTAAAATGATATTTATTTCTTGATATTTTTTTAATTAAAAAATATTTTAATACCGAAATGATATTTATTTCTTGATATTTTTTAATTAAAGAATTCGAAAGTTGTATATAATTTTTACCAATTTTGTATTTAAATTTTAAAAATTATTAAGAAGATTGCCTTTTTCGTTAGTTTAATTGTTTATAAAAGATTTAAACCCTTGACACCGCCTAGAAAAACGATGTTACTTTTCAGTCACAAATTAAACAAAATGAAAAAATTATATTTATTTCTTGATATTTTTTTAATTGAAAAATATTTTAATACAAATATAGTAATAAAATAAAATCTCGAGTGTATCTCAAAAATGTCAGCTTACTTTTCCACCATTTTTTGCTGGCCCAAAACGAGAGCTATTTAGCATAAGCGTTCAGCTCGTGGCTTTCTAACCAAGTTTATTCAACTTTGAACTATTCTTTTTGCAAAGCTAACCCACTAGGTATGTAAATCATTTGAATATTCCCGAAAAACAAACACTGGAAGACAAAGAATTCATCTTTGTTTTCGTACATCTGAGCTTGCCTTGAAAAATGCAGTTAATAAAATGATTTCATTGACCGAACACAAATATTTTTATATTTTTCAATCATTAAAATCGGGGGGAATTCTGAAATCAGAACAATATTTTGCGCGTTTGAATGGGATGCTCTTATCAGCAGGAAAACGTATTCAGCGAACAACAGGGGCCAAAGGCCGGGACTTGTAATTTAACGGAAACATTCATTAAGTATTTATTTAAAAAAAAAACTAAAGTGAATCATTCGAAACTTCTGCTCAGAATAATTTAAAGAACTATGTTATTACATTTCATTTAATTTCATATAATTGTTACACAATATACTTAATGACTAGTTAATGTACGTAAAAAAACATATATTTTTGGCTTACACATTGAACTTTTAAATGCTGCAATAGCTTTGATAAAATATATCTCTGGAAAAAAATTAACTTTCTAGCTGTAAGCCTCGATAAGCTGCATTAATTTGAAGCAGAAGTTATGAAAATCATTTAAATGCGACCTTTTAATCCTCATCCTCCTCGGACATATCGAATTGGTCGTCATCAAAGTCTATTATCTGAAAAAAAATATTATGTTTGAATTATTTTATATTATTTTAAACCTTGTGGCTACAAACCTCACTGTTCAAGCGCTTAAACTCTGAAATTCCCGTCAAATCCTCA
>VNJN01002920.1:1505-124001 GCA_008042485.1 Drosophila mayri | reverse complement strand
ACACACATGTTGGCGCCTATGTTATCAGCCTTCCTCGCACACCACCCACTGTTGTGCGATTTTCTCAAAAACGTATGGATAGAAACTTATAAAATTCTCACCAAATGTTATCTAATTTCTCCTTAGTAAGTCAGTATACCGTGCATATGCCCACACTTCTGTAAATTTGAGTTATAGGACTTACAATTTTTGCTGCCCTATTTTGCATGGAGCAGACCCCGAGGTTAGTCTACTGTAATGCAATTTTCTCAAAAACTTATGGATAGGATTGAATGAAACTTGGCAGGATAAAACTACAGTATATATCCTTTATCCTGGCATACCACTTATGTTGGAACACTTCCAGCTTGCCGAGATATTGGAAAAATAGTGAAAACCCGATTTTTCAAGGGCTTGTTTTAATAGATCCAAAGGTCAAATACCCCCAAAACCAGTAAAAAACATTAGTAAATTTGTTTTTTAGCATTTATAAACTTTATTTAGTTTGATTTAGTGCCTTATTTAAGTTGGAATGTTAAATAAAAGTAATTCAACTAAAAAATGTGTTTTTAAATTGTTTACAATTTTGTTTTACATATTTGGTCGATTTTTATTGTTGGGCTTTTTGAAATCTGTTTTAAATAAAAGAAGACTTTGAGCATTTTTAATAATCCAAGTGCAAGAAACCATTTTAACATTTCTTTTCCCCAAAAATATTTTGAAAATGTTAAATATATTGCGTTACATTCATCTTTTTATAGAATGTTAAATAAATATTGATTAAATATATAAAGTTTAGTTTATCAAAGCCAAATTTCATTTCACCAAAACCAGAAAAACCCCAAAAAAAAGAAAGAAATTATGAGCCAATGTTAGTTGTAAATTTCGTTTCACCGCCACCTCTTAATTTGGAATTTGGATATTGGAATCACCTTTTGTTTTGTGTAAAAATAAGTTTAACAAATATGATTTTGAATTTACGAAAGAAAATGTTTGAGGAGCTGTTTGTCGAATTGTTGGGCTTACGTATTTAAGTACTAATTAGCGAACTTTTTAAGAATTCGTATTAATATTTAATAATTATATTGAATAAATACACAAATTCGGGAAATATGGCCGAAAATGTAACTTATCGCCTCCTAAATCTTTGCACTCCTTTTCATCCATATATTTTTTTGTTGGAGAAGTGCTAAGGAACTCGGAATGCTTGGATGATAGCCATCCAAAACAATATTATTCCAGATATTAATAATTAATCAAGGAAAACACGCTCTGGAATTCAAAGACACAGTAAACGATTTGTGCATAGAAAACAACTGCTGAGGTCCTGACAGCTGGCAAGGATATTAGGTGAAGATAAGAACAACCTGAGCAAGAAACGTCGCAAGAAGAATGGAAAATTTCTAATAAACACTAAATATTTACACAAATATATATATTTATTTGCTTGCCATTTTTATAATACTGAAAAATAATTTTTTCGATTTTCCCTAAAAGCCTTGGATGCGATTCTGTATAGAGGCTAATCTTGGTTATCTTTACCATAAACACGAGCTTTCAATTATCCACTTTGAGCAGCTCCTTTCCTTGGTCCCTGCGAGGACTCGTTGTTTCCGCCCCAAAAGTCACATTTAGATAAGTTGAACTTCCGAATTGAAATGAGAACCAACTGAACTGAACGAAATGCCAATAAAGATACATGTTTTCAAGGCTTTAAGCTCATAAACATCGAATAAATATATATAAATTCCTTTATTTTGGACTTCACAGCTTGTTATTTACATAAAAAAAAAATGAATACATAGTTTCGAAGACACTTTCTCTATTCGAAATACAATTTAACAATTATATACAGGGCTTGGACACAGCCGCGCGATATACAGGCGCTTAAAGCTAGGTTTAATAAATAAAATCACGAGCCCGGCTTGGAGGCATTGGATCGGATCCAATCCCTGGACTAGTGCTGCATCTTGTTGCTCTTGGCGATGGTCAGCGAGCTGCCGATGCGCCGGCGATCGTAGAATGGCTCCGGCTCGTCTAGGGCTCCGATGGCCGTCACAGCGGCGAAACTGGAGCCGGCGGGCTCCTCGTACAGCTCGTGACCCACCTTGGCCAGGTAGGTGGAGATGCCGCTGTCCACCTCGTGCTCATAGCTCACCCGCATGGGGGCCAGCTGATGGTGAATCCGACCGTTGTTCACGGCCGCCGTCAGGGACTCGCCGCGCAGTAGATACTTCATAATCACCTGGAAAACCGGGAAAAACAGGAAAATGGTTAGCTATACGATAGATTGGGCACTGGAAAACCCAATACTTACACCTGCCACACTGGTGGTGATGCGAGTGCCACCTGCTGCTCCCACAAGCAGCCGGACATTGCCCTGCTGGTCCACAACAATGGCGGGACTCATCGAGGACATTGGCCGCTTTCCTGGGTAAATGTAGTTGGCCGGAGAGGCGGGCACGCCAAAGCTGTTGACCACGCCCGGGGTCGAGAAGTCGTCCATTTCGTCGTTGAGGATGATGCCCGTCCGCAATGAGGCCACCTTGGAGCCAAAGCTGGAGAATAATAAATAAAGTTATCATTTCGTTTCCATTCCGAATGAAACGGATCCCCAGATCCACTTACTAGTTGTTAATCGTGCTGGTGATGGACACCGCATCCCCGTTGGTGGCCAGGACATTCATGTGGGCAGTGCCGTGATCCTCCTCGACGGTAAAGTTGGCTCCGTAGTACAGGTAGTCCTGCGAGGTTCTGTCATCGTGTATGAGCTTTCGGATGCTCTCCACGAACTCCGGCTGCAGCATCTGCTCCAGGGTGGCGTTGATGGAGGCGGCATTCTCGGGATCGGCGTACAGATCGCCCAGATTCGTGCGCTGGCCGTAGGCGTGCTTGAAGGCCTCCACGACCCGCTGCCAGTAGATGTACTCATCGTCCGTGTGCATGCCGCCCATGATGTTGAGGATGAAGGCCAACAGGGGTCCGCTGCTGGGCATCGGGGTGGAGTATAGCGTGTAGGAGCCACTGACATTGGCCGCAATGTGCCCATCGCTCTCCCAGTGCACCTTGTAGTCGCGCAGATCCTGCTCGGTGATAATGCCGCCCAGGCTCCGGATATCCTCGACGAACATGCGCCCCGTCTCGCCACCGTCGTAGATCTCCTTGGCCCCATTCTCGGCGATCCTCTCCAGCGTATCGGCCAGCACGGTGCGCTTCATAAAGTCACCCTCCAGCCAGGGCTCCTGCTGCTCATTGAGGAAAACGGAGCTCAGGCCGGGATCCGCCCGGATCTGGGTTAGCTTGGACTGTATGGCCGAGGCCAGGTAACGGGAAACGACATGACCCTCGCGGGCCAGCTTGATGGCCGGCTGGAAGAGGCGCTTCCAGGGCAGGATACCGTACCGACGATGCATCTCCCAGTAGCCCAAGATCTCGCCAGGCACTGCTCCCGCTGTTGCGCCCGTGATCTCCGTCTGTCCCACGAACATATCCTTGTGCGCCGCCGCCGGTGCCGATTCCCGGGCAATCAGAGTCTCCACCTTTCTGCTGCTCCGCGTATAAATGGTGGCCACAAAGCCACCGCCAATGCCCATGGAGTGCGGCAGTAGGAGTCCCTCGCACAGCAGCGTGGCAATGGAGGCGTCCACGGCAGAGCCACCATCGTTGAGCACATCTCCGCCAACGTCGGCGCAGCCGATGCCATTGGACACAACGGCACCGCTGATGAGCCGGGAGTCCCGATTCCGGAGTCCGAAAACTAGACCGAGGGTCAGAGCCGTCACCATCACGGCTGCCAGCAGCAGCCATAGAAGGATCTTCTTGCTACACACCAACCTGGGCGGGGGGATAAAGAGGGAGGAGGTTGTCAGCTATCGTTGTTAGCGATTCCCGATCAGCGATCCGCGATCGTCATCAGCCCCTCGAGAGTGAAGAGCTTGAGGACCTGGTCGAGTGGAGCAGCGGTGGCGGTGCTGGCGATTAGCTTTGATTTGGCTTGGGGCGCCGCTATCGGCTCTCCAGCGTTATGCCAAGTCACCACCACCCAGCCAAGGCCCTCCACTTCGAATCAGGTAATACCCTGCGATCTACGTTTTCTCACAGAGAACAACCCACCTACAATTAAACGATTTTTGGCTGAGAATCGGAAGCTAAATGAAGCCAGTTTACTTGGGAGAGATGATTACAAAACGGAGAGGTTGCCTTTCAAGCTGAATCTCCATAATTTCCTATTTTTCTAACCGAGATTACAAATTCCAAGCCCACTTTGTAGGTAGCTGCAAGCGAGACACATAAATTTCTGCTCTTTTGATTTATTTCAAAGAAACCTGAAATTACTTTCCCCGTAAAGCCGGTAAATCTGATTAAATACAACTTATTATTGTAGTTGGTCGTGCCTGTAATCAGTGACCATTAAAGTGCAGTTAAATTAAATTAGCCGAATCATTCTTTTCGATCTATCTGGAAGTGTGGAGTGTAGTATATCTCAGAGGTAAGCCCATTCAGTAGCAGTGGCCGGGACAGTAAAAGCCCATCTATGGCTGTGGTAACTGATTACCCACAGAGTGTCCCCGTGACAGTGTGATTTTCAGGTGTATCTGCCAGCTGGCTGATCACGTACCGGATGAGTCCGGACATACCTTTTGCCCGTGAGGGTGCTAGTCGCACCAGAGCCTTATCAGCTCCCCCCCTCTGTCCACGCACAACGCGTGGCCATAAAAATGCCAAAACCCGAGATCATAAAACTTGAGCGCTATTAACAGGCAATTTTCTATAATTAACGTAGATTTCCCGCATGGGGAAAGTGGCAAAACACTTGGATTTAGTGCCCGTCATGCCAAATGGTTCTCCACATTTCGATTTCGATCGGCTATCGTCGCCGTCTGCCCCAGATTATGATCCTCGAGAGTTCGATCGTGCTTTCTGCCGACTCACTCGCTGGGACGTTGCCCCAATCTGCATATCGCATACCATTCTCTATTCGCGGCCAACACGATAAGAACCAGTTCGGGCCAGTCCGGTGGCTGTCGTCCCTTACGATACCATAATTGGTGTCGCACAATGTCACACTTTCGGTAGCTGTCGTCGGCTTTGAGTCGCCTCCAATTCATCGACTGCCGACAAATTGAGGTGTCATAAAGGATGATTGGTCCTGTGATAAGCGGCTAGGATTAAAGCCGCTTGATCCGGCGGTTAATTGGTTTTATGGCCATTGGAAAGACGCCACTAAGGTCGAACTGCCATAGTAAAAGTTTATGGAAAGATCTTTGAACCCGAAGAACATCGAAGGAACCGAAATTGTGGATCGAGAAAATATATGTAGTAATAGTAACAATGATGGGCCATATTCGATAACGAAGCGATCTTTAAACTAACTAATATCAACTGAGCAACTGTTTGCTCAAGCCTCAAGTGGGGGGTGTGGCACTTGAACTCCATTAATTGGCATTACGGAAAAACATACAGGAAATTATATAATGTTATGACATGAATTGGTGAATGGGATATATATTTATACGAATTTCAGGCCCAGATCTTAGATTAGAAAGGGAGATATTTTTGTAGGGATGTATATATATATATCTTCAAAAATAATCTTAAAATGGTTACATATCACAAAATATCGAATAATATTGAATTTTATTTTAAAAAAAGATTGATATTGTTGAACAAAAATATATATTTAAGGGATTCTCTTTATTTTTTGCTGATTGAGACAAAAAGACCAATTGATTTTAAAATATTTTAAAGTTTTATATAACGAGAAATATGAAAAAATATTGGTTTTCATTTGAAAATATTAATATTATCATAAAATATATGAAAACGTTATTGGGGATATATTTTTGACGATTTTTTGTCGAATAAATATATTTTGCCGATAAATATATTTGCCGAAGAATAAGTATATAATTTTAAAAATATGTTAAAATATTGAAAAAATTGTTTCATTTGAAAATAATAATAATTATAGTATAAATATCTAAGAATTTAAATATTTTATTGACTATTTATATCAAATATCGGTTTCAGGCACATATACAGGAGAGACCTTAAAATATCAAATGTATCGACCTTCGTGGAAAATACAATTTTTAATTCTGATAAAAATAGTAAATATATAGATGGAAATTTTTAATTTAAATTAAATAGAGCGTATATTCTTTAGGAATCCCTGGAGATTTTAATTAAATAAAATTTGTATACATATTTTATGAATTACCAAATTAATTAAAATTTAAATATTTAACTATAAAGAGATCCCTAAATCGAATACAATTTTTTCTAGGTGATCTCTCTTGGTCAGCATAAAATATCTCCTATCAAAGATGCTAACTGAGAATATCAATTAAGAAGGTACCACAGCACAGAAGAATTTCCACTGAAAATTAAAGTTTGAAGAAAATATCTTCAGATCATAATCTTTGATATCATTCCCCTTTTTTTGGAATCTTTTATAGATTGGTTCATGTTTTAAAAAAGGTCCTCACTTTAACAGAGTCAACTAGGATGCTTTCTGCTCCCCTGATAAGATACCGGTGACATGGTGTAATCTTCTCCAGAAAATAAGAACAGCTTTTAATTACTAAAATCTATCGGCAGATCTCGTGTTGAAAACACACAATACCTTTACTCCGGCACTGGAAGGCGATCAAAACGAAATGCAGAACCGCAAAGAAAAGCAAAATCACACATTTCCATTTATCATTTTCTAGAATATTTGCCTCGTCATCGAAAGCGGATCGTGTCTGCAACGAAACGGGAAGATAAGTCCATGACGAAATGGGGAGGAACGAAAGTCATCCGTGGCCGATTGGCAGGTGTAAACAATAAATAAGGCGTCGAGCCATGATAGGCTTTTGGCCAAGAGAATAGCGCCGCAGCGTTAGAACTATTATTCCCACCGATAATTGTGCTGCAGCTCCAATGAATTATGCAAAGGCCGCGGGAATCGCGGGGGATTCTCTTATTGTTATTGTTTGTATTATTGCTTTTTTGTTTTGCATAATGTGAAACCCGTTTTCAGCGAGCTAATAGCAAGTCCAGCGGAATGACCTGACAATTGGCGGCATTGCTCTCGCCCTCGAATCTCTCATTCTCTGAGGGGTACTTTTTATGGCGGGGCCCCAAATTCCTGGTGTTAGCCCAATCTTATCGGGATCATATACCACATATATCCATAAAACAGAGCCTGTCAATGATCCGAGCTGAATGAACACGAATGTTCTGAAAGAAAGAAAAGAATTCCCGTGCCATAAACATCATTCCCATAAGGCAGGCCATATCTCAGCCATGTACTATATCTTATGGGGCGTCGTAAAGCGGAGCAATTAAGCTAATTGCTTTCGACTTTCGACAACTTTTTGATAAACTGAAGAATGGAACGTATTTACACATTTTTCCAAAGTGCGAATGACGCGTTTTCATGCCCTCTAAGTATAAACTTCGTGGCACAGGGGCAGTCGCGGGCGAAAATATCACCAAAAATAAGATCTATCAACGACCAATAACCAGAGCACCCGGCCATAAATAAATCCTTGATATCTTCAACCCAGAGACCTCTCAATTACGCTGCTATTAGTTGTATATATGTACATATATTCATTAATTTATCTTATCAGAGGCGATCACCGAGTTCCAGTCACGGTCTGAAATTTACTGACTTGCGTAAAAGTGATGGGACAACAAAGTAGTTAACACTTAACTTATGGAAATATAATATAGTATATTTGCATTGTTTTATTTCGTTCGCTATTTAATCAAGTGGAGCATTAGCTTAATGACGAAATTCGACTACTAAGTCTAGGTAATGGCCAAATTTTACACAGTCTATAGGACTGGAATGCTACTATCGTCATATATGTACCATTCGTACGACAATATGATATCTCAGTTTGGCTTAATATTTACACAAGTGAGCAAAAGCTTAATTGCAGTGTTAGGCTCTAAATGCCGGCCAAGCAATAATTGGAATTGTTTCGTTCCCCTCACCTAACTTCATCGATATATGTATGATGGACTGAGCCATAAATGGTTATTCCAGTGACAGTGAATCCCCCCACAAAACAGGTTTCGGTAACTAGCAGACTTTGATTCCAAAAGTCTCGGGTATTATATATCCACATCTAGTTTATAGGTTTAAAATATATTCATATAGTTGTTGAAATCATAGGATGAAAAATAATTAAAAATATATATTTTATTAAATTTTTGGTAAACCTTTTATGGTATTTATGGAATATATTTGCAGGGTTTTTATTTTTAATTTTAGAAATTTCCAACCTGATCCTATGAATATCTTATATTTTTTAACTGCCTTAACATTTAGATTTAGATTTGTACTTCTGTTTGTTCCTAATCGTAATATTCATTCAGTTTAAGAATTACCTTTATATAAAGTCTTATTTTTATTTGAAGCCTAATAGATACCATAGAAAAGATATGAAATTTATTAAAAATAAAAAATAATAATTAGTTCTTAAATATATTTCTACATATTCAGAATAATTTTAAATACTTTTACTTAATGTTTTTGAAATGACTTTATTATCATAGGATGCATTAGAAAATAATGGCTAAAAAATATTATATGAACGCGATTATAGCCTCTTTTGTATGTGACTTTTTTTCGTTTTTCAACAGCTATTAATAACCTTTAACCCCACGCAAAAAAAAAAAACCTTTTAGAAAATATCAAATAGATTTTTCATAATTAATACCCCCCTTAAGGGACGCCCTTAAGATCCGCCACTGGATGAAATGCATTAAATGTCTCTCCCTTGGCGCCTGGCCATTCTTACCTCATTTTACGTGATAGTCGCAGCGAATCGAATATAATTATTTTTTATACTCAAATCAAACTTTTTCAGAGCTCGGCCGGCGCAGCGTAGAGCCTTGGGCCGCACAGAAAAACAAAAAACGAAACAAGCCAGAAAAAAGCGCGAGAGAAAAAAAAACACACACTCGGTAACAGTAAAAGCAACAACAATAGTGGCGCAGGGTAAGAAGAGGAAGAGGAAGGGTGGCTCCTAATTAAGTTCCGTTCGATTCCTTGGCCCTCTCAGCTGCCGCCTGTGAGCACCTGCCGCGATCGACTGATGCAGTGGCTCCACTCGGCCGACTCCACATCGTCTCCGTTCCATCTGCCAGTTTAGCTTACTTCGGGCTAAATCTGGCATATTTGTAGAGCTTTAAAGCTTAAAATGCTTGCTTGTAGCTTTAACAAGAAAGGGAGCTAGCTTCGGTTCGCCGAAGTTTATATACCCTTGCAGGCTTCAATTGAACCATAAAAGTTAAAAACAAAATTCTGAAAAAGTATAAAGTATAAAGTATAATAATAATATATTGAAAACAGCAAAGTTATGCTTTTTCTCGTCCGATTTTAAACAAATGTAAAACAAAGTTCTAGATTAATGGAATAAAATATACAAATAATAGAAAATTGTCAAATTATATAAAAATATGTTGATAACTAACAAAGTTAAAATTTTTTTCCTCTAAAAATTTCCCGATTGGCAGCTATAAAATATAGTCATCCGATTTTCGTAAAATTGAAAAATATAACAAATCGAAATTAATAAAAATAAATGTCAAATTTGATGAAAATGCACATACACCTACAATATAATAATAAAAAAATTATAATAATGTGTAGAAAAACTGCAAAATTATAGTGTTTTTTTCAATTATTTTCCTGTTTCTTCCTAGTCGTCCTATTTTCGTAAAATAAAACATAGGCCAAATCTCAAATTTCATGAAAATTTTATGGTTTTATCTTTTATTTTCAGATTTTCATAAAATTAATCATTGATAACTGACAAAGTTCAAAGTTTTTTCTAAAAATTTTCCGATTGTTTAAAAATATGAATACATTGAAATACATTTTATTTTCCTATTGCAAAAGCAGCACATAAGCCCGACAGAGTTTTGAAAGTTCAAAAGATCGGAGGAAGCCTACTTTTACGATATCTAAGGAGATAAGTTTATGCATAATGCGTTGCATACATAAAACATATTGTTGTAATGGCAAGTTATTATATTTAGGTTATCGCAATAATAACACGCAATTGATTTTTGTAATAAAAACACTGCGCCCTTAAATCGATATTTTACTTTTTCTAGATTTACTGCCTGCCTATCAAAAAATTAAAGGAAAAACTCAAATCAAAATAAGAGAAAACCAAAGGCAGATAGTTTTCAAAAACTGAAACAAACTTGAACCATTTTTGGCGAGTTTTAATATTTATTTCAACTGAATGTGACTGTTCAACGTCCAAATAATGATATTACGAGGGAAATGGTCTTGTGTCCCCGATCTCTCGTTCACATTTTCATTAAACTTGTGTGTTTTTGTAACTGTGTTATGTTCCCTGGGAAGCAAGCATTGGTCTAAATAGTGTCGGGAATTAGCGCCAGCGCTCGTGCTGCACCGAAGACCGCACTTTGGTCTTGGCCACCTCCTCCGACTGAAGCATCAGCGGATGCTTGCTCTGACGGCGGTGGTGCAAGCGGCGGCTATGATAGCTACGATGGCTGTGGTGGCTGTGGTGGCTGTGGTGGCTGTGGTGGCTGCTCTGGCTATGGTGGCTATTGTGGCCATGACCGCCTCGCTGGAAGCTGGGCAGTGGCGCCTTCTTCTCGTGGGCCAGCTCCGTGTAGGCTAGCTTGCGGCGCAGCTGCGGCGGTATCTTCTTGCAGTGGGTCAGCTGGTGGATGTGCAGTGTGCGCACCAGGTCGAACTTGCGGTCACAGAACCTGCACTGATTGCTGGTGGTCAGCGTGGTGCTGCTGCCCTTGTGGTAGCGGTTGCAGAAGCGCACCTTGAAGTCGTCCTCGTGGGTGAGACGGTGGGCCCCCAGCAGCGAGCGGACATGGAACCTGGCGCCGCAGTCGGAGCACTTGTAGCGCGGCAGGACACCCAGCTGCCCGTGGTGATTTAAGGAAGCCAGCTTCCCAAAGTCATCGTCATTCCCGGCCCCGCCCTTATCCGGCATATGGCTGTCCAACTTGGCTGCACTGCGTTGTGCCGTCGCCATTAAGGCAGCCAGCTCGGCCTCGGCAGCAAAGTCGCGGGGCGTGAGCCCGTTCCGGCGGGGTGACTCTAGACGAACTGTGAGGAAATGGGAGCCCGGAAAGGTTGTATTAATGAAACATTATTTATGAGAACTTTGGCAAACGAAATTGTGAACTGAACTACTTTGATTTTTTCTCAATTTGCATGGCTGTAACAAGGAATCCTTTCAAACTAATAATTAATTATATCCTAAGTTTAACCCCATCACTTTCCAATTGTTCCATAACTCCGCTTTAATCCTGTGAGCTCAAAAAAAAAAAAACTTACCATTGTAACCTCCGCGCATTCGGCTATCAACTTTTTGTAGTTTCTCATGTTTTGGCTCATCGGTTACAAATATTTGTGGTTTGGTCGCCTCCTGCTTCTTGCCTTGTTTACGCCGCTGGACACCGCCACCGCCACCGCCTCCTCCTACTCCTCCGACTGTGCCTGATTCGGCCCCTGCAGCTCCTGCTGCAGTGCCCTTTGTGCCGCCTCGCTTGCTGGGACGAGGCGGCACTATGGCCTGATTGGTTCTCGAAAGACTAATTAGCTTGTGCTCGACGGCCTTGCGAGACTTCTCCATTTCGGCCTCCACGAGAATTTGTCGGCTCTTCGCGTATGTGTATCGCGGTGTGAGGTGTGTTCCGGTCGTGTGTGTGGGGAGCGTGGTCTGCCGCTGCTTGCCCCGCTTCACCTTCGTCGAATTATTCTGTGTCTTATTCATGGCGTGGGCGTGTGTTCCAGTCCCGACAATTCGGTCGAACATTTTGGAAATATATACGAGTCGAACGATGTGAACAATGTGAACGATGTGAACGAGGTGGAAGAAGTTAACTTCACGGGCTGCTAAGTGCGAACGAGATTTCAAATTTAAATTCAAAAATGGGTCAGCGCTAGGCTTTTCGATTGTTAGTGAGGTTCCATACCTGTTAATCGATATTTAACACATCGTATGTGGATTAACATATATTTTTAACAGCCAAATTTACGTATCTTATCACGTTCTTGAACCTTATCATAACAGTTTACATCATTTACATTACAGTGTTTTGCTTATGGAATCTAACATTTTGCTGTTAGATTGACAATAAGAATTGAAGTGTGGCCGAAGCGGGATCTCACGAATATACCGAGTGGCGCGCGTGGAATAGAGTGACCTGGCGCACTCATTGTGATTTTTAAATGATAATCGATATCAACAAAAACATCGTAAAACCTCGAAAAACATTGATAAAAACATCGATATTCGATGCATCGATGTTTTCAACATCACTACCCACCGCGTGCAGTTTTTTTTTGTGGCAAAAAAAGCAGCTGAGCTCGGAAAAACGTAGCAAATCACAGAAAGCTCGTAAATTGAATCGAATTGATCAACCGCGCGCCTACCTGCCGCCGCTTGCCAGGATTGTCATCAGCTTGTTGTGATTTTTTGCGGCACCGACTACGGAATATGAGTGATACGCGCGAGCAAATCCTGGACCAAATCAAAGTGCAAGGCGATCTCGTCCGTCAACTGAAGGCAGCGAAGGAGTCCAAGGAGAAGGTCAGTGGTTCATGTTCATATCCTGCACACGCACATACACACACTGTCCCCCCCTACCGCACGGAGCCCTCTTCCCCCCTGCGCATAGTGTCGCCAGGCATTGTGTGTGTACACGAACAAGTGCAATTGTTGCTGTAATTGCTTGCCCTGCTTTCATCATCATCCTCATCACAGAAGTCCATCGGCGCTCCCAATCGAATCCCGGGCCCAGCCATGGCCCATGACACATCGCAGCATTGGCATTTCATCATCAGACCCACATGCTGCGTTGGCATTGCCATTTCCATTTACCATTTACCATTTATTGAATTTCGCAGTAATTAGATTGAATGCAACAAAACAGAGAGCCACGAAAAAAAGACAACCAAATGGAAGGAAAAAGAGCGCGCGCTCTGCAAACTTTCACATTCGTGCCACTCTGTTGTTGTTGGTGTCTCGCTCTCGCCCCATTACACTGCCACTCGAAAAATGCATAGCTCCCGCTCACCAGTGCTGGCGCAGTTCTAGCGGTAACCTAGCCGAATGCCAAAATGAGCTTTATATAATATTTACGAGTCTTCTAATAAGAACTTAATTACAAATTGCCTGGCCTTCATATTTTTGAAGATTTCCAAACGATATTGAAACTTAAAAGAATGAGATAGCATTTGATTTAAGTGCTTCTTTTGAAATGCGGTTTTTGCCCGCTTGAAAAAGCTACCAGCACTCGTCCGCAGATTCAGTTCATTGTTGGTAGATTGCACGCGTGTTTGTCTGTGTGTCCTATGACCGACTGACTGACTGACAGGGAGCGAGATAGAGACATGGAGAGACAAAGACAAAGAGCGACTGGTCAAGCAGGAGGCATGAGCATGAAACAAAAAGGCACATGGTGGTTATTGCGATTATATCAAACCTGCTAGACAACATTCAACTGCAACATATGATTTTTTAGCTAATAAGATACGAGAAATACTCGCAACTAAATGTCAAGTTTGTGTGCGTCTGTGTATGTGTGCAATTATTATGGCCGCAGCGATCAGCTGTTGCTCCTAAACTGCCGCCCTCTGGCGATGGGCAATCGGTTCAGAGAACCCTTGTATGTATGGGAATGTCCTTGAACCCGCTGCTGGGTAAAAGATTCCATTAATTCGCGTCACTATCTTGTTTTTTCCGTTTTCCTGTTTCCAAGTGTTCAAGTGCTAACGAAAAAAAGTGTAATTCAAATCGAATAACTTGTTTCGAAACGAGAAAAAAAAATTAATCAGCGCTGGTGGTCAATGGAACGCAATAATTGTATTGTTATTTTTGTTTTTTTCACCTGCACACACTACACACACACACCCGTAACACTAACACACACATTGGTTTTGGCACATACCTTCATTTCGTCACTAACACTAATTATTTTTGTACCTAAACTTCGTCATAAACACGAACTAGTTTAAAATAAGTGAGCCATGAAAAAGAAAAGAGCAAATTTTAATCGGTTTCATTATTGTTGTTGTTGTTTAATTAGGTTTGAAAAGTTGCCTAAAAAAAGTTGTTGCTAATTAGAGCATTAATAAGGAAAAAAAAAATATACAAAATTAAGAAAACTCGAGAAAAAAAACAAAACACATGTTGCGTTCAATTGGCCGCCAGTGGCGCTGTAGTGCTGCGTTTCAGTGTGCAACGTTCCAGACGGCGCCCTCTGGCGGCGGGCGCGCCAGCACCGCCGGCGTTCCAGCCTTGGAACAACAAAAACAACAACATCAGAAACAACAACCAGAACAACAACAACAAGAACAAGAGCAACTGCATCAGGTTAGCATCTAAGCAATTCCCCACCCCTCAGAACTACTCCCTCTCCCACCATCAGAATCCACTCTAACCGGTGTCCTCTTCCTTGTTGCAGATCGATGAGGAGGTCGCGCGTTTGCTGGCCCTCAAGGCCAAACTGGGCGGCGACGCCCCGCCCACGAACCAGAAGTTCACACTGAAGACACCGAAGGGCACAAGAGACTATGGCCCCCAGCAGATGACGCTGCGCCAAGGTGTCTTGGACAAAATTGTGCAGGTGTTCAAGCGCCACGGCGGCGAGGCGATCGACACGCCCGTTTTTGAGCTGAAGGTGAGTTTTGATCAAAAGGATGCCTTTTGGGTTTCTGCCCAGAGACAGAGAATTAATTAATTAATTCATAGGGATTAAGCGAGAACAGGAATGCCCTCTAGAGGCACCCTTGGGGTTGACGGTTTTGCAGGCTATCCTAATTTTCTTTGAATCTATTTTAGTTCATTTTTGCAACACGGAAAATCCTTTTTTCGGAACCTCTTAGTATTAATATATCAAGTGTTCTTAATCAGCATCAACAAGCAAGTCGATCTAGCCACATCGTTTTGTAGATTGGGTGTCCGTTCTAGTATTTCAGTTAAGCTCTCCTTAGATTTTGCTAAAAAAAATATCAAATGCTTAGAATTCTTAATAGATAAGGTAATCAATATTTCTACCTAAAAACAACGATGTTGTTTCAGTTCTATTTAGAGAGTAATTTAATGTCTGGCGGACCTTTGTCCGAACTTCTTCATGTAAAGGACCAAAATGTTTATGAGCATCACTAGATGAACTACATATGTATATCTCCATATGTGGCATTAATTAATGTTTATATAGGCTTTGTCCAGAAAGTTATTTATAAAACAATAGACGCTGAACTCAACTGATAATGAAACAATATGGCCTGGCCTTGAATATTATATTATACAGCCTCCAATTATCTTACTAGATTCGCATAATCAGTGTTTTTGAACAATTGACCAAAGACCTTGTAGTATGCAATGTAATCATGCAACAATTTTTTAAAACTAAGCATTTAAAAGAATAAAAAAAAGATTGTTTTAGCTTTCGCTTAGAATATTATATATTATTATATTATATTAGTATCTGTTGTTGAATTGTCTTTAACCCAAACCTTAATTTCCTTTACAGGAAGTACTAACCGGCAAGTACGGCGAGGACTCTAAGCTGATCTACGACCTTAAGGACCAGGGCGGCGAGATCCTGTCGATGCGATACGATCTGACCGTGCCTCTGGCCCGCTACCTAGCGATGAACAAGATCTCGAGCATCAAGCGCTACCACATCGCCAAGGTATATCGCCGAGACAACCCGGCGATGACGAAGGGCCGGTATAGGGAGTTCTATCAGTGCGATTTCGACATTGCCGGCACCTACGATCCCATGCTGGCGGATGCCGAGTGCGTCAAGATTGTGTCGGAAATTCTGGATACTCTAGACATTGGGGACTACGTGATAAAGCTGAATCACCGCCAGCTGCTGGACGGCATGTTCCAGGCGTGCGGAGTGCCGGCCGACAGTTTCCGCACCATCTGCTCGGCTGTGGATAAGTTGGATAAGGTCAGTTTGCGCTGTAAATGTAGCTTCATGAATGTGTTCTGACTGAGAAGTGTCTTTTTATTTGCAGTCGCCCTGGGCGGACGTTCGCAAGGAGATGGTGGAGGAGAAGGGCCTGGATGAGGCTGCGGCGGATCGGATTGGCGAGTACGTGCGCCTGAGTGGCGGTGCTGAGCTGGTGGAGCAGCTGCTGGCCGATGCCCAGCTAAAGGCTGTGCCCAATGCGGTGAAGGGTCTGGAGGGCATGCAGCTGCTCCTCAAGTACTGCTCGCTCTTCGGCCTGGATAAGCGCGTCCGATTCGATTTGAGTTTGGCCCGTGGCCTGGACTACTACACCGGTGTAATCTACGAGGGTGTGCTCCAGGGAGAGTCCGCTGCCGTGGGATCGCCTGTGAAGACGTCACAACAAAACGGCGAGCAGTCCAATGAGCCGGCCACCGTGGGCTCTGTGGCTGGAGGCGGTCGTTACGACAATCTCGTTGGGATGTTTGATCCACGCGGCAAGGCGGTGCCCTGCGTGGGCGTGTCCATCGGCGTGGAGCGCATCTTCTCGGTGCTGGAGGCCCGTGCGGCGGCCAGCGGTCTAAAGCTGCGCACTAGCGACGTCGAGGCCTATGTGGCCTCCGCCCATAAGGGCTTGCATGAGCAGCGACTGAAGGTTCTAAACCAACTCTGGGATGCTGGCATCAAGGTAGGCTTGGCTCTCGCTCTTGAGATCCTAACCTAATCTAACTAATACCTGTTATTTGCAGGCGGAGCACTCTTACAAGCTAAACCCCAAGCTGCTGGTGCAGCTGCAGCACTGTGAGGAGCACCAGATTCCCCTGGTCGTGGTCCTTGGAGACGCAGAGCTGGCCCAGGGATTGGTAAAGCTGCGTGAAGTGACCACGCGCCAAGAGACGAATGTCAAGCTGGAGGAGCTGCCCGCAGAGATCCGGCGCCGTCTGCAGACCGCCTAGGTTCTCAATTGATTGATATTAGCCACAGATACCGCTCCCGCTCCTAATTTATGAACCATCCAGCATCGAAGTTATTTTTTTTTTTTCCTATTTGTACGTTTTGTATTTTTGGTGTCCTGGCCGGAGGCGCCGCGTGCTACTATGCTTAGGTCTACAGTGTAACCATAATGAATAAGTGCGGACAACTTATACCAAAATGAACGCTAAAAAGAAACAAATAAACGCAGAAGCGACTCGCATTTACGTTGGAAACTCTTTCATTTGTTTTGGGAACGAGAAAGGGCTAACCACGTATAATACCAAGATGAATAATTAAAATGCAAATAATATTTCTATTGCAAGGGCGTTAAGCATCTTGTAATTATAAGGTTATTAGCTGGGAAATAACTCAAAGTATGCTTTCGATTTGATATATATTTCCATATTTATTAATATTGGCCCTATTATTAACTAAGACTTTTAAATATATCATTACAGAAACAGGATCAGCCCAGTCAAAGGGACCAGCATCAACATAGGGATCGGGAGGAGGCGGAGCAGCAGCGCTGTGGAGCGGGAGACGTCGTCTGAATCACTGGACAGAATGCCGGAAACGCTGCCCGCAACGGCAACGGTGACAGCGTCGGGCATCGACTGCACCGTGGCAGTCCTCAAGGTGCCCACGCCCACGCTCCAGCTGCCGCAGGCCTGCAACCTGCAGAGTCTAGGTCTGATCATGGAGCCAAACAACATCAACATTGAGCTAAATCCCGCCGCCCTTGTACCGTCCGCAATAGCGCCTTCGGGCTTCAAGGTGAGTGATTATTATAAAAAAATGTCTACTTTAAGCAAAATATACATATATATTTATTAAAATCTATGAATGTATTTAGGGAGCATTTAATATTAATTATGTTAACAAATTGCTGAATTAAAAAAAAAACACTAATGTTGTCTCACAGTGGCGGCAAAAATGCTTAAACGCCGCAATCTCAGGTGATTGCTCCTGATGCTGATGCTCATCCTTTTATATCTCGTGACCACGCCGGATTAATACAACCATTAACGACTATTTTTAGTATTTAAAATATATATATATAAAATAAATTAATTTCTTAACTTCAGTCCATTTGTCTAAGAAAAAAATTGGAAACTTCTTCTATGTGATATCAATCGATTATCCTTTCATAACTTTAAAATGTTGTTTTAGAATATTTGTAAACCATTTGTAAGTGCAGAAACCATGGCATTTTTGCACTGTGTACTGGGTTTGGCATCTCTTAATTTAATTATGCACAGCGGAGAAATGTCAAACGGTTCGCGACTGCTCATCGCCTCGTTTTTACACTCGAATTGAGTCCTGATTGAGGTCCTCCTCGCATTTCTCATGCTTCAGTGCGTGCAATTTAATGGCAAGGTGCCATGGGTGTAGGCTGGGGGGGGGATGGCGATGGCGAGGTCGCCGCTCCTCATTCAAATGACCCAACGCAACGATGATTCTGATTCAGATTCTGATTCTGACAGGCGCCGCCACAGATCTTTCTGTCGGCTAATACAGTTTTAATATAAAATTTCATTTCGTTTCAACGATTGTCCAACAATTTGTTGTTGCTGTCTCCCTGCTGCCGCTGACATGTCACTGCGATGATGTTGAAGGTTGCGACGGGGTCGCACAGTGGTCACAAAACGATGGAAATTGTGGCAAAAGTTACAAATGACCTTGAGTGTATTTAATTTTAAATTAATTTTTTAATTTTCTAGAGCCCAAATGGTAGTATGAAATGTTCTTAACGAAAATTTCTAATTTTGTTTAATTTTTCAATTTGAAATTTTCTCAGTAAAGCAAAATTTTGCAATCCTTCGTCAGCGAGTTAATTATTTATATGAGAGTTAAACATCATTGATCGCTCATAGCTCAAAAACGTATTTTCTGATATCTTTGACAAGGAAATTTAGTTGTAAATGGCACAAAATTATATTAAAACATAGAGGTGGCATATGTACATACATTTTATATACAGCTCATGTTTTGTCTACGTTTCCTACTTATTTATTTATTCTATTTATTCTAATGGGGTTTATAAAGATTCTGCAATAGTTTTTGTTTTACTATTATTGTTTTAGCTGCTCTTTATTCTGTGATAATGAGGTATTCGTTCCACTGTACGGCCCTGATGGTGGTGGGATTGCAGTTGCTGCTTGTGTGTTGGGCTAGGATTTCGAGGTTTGCCCTTGGTACATAGTTGGCCACGAACCCGAGCAAACCCGGGTACCCGTGCGCCCATCCTCGTGTGTGCAGTGATTTGTTTCGGGGGAATGCACAGTGGAATCGCGGAGAGAGAGAGGGTGCACTTCAGAACGGTGGAGGACCGGCGACTGATATCATTCAATGCTTCTAATTTACGGATTAATGAAGGCGCAACTTTACATATGGAAATGCTCGATCGTGGGAAGCGATTAAGAGTGGTGGTCTGGTTTGGTTTGGTTTTGGTTTTTCATTTGGTGGTGCGGAGCCCAATGTCGCATAAAGAGAGAGAGGTCCCTTTTAAAGTCGAGCGACGACAACGCAACGGTTGCATTGGCATTGATGGATTGGCCCATAAATCTGTGATTTGCTAAGCTTGGCTGCCATTTTCCAGTGCAGCCGATCACAAAGTTAATTTGTATGAATATTTATGGCCAGGGTGTGTGTGTGTGTGTTTGTGTGGGAGTGAGTTTCCTCTTTCCTCCCTGGTCAGTTGAGGTCAAACATTTAACGAGGTAGAAGTCTATAAATTTAGCTCAGATCCGATTTTAGGATTTTATCTCTAATATGAGCAAATCCCTGGCGAATCCATCCTCCTTCAGCCATATACTAGATACAATCTGACGTACTGAGCTTCAATTTTCCAATTCACAGGTCAGTAAGAATTATATAAGGGGTACCAGAGCTTCACCGAAGATGGAGATACCCCAAGCACACCTTGGTTTATTCCACACAACCACCAACAACAGAAAAAACCAAATCGGCTTTCACATATTTATTAGTCTCTCCCCAGAACTGACCATGCCCAATAGCCACATCCATTCCCGAGCCGCGAATGCCCCGAACAAACACTAATAATATTAATAACGATTGTCGCCCTGACTGGGAATCAGATTCGTATTCAGCGGGAGTCATAAACGCACGACACCTCAGCCATCCATCCAGCCGTCCATCGATTGTATCTCTGCTCCGGCTGAGCCGGCGGATGATGGTGGTGTGGGGGCAAGGACACGCGGCGGCAGTTGCTTATCGCGGGTGACCAGAAGAATCGCCACGTGCGATTTCGTTGCCAATTCCATTCATAGTTCGACCAGCTCATGTGTGTGTGGGTTAGTGAGTGAGTCTGCGAGGCGCACACCCACATACACACGACTAGGCCTACAAAAATGTAATTTGGGAAAATTGTAATAATATAATTTTGTATAAGAATAAAAGGTTACTCTTTGGACTTTGAGTTTAATACCAAACCTCAAGGTACCTTAAATGATGATTAAATATTAGAAAATACTTTTCTAATTTTAATTTAAAATTGCTTAAGTTATATCAAAAATGTTACTCCAAACCGAGTTAAATTAAATAATTAATAATTTCGAGTTACATTAAATATTAATTTAATTTAGAAAAAATTCTTTTATTTTTCATTTCAAATTTACTTAAGTTTTTATATATCTATCATCTGGTTGATCTTTAACTAAAAGTCTTAAATTACTTTAAATAGGTAAATTGGAGTTTTATTAAAAAATGATTAAATATTAGGAAAACGTTTGTAATAATGATTACAAATTATTTAAATTTGAATATTTTCATGGAAAAAAATGTATTTTTATCTTTATGATTTTTGTCCAAAAAGTTTTTTATTATTATCTGCAAAAGGATGCTATTTGCTTACCTCTGGCTGTGCCACAACTGGTGGATGCCACAGAGGAGAAGGGAATTTGTTATAGGAACAAAGACAGCCAGCGGGACCAGTAAATTTGCGTGCAATCGTTTTCCCTGCGTTTTTAATGACTTTTTCGATTCAACCCCTCCCCCCTTCCCCTTTTGGCCAATGCATTTAATTCGATTATGAGTCGCGGAGCTGCCTCAGATCCTTGGGCCAATATTTTGGTGGTGGCTGGGAAAAGTAATTGAAACTCTGGCAGTAAGTGGAACGCAGACCTGAGATGTATGTATGTATGTACACATATATATACATATATGGGTGTGTGTGCGATGGAGTACAACTAATGTGGGTGTTAACGGTGTGTTAAGTGATTTCGCCGTTTGTTGGAGGATCGAACCGAACAATCCCAATTCCTCGACTTATAACGACACACCCGATAAGTATCGAGTTCTTTGGGCACTTTGAGCACTTCGCACACGCGTTTCGCACATATTTCAAGCGCTTTTCAGCGCGATGGGAAAAGTTGGGAAACTGAAACTGAAATGCAATGAGGAGGGGGAATGGGGAAGGGGAACTTTTCATTTCCGCTTTAAAATTGACGAAGGCAATCGCACAAATGTATCGACTTACACCGCTGCTGCCGATGATGCCATTTCGCTTTTATTGGCTCTATTGTATTGCCGGAGTCATTTTAAAATATTATACACTTCTTAACCCCGGAAATTGGTAAGCATAGTTCTCTGGATTCTTGATATTCTGATAAGGGAGAATAAAGGAATCAAAAGTCATTACGATTAGCCGGCTTAAAAGTACACACCACCGTTGACAGGCGCAGGACTCTGCTAAAAAAAAAACAGAGGTATTAGGATATGTGGCTAAAGCTAAAACTTTTAAGAATAATATTGACAAGTTTTCGTAGGTGTACTAAAAATTAACAAGTTTGATATTCAACAATATGCCAAAATATCCATTAGGCTGAATTAAAAATGATTTGAAATAATAATGATTTTAAAATAACAAACAAAAGTATGTCTAATTACGGATGATCTAGGGATATACTTGAATAAGTACATATTAGAATGTGCTGCAAAAACTATAAATGTCATAATATAAAGCATTAACCTAGTGGATGCAAATATTCTGGGAGTTAATATCAACTTATAGGTGTAAAATATATACATAATTTTGAGATCCAAAAAGGATACAAAATTGAATCACTACTAGCTCCGTTGTATGGCTGTTAAAGTTTACTTTTGAATAGCTGAAAAACAAATCAATTGCAAGCTCTGATACCTAGGTAATGTTAATAAATATTAGTTATTAACAAATGAAATCAATAAATATTAGTTATTAACAAATTAAGTCAATAATTATCAGTTATTAACAAATTAATTCAATCAGTACATTAAAAAATATTAATTAATTGTCATATTTTTATATTTTTCATTTGGTGATCAATCAATTAAAGAGACTTCAGTTTACACTTGCAGATTTATATATTTTCTAAGTACCTTTACGGACATTTTACGATAGTTTCGTTTTAACTATCGTCTTTGGTCCTGTTTTTGCCACAAATCAATTCCAATATTACATACTATATGTCATTATTATATCCCTAGTCTTACATTTGTTTGCCCTAAAAGGGGTTATAATTATGAATTTGGTAACCATGTTGCCAGAGTCCCAGAGAGTCGTTAATGGGTTAATTTAAATGTGCAATTTATCTTTGGCCTGCAATCTGTGCCCGTGTCGTCCCTTGTCGGGCCACCCCCCTTTTGTTTTGGGACCCCTGTCCGAGGACAGTCGTCGGCTAATGAAAACTAAAAACTTCAATTACCAAAAGAGCCAAATAATGCGTTTTTAAACCCAAAAATGTAAGCGCCTGCTAGCGGCCAAGAAATTGTGATAGATGAGGGTTTGGCAATGTTTTTTACGGGCCACTTGTTTGTGTCCTTCCTTTCCGCTCTGCAAACAAAAGAGTGACCAAAAAGCAGAAACAGAAGGAGCAACAGAAACAGCAAATAGCAACAGAACAAGCCCAAAGAAAATGGCAATAAATCAGTGTAAATAACACGGGCTGGTTCCGGGTGGCATGGGCGGGGGCGGATGGCGAGTGAAAGGGTATTTTGCTAGAGATTTCCCAATGGGGTGATTATTTAAAATTGTGCAACGCATAAATAGAAGTCAAAGTCGGCCTGGGCAGCAGCTGTGGGACCCGTTATTCCTGCATACATACTATATTTTAGCTCGGCCGTTTGTAATTGTGTTTTTATTTGTGTTTTTTTGCCTAGTTTATTGGTTTTTCTCTGAAATTTGTAGCCCAAGAAAGCACAACTAAAGGATATTGATGTTACTCAGCAATATTATAATCACATTTTAGGAGGATGATGCTTGAAATCATTGCTATTAATTGTTAATATTTTCTTAAAATATATAGATTTTTAGGAAAAACGAGAATACATTTATGGAACTTACACATTCAATAATTTAGTTATACAAATTTGTATATTCCCTTTTTTATTTCAGTTATTAAATTTATTTGTGTATATTTTTACCCCTTATGTTTTTAACAATAGACCCTTCTAATGAAATTCAGGATACGCCTCTCAAAGGGTATAAAAGCACAGCAACAAACCGGCTGATCCTTGTTTTTCTTCTTTTTTGGCTCTGCCTTGCCAACTGCTCTCTCCCAAAGCATGAAGCAACAATCTAAGGTGGCTTAATAAGCTTTCTTGAGCTGCCAAAGGGTCAAGTTATACTTGTCTTGTCTTCTAAACAGTGAAAGAGACCACCTTATAAATACTTCCACCGTGTCTCACTGGAAGGATGGTGAAAAGGGAAAAGCGAAATGGGGCAAACAGCTGTTTCGATATCGAAAAGAAGAAGATCGAAGTAAAGCTCGCTTAAAAGTGCTGAAATTTGTGTGTCTAATTATCAAGAAATGTCGCAAACCGAGGAAATTCCCATGTTAACTGAAGTTGCAACTGGAGCTGGATCTCCGGAACAGGCGGCCGCAGTGGCCGTGGCAGCGGATGCCTCCGAAACAGAGCGTCTGGTAAAGCTCATCACCACCATGGGCTATCCAGAGAGTGAGGCGCGGCTATCGCTGGCGCGCTGCAGCAACAATGTGCAGAAGGCCGTGCAGCTCCTGGTCGAAGGCGGAGATGAGGACGACAACGGGGAATCTCGGAGACGTCGTCGTTGTCGCCGCTCTCTAAAGAAGCTACGATCTACGCTCCTTGGCGATCCTTGCACCACGGACGATGCAATCGTGCAGATGATGCGCGAGCAGAGAGGCGCACTGGCGCTGGCGGAGATGATTCGCGGCAACTCCGACCAGGTCATGCAGCTGTTGCTCGCTCAGGAGGATTCGGAGGCAGAGGTGTTGGAGGAAACGCTGGACGTGACGGAGGAGGGGGAGCAGGAGGAATCGTCGGAGGAAGAATATATATCGGCAGCATCAACTGCGGAGAGTTCGCCGCCCAGCAATTAATGTGTTAACTTGTAACTATTCTGTTGTAATTAATGTGTTAACTTGTAACTGTTCTGTAATAATAATAAAAATACGAAGGCAAAGTAAAGCTTTTAGTACCGAGTGTCTCACTATCGATTTCACTCATTATATCTGAAATAAATTGTTTCTTTAGTTAGTTAGTTCAAAATATAGTTCAAAGAAGAAAGTACCAGATAAATTTATAATTAATCTTTTGTGTTAAATTAACGCTGTTAACTAAGCTGACATCATTATGGAGTATTTTAGGATACTTCCTGATTTTTTCAGTAAACATTACTTAAACATCCTTAAGAGCAATACGTTTTGTGTCAATTTTGGTCCGTATTGCCTAATGTTGGTCTCTCGAGGTCTCCGCGAGTAACTCTATCTAATGCATTCATTGAATGCATTAAGGGTTACACAACCCGCCTGAGTTCACTATTGTTGTTGTGTTTTTTGGCGGATGTGACTCCCGGTCAAGGAGCGGAAAAAGCCGGAACTGAAAACAGAAACAGAAGCAACCCTGTCGCAGTCGCAGAGTGCACAGCTTGTCAACCCTTTTCGACCAAATGATTAATGATCGCTCTTTTTTATTTTGTGTTCCACTGTTTTGTACTGATTTCAATTTGCCGCTTTAGCCCAAAAGTTGCCTGGCTGGAGTGTATATATAGTACATCCCCCTAGGTTTTGCAGTCCGTTGGAAAAATTCTAATTAATTTTGACTCGCCACCGGTGGGCACTGTCAACCGCAGCCACAGCCACAGCCACGTAACCTAACCGCCTCCGCCCCCTCGCACGATTCTCGAGCGTTCTCAACGTTTTCAGCGTTTATCGCGTTTGATCGGCGTTGCGGCGCACCGCAAAACTGCAGAAGGCGACAACCCTTGACGCCTGCTTGACGTAGGCGGCGCCGTCTCATTTATCAAGCGCAGCAGCAACTGTCGCCGCTTCTGGCCATACGCAGTGGGGTTAAAAGGGGGTCTGGGTCGGCCTGGGGTTCAAATTGTTGCGGGTTAAATCAGAAGCTTTGCCTTTGAAATGAATACGGGAAAATGTCCATAAACCAAGGCTTACTCTAGGAAAATTAATATAAATTAATTTTAAGTATTTAATATGATATCGGCTTAAGGTTAATACTTAACCCAAAATGTTCTATATATTCACTTTCAATATGATCTAATTTTATTTAATATTTTTACCCTGATTGATCTTCGACCTCGATTCGGTTTCGAAGGTTTTAAAAAATGCAATTGTCATGGACCGTAAATTAGATATGGTAATATTGGTAATTCGATACTGCGTTCATGTCGCTGACAATGGCCTGCAATCAGCCAATGTCCTCGCCCAATAGCATTACCGTTATGCCTTTGCTTGTTAGCAAGCCTCCTCCTTGCCTTGCAAATGTATACTCACACATACATATTGAAATTATTGAGGGGAAGGGAAAAAGGGGAGGGCTTTTATCAATATGTTGACAAGTCGGCAATAATAATTGCAATAACAATTTGCAGTCAACCCAAAAGAGGCGTGTGGAATATCCTTGAGCAAGTCGTAGCTTCAACACCCTTTAAGTACTCTCTGTAAAATAAGAACTAAAAGATATAGTTAGTAGTGAGCTCTGGTATTTAGAGATAAATAACAGTAACATAAACAAAAAGTTATTACGCCAAGCAAGCTGAAAGAAATGAAGTTAAAAATCGAATCCTTCAATACTTATGAACAATATGTCTTTTCCTGCGAAAAAAAGTTATTGTACAAAAATAAAGAGCCATAATTGGTCGTATAACAGGGGCCACCAACTCAAGAGATCCAATTATTTGACCATGTTCCTTTGATCATTAAATATTCAGTTTCTCCCCTTTACCCCCTGTTTTGTTTTTATTTCTTTATTTTTTTTTTTTTAAACGTTTAAGTAATTTTCCATGCAAATGAGGCCAAAATAAAAATCATGTTGATAGCTCGTTGAGGATAAATCAAGACAGTTCTGGGGAATAGAAATGCGAGAGGTACATACCTAGTCCAGTTTGGTTATGGAAATGTCAGTGGCAATCGATAACCGCATACCGAGTCCGATTCTGAGTCCTGCCACAGGATGTGGCTGTGTGTATGCAAATCGAACCGCAGCTCAGTTTGAAGAAGGGGAATCCGGGGAACGGGAGTGAGAGCTGTGCTCATTTTTTATTTGCA
Organism: Drosophila mayri; assembly: GCA_008042485.1. Lineage (NCBI taxonomy): Eukaryota > Metazoa > Arthropoda > Insecta > Diptera > Drosophilidae > Drosophila > Drosophila mayri. The sequence goes on along the minus strand of VNJN01002920.1, from coordinate 97,527 downwards.
CAAGCGCTTAATTGTGTAAAAAAAAAACGAGAAACGATGGTCCTGCGGCGGGAGCAGGAGCAGGAGCAGGATTCCGTTGCCGTTGAATCACATTCAGAAGGAGCAGCTGCCGTGGGCTGCCAATTAATAGATGGAAATGGATTTGCGTAAGAAATATGCGTTGCCATTTCCACAGAGCCCTCCCTTCTCCCTCCCCACCGTCTCGCCATATCCTTCTGTCGAATGCAGTCACAATGCGTACCACTGACAGAGACAGCGAGCGAGGCGGACCAGAGACAATTAGGCAATTATTTGCGCAAAGGATCAAAACCAAAACAAAAAGCATTGCCAACCAACCACCTCACTCTCTCTCCCTTTGTCCTTTCCTCCCGTATACCCTCTTGCGGGAAAAGCTGGCAATGTGTGCGAGTGTGCACCGAATTCCAAAGCCCAAGTGATCAACAATGCCATCATAGCTTTTTTTGAGTTTGCCTTCCTTTATTTAGGATACAAGGTACAGCAGCCGAGTTGATCTAGTTAGTCTTGCCTGTGTAAGGGGTAACAACTATCTCTCTTCATATTCAAAAACTTTACAAAAGCGAATCTCTAATCTCAAAATTATCGCTATAAGTTCAAAAAATTAAATAATTTTTTTATTTAACAAGCCTTTTGTGATATCTTTGGCATCGCAAGAATCGTTAGAATTTAAAGGGTTTTATTCACCGATAAGGGATCCAAAAACAGATCGTTTGCAAGTATTTTTGAAACATTTTTGGCAATGGAAGTCTTCTAAATATATCGCTTAACTATCGCAACAAGCTCACAAATTAAATTGGTTTAAACGATCTTTTATAAACTGTTTGCAAGCATTTAGCGAGATTTCAGTAAACTGTTGTTTCTAAGTAAGCTTGGAAATATTTTGCCTCTTGACCGCATAGAGACTAATTTAGAGAAACTTTACAAGGTACAACAAATCACTAAAAGAAATACTACCTGGATATCCTGGATATAAATTACACGGCCATTTGTTAAATAACCATATTTATTTGGAGATTCTTAGATAGGCATCTATATCTAAATATAATTTATTAGTAGATACATATTTTGATGTCTAAGAATACTTTTTCTAAATATTTGAAAAATCTTAATTTTAAAAATAATAGTAAATGAAACCTAGCTAATTTTCATTTATTAACTCGAATGCTATTATGTAAGCTCTTGGACATCCGCCATGACTGGCTTTGACCATTGAATTGTATCGGGCATCTCTGGCCGGAACCTGGCTTAGGTGAAATGGGTTTGGGGTGTGTGGAGTGGTTTTGGGTTCGCAATGTGAGAGCTTGGCCTTCGTTTTGGAGTTCGGTGGGACCGTCGTCGTTGCTTTTAATTGAACATGAGCAATTAGCGTGCAATTTGTTTCGCTCGCGAATATATATTCCAACGGTAAACGGGGGCAACACCCTTCACATTCACCTCCCCCCTCAGAGCCGTTCCCGTGTGCCACGTGCTTTTCTTCTTTTTTTTTTTTTTTGTGTGTGTGTGTCTCTTTCGAAGAAACGCACTTGAGCAGAATTAATTTTAAATGCGGCTCTGCACGCGGCTAAGTGATTATGTCCTGAGCAGAAAGAGAGAGAACTTAGAAGCGAGCCATTCAACCACCACCCACTCGCCAGCTCCTGCCTGCCCCCAGCTGCTCTTTCTACATTCGGTTGCTCGCATGTTTAATTATAATTAAAAAGCACAGCATCTCCAGCGTTCAGCATCCCACCCCAACGGCACATCCTTCAGGCTAACCTGATCCATAAACATTAAAATGGTTAATTGAGTGCTTAGTGTGTCCTTCGTCCATACATCCCAGCCATTTCCCCCACTCCTCCGCTCTTGGTGCACCATAATATTAATTATTTTAATTGAAATGTTCATTATTTTACATCTAATTTAGCGCTAGGTGCGTGCGATACTTCCCCTTCAAGCGCCACCCACCTTTCCGTTGGTCACTTTCCACATGCCTCGGCACAGTGGGTACCAAAAGTATTGGGGAATTTCATTTTATTAAAATCTGACAACTACAGCATTTAACTAGCATAGCAACCGGTCGGTAAATAGGTAAATTGATATAACTTAGTTCTTTCTAAACATACATATGTATGTACATATACCATTAGTCCCAGTAACGGTTGGATCAAATTGCAAACTTCTAAGGTAAGCAAAGCCTCGGCTTATCAGCTAAACTGCCTTTTTTGTTATTTTTTAAAAAATAAATGCATAAAAATGCATGCCAGGCCAGGTTTCTAGTTTCGAATGATATTTAGAAGTCAGATTTCTTAAGCTCGAACTTCTGTTATTTAGATTTCAAACTCTTTCTTTGAAATTATCTGTAATCGTATGTCTCCTCCTCTATTGATTGTGAAATGCCTTCAGAAAATCAAAAAAATCTATTGAAATAGCAATTTAATGAATTATTTAATTAATTATTTATCTTGAATCTTGAAATCACCGATTTATACCCACTGTGCGTGGCTTGTACGATATTTAATTCTTTTTATTTTCAGCCTCTTTTTGGGGTTGATGCAACGGCAGCTTGGCGCGGGGTTTATTATAAATTTTTAATTGGCTTTTTATGTATGAATAATGCCAGCACCCTGCCCCCTTCCTTTGCCCGTGGAGTTAAGAGCTGTGCTGTTGTGCCACCAGTAGAGAAGCTCCTGCTCCTGTCTCTCAATGCGGACAAGGGATGCACCCCTTTGGCCCTTCGTGGGGTGGGTCGCCCCGCTCAGTTTCGGGGAATTATTTATGCAGTTAATTCATTGTGCGGTTGTTGGTGATATTATTATTCTTCTTGGGCAATAACAGCGGAATTAGTAACGCGACTGCTGCAAATAAATACAGTGAGCGCTCAAATTAATAAACCGCTACAACTGTAGCGAAAGTCTTGGATATCTATAATTTAGCTTTCGAAATGTTCTTAAGTAGATCCTTTGGCAATAAATTAATTTATATGATTTAAATAAAAATTAATATATTTTAAATGCAAAAAATGTATTCATTCTCTTCTGTATTCTATATAGATAGGGACTTTTAAAATTGATCATAATTATACATATTTTAAGAACTAAAATCACAATACTTTCGTATTTTATTTTTTTAAATTTCGAAAGTAAGTGCTCGTTCAACCTACAGAGAACGCACTGTGCACATATAAAAGGGTTGCATCATCAGCATCGAAACGAATCGCATCGGATCGAATTGATATGGAAAGGATGAACGATTGTTCCTTTTGCATGGGGGTTGCCTAGGGATTGGGAGTGAGAGCGATAAAACTATTGGAAGCTCCACCTACGGACAGGTGCGCCTACGCAACGCTTACAGGTGTCGCCCTCGCCGCTAACAGCGGGCTAACAGAGCCAACAGGGCCAACAGAGCCACCCTCAATAATTGCGGGGGGAGCCTTCGAGCACCTGTGATAGGCAGCCGACTTCCAGGAGGCGGCATCCAATGGCAGCGCAGGGCTCCAAGAACCCGCTAACGAACCCCCAAAGAGCACGAACAACCCTCACAGAGCGACAGAGAGAGTGCCAGCAAATGCCGGTCTCGCCTGCTGATAAGAGAGAGAGAGCGAGAGCGTGTGAGAGAGCAGCAACCACTTACCCACGTACGCAGTCGGCGTCGCACAGTGGTCGATTCTCGCAATTAATACAACATTTAAAACTTGTATCAGTGAGATATTTATTGTTCTCTTAATATTTTAAATACTTTTAGTAATAATAATATAAGATTGACATTAAAATTAACGCCAGCTTTGTGATTAATTATTGTTATGGAATTTCACTAATTGTTTAGTTATTTTTAACCTCGCGACATTTAACGTTTCCTTACGCGTTAAAATGAAATTGTATTTTTTTATTTTGGATAGTAAATTCAGTTTTGGTTATTTTTGTAGTATATTATATTATGATTCACTATGTTTACAAAACAACAAAGAAAGCTATGTATGATCAGACAGCCCTTGCAGTTTGCAATGAGATCGGGGTTCCAAATTTCAAGTCGATCATTACTTAAACAAAAATGCAGTAATTTCAATGCACCTTTTTTGGATGCTTTTATCATGAATTTAAATCTTAGGGAAGTCATTTTATTTTTTAATTTTTTACCATATTTATGATGTAATTTATAAAACTTTGAACCATTTTGTAGTTTTTTTAAACCCACAAAATATAGCAAAATTCATGTTTGCCTGACCAATAAACAACTTTACAGAAATATATAATAGAAGTATTTGTACGTAGCCAGTGCGCTGGCTTAAAATTGAACTGCCGCATTGCCAGAAGCGACCACTGTGCGTCGCTGCCGCTGTCGCTGCCGCTGCTGCTGCTTCATTCATGCAGCCGCAACTGTGCGGCACTCGAAATTTGAACTTTGGCGCTGGCGGTCGTGTGTGCGCGTATCTAGTTGGCAGAAGAATCGGCAGCAATCTCAGCATCCCAGTAGCGAAATCAAAACAAAGTCTCGAACGAACAGTTGTTTATTTTTTTCTGTGTACGTACGGGTATTGAGTGCAGCACATGCCACAAGAAACAAACAGCAACAGCAACAGCATCACACAGGTCCCCTTCTGTGCGCAATTATTTGAAATATGCAAATTTACGAGCTAACTAATTAAGTCGAGTTCGGTGCGTGTGCGTGTTAGTGTGTGCGTGTGTGTGCGTATGTGTGTGTGTGGCAGGTGTCGGAAAAGCTCTCGCCTACTCACTCTCTCGATCTCCCGCTATCACTCTCGGCCTCTCTGTCTCCGCCTTCGTATCCGTGCCGTGATCTGGCGCCCGCACACAAGTAGCAAATAACGGTAATCGGCAAGTGGCAGTGTCAGCAGCAGCAGCAGCAGCAGCAGCAGCAATCCGATCTCACTCTCTTTTGACGCAACCGCCGCTCTCCGGTTGTCGTTCTCCGTGCCTCCGGCCCGGCCATCGTCTGCCCGCCTCACGTGCGGAATTTTCATGCGTGCGAGTGGCGAGAATTCGCATTCAATTAGCGCAAATTGAATAACATAAACAAAGCGAAGCGGCTAACGCATTCCTGTGTGCACCAACAACAATTGAATAATAACGACCGCAGCTAAATAAATAAAAAGGCCTTGCTTCCTGCACAAAAACAACAGAAGAGAAACGAGCAAAGAAAAGCGAAGCGAAGAAATTCAACTGAACGAACGGTCAGCTCGAAAGAAAAGCAAACAGAAGCGGCAGTAAAGCAGCAGCAGCGGCAGCAGCAACAAAAATAACACCAGCAACACGAGCAACACAACAACTCAATTTCTGCATATGTAAGTTGAAACTTTTCGCGGCGATCCTTTTTTTAATTAGTTTACGTTAGGTTTGGCTTGCCTTGTTTTTGCTACGCCTGTTGTTTATTTTTGCCATTTGTTCTAATTAAGAACCGAATCCATCTATCCAAGCTCTTGGCTCTCCACGTTCCACTCTCCACTCTCCACTCTCCGCCTTGCTAATTGCTTCCGTCTCGGATTACACGAAGGCAGATGTTGCTGGCGTGGGCAGTGGCAGAGGCACCAAAATTGCAGCGATCAGCGAAAAAAAATTAAATCTCCGCAAGCTAACAAAAGTCTAATAAAGCCAGAAACAGTTGTTAAGACAGCTCCATTTCTTACTAATAATTGTAATTAAAAGGAAAAAGGGGTTAACATAATTGTAACATGGCCCTTCCAATACTTCCAATATTGTTCCATTCGAAGAGATCTCGTTAAATCCTTTTTACTTTTCAACTCTCCACTCCTTGGATATCTCTCTTGCTCGGCTTTCTCGTTCTCTTTGCTTGGAGTCTGCTTTCCATCCCATTCTCACCCACTCGCGATCTTAGTTGGTGCATCTAATTGCAAATTTCACACATTTGCATGCCGCCCACTCTCTTTTGATCTCTTTTCCTGTATCCACTTTTCAGTGGCCCTCCATTATTTATTTACTCTTCTGCTTGCTGCATTGTTGTTGTCAGCCGGCCATTAATGCCAAATGCGTGTCTGTCAACTTGCAAGAGTCGCATGCCGTCTGCCTCGCTCTTTCAGTTGTTCCTCCCTAGCGAGGTGCAAAAAAAAGTTTGCGAAACAATAAGAAAAAGCGAAAGAGAGAGGGAGAGAGACAGAGAGCGGAGGAGCTGTGCAGTGTAGTGCACGTTGCATTAATTAACATTTAAACAATAATTAAATTATTCATACAAATGTGGCAAATGTAAGCTGAAGAGACAGAGAGAAGGGGGAAAAAGGCTGGTCCCTGCATCTCCATCTTCATCGCAACAACAACAACAACAACAGCCTATTAGTACGGCTTATTGCCTGTCTGGGGCTCCCTTTCTTTCGCACCCCTCTCCCTCTTTCGCTTGCTACCTCTCTTCGGCGATCTTATCTCTGCAGCAGGGCGCGCACGCGCACCTCCAGGAGATGTTTGCGTGTGGGAGAGAGGTGCGGGGGCAGTGGGGCGGCAGGAGCAGTAGCACAGTAGCTGATGACGACGAAGACGCACCTACATGCAACGCCCTCTCAGACCTATCTATCTCTTTCTCTCTCTCCCTTTCTGACAACACTAATCAGCAGGGCAAACATAGCATACTTTTTGGTAAAGCCAAAGGGCCAGTCCAAAAATGTTTGTAACTAAAGTGAAATTAAATATTCTGTTAAAAATATGCCTGTATAGTTTTATTTTATAATTTAAATGAAATAATAGTATTTTGTGTAAAAATAAATGCCCACTGGCGAAGGAAATAAATAATTAATGCAGTAATCACAACATAAACAATAAAACAAAGGTGATGAAGAAATTATTTAATAAATTTGTTAATTAATTGAATTTATTCAATTTTATTGAAGTTTTTTGTATTAAATTAAATTTGTATTAAATTTGAAAAGTATTATTATTTCAAAGATTCCCAAGCTAATTGCAATTTCTAGGGACTTTAAATGTTCGAATTTCAAATGGACTGAGGAAGATATATTTTAGGATCTTTTTTTTTTCAATTAAATTATAAAGTTAATAATTTATTTTAAAGTTGTTTACACATTTTATAAAACTTCTTTCATATTATTTCTTGTGAAAGAAAAATCTTGTGGGCGAGTGTAATTGCCACACATTGTGATTGTGCCGCTTTAATGCTAACAACTTGCTCAGGCCATGAGCCCCACGTTCGCTTACACCCCTCTCACGCCGAGATACCCCCTGGTTCCGTTTAAGCTGGATCTGGACTGTATTCCTTGACCATTCCCCCGTATCCTGCGCCCCGCTGCTCTGCTAATCCTTTAATTTATGACACTCTGGCACTCAACTAGAACGGCCAAAGGAGCGTGGCGGTGGCGAGGGGCGGTAACATGACAACAATTTGCAAATATTTTATTAATAAATGGCATTGCATTCATTCGACTGTGTGGACCGCATGCCGAACACTCCAAGTCCGACTTGGACCAAGACCCCGCTCTCGATCCGAAGTCCAACGTAAGGCCTAAAGTCGCATAGGCGGCCCAAACTTGTTGTAAAAACAAGGCCCAGAGGGTCAGGGGATGCAGGCACAGAGACACAGGGGCCAGCCTGCAATTGGTAGCATGCGACTTGCGGACTCTTGACTGTTGCGGCTAAATTAAATTAAAATAAAAGTGCGCTAAGGTTGCGCCCAAAAGCAGGAGAGTACAGTCAAAACTCAATAACAAGAACTATGTAGTTACTTATCCATTCTTATTTATTTTTATATTATTTTTATCCATTTTATATTTATCCATTTTTATATTATTTTCGTATTGATTTTCCAATTGTTTATTTGCCATAAAATAGCTAGCATAAATGTACATACATAATACTACCTAAACAGAGGATTATCTGAAAGTATTCATCCGGAAAGCTTAAAAACTGATCAACTGTTTTGTGTAGCAAAGGTGAAACCGGACAGACAAAAAGGGACAAATGGACATGGCTGATTAATAATATTTTCATATGAAAATAATTATTTGTTGACCAAGAAATAGTCTTTCTTGATATTCTCAGGGTCCTATTAAAACGATATTATTTTAAGGAACCTTTTAGGGACGTTGGTCAGTAAGAAGAGACAGGGAGAGATAGACTCAGAGAGAGAGAGGTAGTGCTCTGGGCCAGTTTTGTGGGCAGTTTTGCGGCCAAACGAAGGCAAGCAAAGCCTGGCAAATTGAAATCGAAAAAGAAAACTCGTTAATTAAAAAGTTAACATGTGGACCGGCTGCGAGAATCAGAGATGAGCGCGTGAGCAGGATCCGTGAGCGGAGCTTCCCAATTGGAGGCGCGCCTGCAATTGGTTTTATTAATAATTGGGCGACACTAAAAGAAAAAGAGGAAGAAGGCGAAGAAGTGAAGAGGAAGGAAACCCGTTTGTTGAAAAGGGGGAAGTGCGTTCGCGTCGAAATGAAAAATGAAGTGTGCGCTCTAGGTCCTTCGCCCTTCCTTCCTTTTCCACCGCTCATTATAATTGCCTTGCTAAAAAAAGGGGTAGAAATCAGGTGGAAATCGAAAGAAGAGAAGAAACAAAGGCCAAGAATTCGACGGTCTTCAGTGACATAACTGATCGCTCCTGCTCACTCCCACTCCTTGGAGCTCCCTCTTTTTATTGCTCTCTATCTGTCCCTCTTTTTTCGGGCCCCCTCTCTGTCTCCCACTCTTTCTCGTCCCTCTCTGTTTGTGCGTTTCTTATTCCGCATTTCGTATTTTGTGGTCGTTTTCATTATAATTGGTTTGAAATTAATTTGCCAATTACACGATCTCACATTTAATTGGCTTTTAAGGGAAGCGCAGGAGAAGGAGAACGGGAATGCCAGTGGGAATGGGAAGAAGCTGAGAAAGAAGAAGGAGAAGAAGGCAAACAAGAGGAGCTCCTCGCTCCTCATGGTGCGTAGCACTGCCCTCCACCTGTCCCTCTGTCGTAGCCATCCCTCTTTCTGGGCGCTGCTTTTATTCTCTTCTGGCGTTGCCCTTTTTTGTCGTCATTCGCCGGTGAAGATGGGGATGCAGAGAATCCAATGATCACCAGTGCTGCCAGTTTCCAGGCAGAGCTTTAATATGAAATAACATAAATATAATCAAATAAAGAAAATAAAATATTTACAGAGTAGGCTCTTGGGTTTTAATTGTTAAAAAATATTTTAAAATTTCTTTAAATGAACAAATTAAATTCATTACAATTTACAAGTTTTGTTAAGTTGATATCAAGCCAAGAAAATTGCATTTATAACAATTATAATTCAAAGATTAATGAAACATTTATTTAGAAATTTTTCATAGCTAAATGTAGCGTACTTTTATGATTTAAATTTTTATTTTATTTTTTTTTTTATTTTATTTTTTTTTTTTATTTTTTTTTTATTTTTATTTTTTTTTTTATTTTATTTTCATGAACAAATATTTATTTACACGAGTAATATTACTTGAATTTACCAGAAACTCACCATAAGGATTCCAGTTGTTTATGCTTTTCGTACGCTTTATAAACTTCTTGCTCGTACCTGGATCCATTCTTGTTAGTTTCGATTTTTTCCTAAAGCTTTTTTGGCGGCAACACTGATCAACCGCCGGTCGTTGCATCGTCGCTTTCGATTTGGTTAAATGAGGCAAGCAGTGCGTGCGACATTCGCTTTATGTGCCGACAGCCGACAAAGAACGATTCTCAATCTCTCCGCGGATAAACCCCGTTCCGTACCCTTCCGTCCCGCACGAGATCTCCCTTATCAATTTGCAATATTCATTTTTGCATAATACGCAAGCGGGGCATGCCATTATCCCAGCGATCCCCCCAACCCACCGCCTTTGGTGGGGACCCGCGTTAATTGGGTTGAACGTGCCGAAGTGGGAAAACCAGTTCTGGCGCGCTCTCTCGGTTTGCGGCCAACAATTTTAACTAAAGCCTAAACACTTTTAGTTAAAATGCCAATTAAAATATTCTTTTTCCGTTCTTGCTCCGCCCGCCACAGGCCCGGGGCCCCTGTGATCGATGGTTGCCCGGCTCGGGCGAAATAAATGCAGATGTCAATTAGAGGCTCCTTAAAAAAAACTGCACACAAAAGCGCAAACTCGAGCTCAAACTCAAAAAGCCGGGGCCCTTGCTTCGCCTCCTTGGGGGAACTTGATTTCCTACATGAGCATCACTTGCACTTTTCTGGGGCTCACCTTTGTTGGCACCCCCCTCCGCGCCTCCTTGTTACTCGTCTGCTCCTCCGTACCCAGCGGATTCCTGCCACTTCGCGGCAGCAGACGAATGCATCACCGAGGCACAGATCCGAGATCCCAGACCTAGTAGCCGATCCCAGTTCGTCCCGAGGAGCCAGTCGGAATCGGAGTCTGTGGCATTCCGCGGCACAGTGGTTCGAAGCCTAAAAATATGATATATTTCGAAACGGAACTACATTTTCAACTTTACATTTTAAAAGCTAAAATAAAAAAAAATATATATTATGTTTAACTTCCAACCTAATTTTGTTTTTAGCAATTTACAAAGTTTTTAAAACAGTATCTAATATATTTTATGTAGTTTTCATTATAATACTCAATTGAAAACTATAAAAAGTATAAGTATTGAATTAACTTTTTTTGTTAACAAAGTTTTTAATGCAATATCAGATTTTATATTCGGTATATCATGATTATCATTTATCATTTTCTATCCAAAGAATTTATAAGCCCAAAAGTACATATTTTATGTCATAATTTATGTTCTCTCATTGAATTTTTTATAACTTGATAACTTTTTTATTTTTGTAAATAACTTACACGGTTTTTAAATAAATAAAAAATCCTTTAAAAAACTAGTAAGTTGTTCCTTTAAAAAAAATTCGAAAACCATCATTAGAGTCTTCTTAGCTTTGTGCCACTGTGCTCCGTCTGTGTTTCTGGCCGCTCTGAGTGAAGGTGATTTAAAAATTTTGTCACATTTTCAGTACAAAGATTTTGGTATTTTTTAATGAGCTCTCGGGGATTCTCAGCTCCGCAGCACGCCTCCTCCTGGCCATACACATACCCTTTGCCAGATCACAGTTCCCACTACCCAGTTGCCATTCTCCGACTGGGACTGGGAGTGGGACTGGGACTGGGACTGGGCTGGGACTGCGTTGGGATGTGATGGCCAGAGTCCTCTTCTCGGTCTGGATATTTCAGAGGGTTTTCTTTCGGTGTGACTTCGGTTCCTTCGCTCCGGGCTTTTGTTCTTCTGCGGGCGTGTTCCTGGCGGGATTCGGCTTGAAACGCAACCAAAAGTGCAAATTTCGCTCCACAACGTTGCTCATTTATATATTTTGTTTTATTTCGATTTGGTTTTGTTGTATTTAAATTGTTAATGTGCTCGGTCTTGTGCCTTTGGGGAATTAGCACAGCTTTTGTTCTTGTTATTGCAACTTGTTAAAATTCCGATCGGTCGGAGCAGCGATGCCGAGAGTTCGGCGGCGGCAAGGATATGATATGTTCCATGTTCATAAATTCAACACGTCGCAGTGAGTGGCCTGTGGGGATTTTCCTTGCCCAATTTTGGGCTTTCTGCGATGACATTGGTATTGAGTTAATTATTTTTATTTTGTATTGTTTTTAATGATGTGTCAAGTTCAAGATGAAGCCAGGCAACTAATGTGGGAATTTTAATGAAATGTATTATTGAGTTAATTTCGGTTTTTTTTTATTATTTTTCCTTTTGTTAAAATGGGATTAACTGCGCATGCCCTATGCTTATTATTAGTTTTTTTTTTTTAACTGGCACGCAGGCGCAGAGACACAAAATAAATTTAAAAAAAAAATTAAGCTAAGAAATAAATAAAACGCCTCCCAATGTAATTAATTAGCAAATGAAAAGCGTATGCAACAATAATTATAAGAGTGGAAAGGCAATTATGCAAAAAAAAAAAAAAAAAAAAAACAAAGCAAGGAAGAAGCGGGAAAAACGAGCAGCAGCGAGCCACGCAATGCGGATGCAATTGTTTTTCTTTTTTATTTTCCTTGTGTTTTGGTTTTTGTGCCGCTTGTTTGCGGTTGCTACAAGTTGCAACGCATTAAATTAAGTTGCCAAAGCGCAAGAAAAAATGGAAATTACATGCCACGTAGACACACACTCATTAGAATTAATTGACTTTCCATAATTGAGAAAACAATGCGGTGGCGTTGACGACGACTCCGTCATTCGCTGCCCACCTGCCCCGTGTTGCACTTAAAAAAAAAGTAAATAATCAAAAATAATAATAAAACAGGCTAATTTACAAAACTGTTACCAAGACAGCGGAAAATTTGTAAAATGTGATAATCAAAATATAAGAAAATTAAATTAAATATTTTTTCTAATCATAAATATTGATGAAGAGGTTTTTATTTAATTGATTTTGAGCCCAATTTTAATTAATTAATGTTATTTTATATCATTATTTATGTAATTTTTTTTATTTTTATACAAATAAACGAAGAGTTCAAAGCAATTGTTTTATTAAAAGACAAATGGAGTAAAGGTTGTTCACCTTCGTTCTGCTTAATGTTAAGCAGTGCCTATCAAAATTTTGGCATATTAAAGACATTTAACATTTAACATACAACTATTAATAAATCTTTTGAATTTTTTCTTCATCTTCTAACAAATTTTAGGGCATTTAATCATTCGATTCGACGCACCGTATTTTTTCCCGCCGCATTTTCCCTGATTATTATTAGGCGCATTAAGTGCGCTTAAAATGAAACGAAAATGCAAATAAATTGCATTTAATTTGCCACTCCAAACGGGAGAAGTGGTTGGTGCGGCGGCCTGGCTGAGGGGCGCTGTGCTGCCATTTTAATTGGTTTTTTACACGCATTAGCATAACAGCAACATCGGAGGAAAGAAAATAAAAAAAAACAAAAACCAGAGGGGGGATGATCATCATCAAAGACTCGAGAGATGTGTGTTTGTGGGTGGGCGTCTTTGGGATATATGTATATATATATCTATCCATGTGTGTGTGTGTGTTTGCCGGTGTGCTCGAGGTGTCTCGCCAAAGGATTTTGATTTAGATTTAGTGAGAATGCTCTTAGCCAAGCGCATAATTCAATTGAAATTTCGCTTTACGCAACAGTTGCAGGCAGCAGGCAATAGGCAGCCAAAACACAAACAACAATTGGCACAAATTGCAGGATTTGATTGCGTTAATTAAGCAAAAACTACAATGTGATTAGTGGACTGAGAGGGGTAGAGCGCAACACGTCAGCGACTGTTTTAATTAGACCATTTCTAGGCGGTGCAACGAGCATAGCACAAACAAAGATACATAAATACAGCTGAAAGGTCTAGAGCCCAGGCAGTAACCACAGCAACTAGATAACTTTGAAACTCTGAAACTAGGCGCCTAATTAAGGCGCGACTTCATATCTGGATATCTTTCTGGTTAAACATTTGGCAAAAGGTTAGCCCAAAGGTGTTGGAATATTTGAATATTTGGTTAAAATAAACCTGGCTTGGCTTATATGTATACATTTTTAGGTTGAATAAATGTAACAATTAAAATAAACTATTTTTTTTAGAACAGTGGTGCCTAAGGCTTCCAAGTCTAACCTCCCTATTGCTTTCTTTATAAACTGATGATACAATTTAAGATAATGTGTCCTCTGTTAGCCGATATCACAATTAACATAAAATACTCATTTCAAACAGTGGTGCCTACTAGCGGTTAGGGAAATTAGGGAAATTTGTGGCATCTTAAAAATAAAAGAAATTCGTTTACTTTACACAAGGTTTAAGCTACTTTTTGCATCCTCTGTTAACCAATGTCGTCAACATTAAAATAAAATAAAATTCATTTAAAACAATAAGGCCCAAGGTTTTCTTTCTTTCTTTGTCCGGCTTTCACTAAAAATGTTACCTAACAGCATTCTAACAGAGAGCCGACACCGACACCTTTTGCACCATAATTAGTTACATTTTAAATCGCCGCCCTGATTACAGATTCCCTTTCCCCTCTCCCCCCCTGCCTCTGGATCTGGACATGTGATGTTGTCTCAGGTCAATTGGTGCGATTGACGCCTCTCATTCACACTGGAAACGCGCCGATTTGCAATTTTCGAATTGCGATTATGCCGGAGTAACTTACTATGTCTATGTACATACATATATGTTAATATATACAATGCACACCCCTTGTAAACCGTGTGTGTGTGTGTGTGTGTGTGGATGCTGTGCCTTTTGTTGGTGTTGCTGTCGCCTTTTAATTGGCAAGAAAACGAAAATAAATGTAAATGTGCAGGCAGCACATGCAAATTGACATGATTTATATATGGAATAAACAAACTATTAAATTGTGTGCACAACTAGCAAAAATTTAAATACTAAATTGCTCCGCTAAAGCCGTGATGCGAAGGGGTATTGAGAATCGAAAGGGGGTGGGGGGAGAAACGATCGGATCTCTGCTATTTGAATTTGATTGCGGCAGTGTCATGTCCTTGTCTGGCGTTGCAGTTGTTGTTGCCGATTTGCTTACATAGATTTACACTTAAGTTTGAGCGCGACCAAAATTGCTAAATACAAAAAATAGCAACAACATCCCACTGTGCAAAATAAGCGGAAAAAAAGTGTAAAAGGCTAAATGCTGTTTTTCATTGACTTATTTATAACCTGCTTATAAGCTTAGCCAATATACTCAGAGTAGTGTTAAAACACACAAATTCCTAGATATTTCATAAACCTTGCTGAGTTTCTGATCAAAATTGAAAAAGATACTTATAAGTAGGCAATGTAAAGGGCCATAATTTGACCTTTTTTTTAGTGAAAATGTCATAAACAATGTTGGAAAACAAATAAAAACTATAACATTTTTGATTTGTTTTATATTCTTCACTGTTCAAAATAACTTATGAAATAATGGATCTTTAAACAAGAAAGTTAACTTCGGTTCACCGAAGCTTGTATACCCTTGCAGAACTAAATCAAAAACTAAAACCGAATTTCTGGAATAATAATAAGTTGCCAAATCTTAAATTTGATGAAAATATTTTGAGAAACAGTCGTCCGATCCGATACCCTGCAAGGGTATAAAAATATTAATTAGGCAACACAATTTGTTGATCGTTCCACTTCATATATTGTACCACTGCCAATGGGAAAACAACTCAAAATAGTATGAAGACAAGACTTTCATTAACACCGATCAAACATTGTTCAGCAGTATAGTAACTCCTCGCCCCCTGGCTAACACGATAATGATAATGATAATGATAATGATAATGATAATGACGATGATGGTAATGGTGGTGGGTCAGGCTGCCAATTATCGCTTGGGGCAGCATCCAGAGCGATATAGGTAGAGGGACAGAGAGACCAGCTGCCAATTAGTTGGCAGCGCTTTTCATTGTGTGCTCTTGTTTGTTTTTTTCCTTTTAATTACAAGCTGTGCACTAGAGCCCGACTTAACACGGAGTCCGGAGCCGGGCCGGGGCCGGGCTCAAAGCCGATAATTGCTGAATGAGCGAGTGAATGAATGCCAAGGAAAATAAGAGAGGAAAACAGAACGGAAAACGTTCTAGAGTCAATATGGTAGTTGCACCACTTAGTGGCGTCATTAGCATTTATTG
This sequence comes from Drosophila mayri, assembly GCA_008042485.1. NCBI lineage: Eukaryota > Metazoa > Arthropoda > Insecta > Diptera > Drosophilidae > Drosophila > Drosophila mayri. The sequence goes on along the minus strand of VNJN01002920.1, from coordinate 81,976 downwards.
TGGCCAATATTTGTGCGTAGGGGAAGTCGTTGTCGAGCATATACTAGTACCCCCTCCCCTCCCCCCCACCCCCCTGCCGACCTATTAACACTTATTCCTGAGACCCACCAGAGTCATATATCTTTCTCCCCGACGATCGACCGACCGGCCAAGTGTGCAGCTGTACTGGGCACCACTGTTGCTCACCGGAGATCGTATTATTTTATCGCCTAGAAGGAAGCCCACACTGGGAACCGTCTGCAGGCGGGAAGAGGGGGCCACGGGCACTCAATGGAGAGGCGTGTATGTCTAAAAGTAGTCATCATTAAAATTCCTACAGTGACACACACACACAGAGAGAGACAGAGCGGAAAGAGACCAGCGAGAAATCCCCAACTGGGCGGTCAGGCCAGGAAAAAACTAAAGTAAATAAAATACAAAAATAAAAAAGAACACAATGGGGAGAGCTCCGGCTAAGAAGTCGAGCAGATATCGTCATCTGAGCTTGTTTCAATTTTCGTTAATTATGTTATGAAAAAGCCAAACAAAAGAGGCGGCAAGCCAGGAGATCGAGAGTGTATTGCAATGTGGAAGTGCAACTTGCAACTTGCCGGGCAGGCCAGCGCTTAATGAGCACACAGCGAGAAATTAGAGCAGTTTCTATACAAAATTGGAGCTTAATGAGCGCACAGCGAGAAATTAAAAGAGTTTTTCAAACAACATTTGTATAAAATATCTCATATAGATTTATCATAATTATAAAACAAAACTTTAAAAAAGGCAAAACACTATTTAAGTTCTTTGAATTCGTGCATATTTTTAATAAAAGCTATAAAGAAAATTGTAGATATCAATTGATATTAAAAAAAAAAAACATTTTCATAGTCAGTGTTGGAAAACCAATATAAACGCACTAAAAATCGCAACAGTTTTGCTGGCTGACAAAGGATTTGTGTTAATTAAAATGATAATTTTGTTAGATATTCATTAAAACAGCTCTTTTTAGGATTGTTTGTTAATATTTTTGGTTTTTCTTACTGCACAAAGTGTGCTGCTTCTTCAACTGTTGCTTCTGCTTCCTTCGCTGCTTTAGATTTATGACCATGCCACCAGCCCAAACACACTTCAAGCCCTCTTAGTTCCCTGGTAAATCGTCAGAAAGACACGCCAGTAGGGGAGGCAGAGGGAATCCAGAAAGATCAGGAGACTGCGTGGGCGTCTTTTCGAGTCTTAGAGTCTTTGTCTTGGGAGCACTAATTAGCGAGGCAAGTGAAATAAATGTGAATGTTGCACAGATACAACTCGAAGTTCAGCTAAAATGGAATATATCCCGATTCCTGCTAATAAAAGAAATCCCACTGCCTTTCCATTAACTTCCATTTATTTATTTTAGTATTGGTTTTCAAAATTACTTACGTTTTTTTTTATTTATTATTTAATTAAAAACTCTCGCTTGAGGACAAAGAAAATGTATGGTAAAAGTAAAGTGTTGTAAGAAATAGCTAGGCTTTTATAGAAACACCTTCTTTAACTCAAATCAAGGGTTAATCATAGATCGAAATTATAGCAAGAAATAATTTCGTAATGCCTTGAGACCCGATAATAAATCCAATTTATTAGCGCTTCAGGTGTGATTTCTGCTCGGCAGATGCAGCAGATTCTTACGCACATTGCGCATACGCCTCGTTGTACCCAGAAATCTTGATCCTTTGTTGTTATTATTTCTTTAATTAGTGAATCACAGAGCCAGTGAGTGTGTGTCGCCTTTAAAATATATTTTAATTAAATTTGATTCAGTCGCCGCGCCACTGCCGCTGCTAGACTTTAATATATTTTTTAATTAATGCCTTTTTCTTGGCTGCTTTCTTTAGCTGCCGCGGCCGCTTGTTTTCATTTGGCTTTTCTTTAATTTTCCTCTCCCTTGGAATTCTGTTCACGCGACTGCATCAGCATCAGCAGCAGCGGCAGTGGAATCGAGTGCATTAATTGTTAATTAATATTATTTGTTGTTTGCTGCTAGTGCCAATGCAATTAAAGCGCAAAGCGGCGCACAATTAAATAAATGATTGAATTGCCTTCGTTATTGTTTGTTTACTCATTGCCTCCGGCGGGCACTAATGCAATATTTATTTTGTATTTTATATTGGCTCGATTTTTTATTTGCATTTCCATATACATAGACATAGACATAGCCATAGCCATAGCCATAGACGTTGATTTCGATTTGCTTTCTTCAGCCTCAGCCCCATCTGCTTAGCCTCTCTCTCCTGCCGTTCAATTTAAATAGAATAACAAACTAATTAGTTGAGATTTCAATTTTCTTGACAATCACGACCCGAGCTGAGTTGTTGCTGTTTTGCTGATTTATTTGCCGTTTTTATTTGCTTTGCATTTGTTTTATAATTAAAATTCCGCCGTTGCCTGCTTTGGGCTTTGCTTTTGCTTTTGCTTTTGCTTCGCCGCAGCAATAGCCAATTGATTTATTAATAAACATTAAATTAAAAATTAAAAAGCATGCATACATACCTATAAAGAAGCATAAAAAAGCTCGCTTGGTATAATGTAAATGCGTTGACTGACTTGCATAATGGACAGCCACAATATACATTTGATTATTAATTAAAAACAATTTTTCAAATCGTTAAACCCAAAAAATCAGCAGGAGTGAAAATGGCAAGTTTACGTTGAAGCGAATTGCAAATACCTTTTAATAGTACTTTTTTTTATTAGAAAACATTTACTTAAAAAAAAAAACAGCACAAATAAAAATAATAATTATATAAATAAATAGAAAATTATGTTTTGTCATATAGCTAAAAATAAATTCAAATTAAAATATATCAATAATTAAAATAAATAAAAAATAACAAAATAATAATATTTATAAAACAGCTTTATATAAAATATATAAATAAATATATTTTTCAAGTCAAGAATATGGTTATTTAACGCTAATTTTATTTTATTAAAGTAAGTTCCCCAAAAAAATATAAATTACAAAATAAATTAAAAATTAAATTAAAAAATAAATTAAAATATAAATTAAAATATAAATTAAAATATAAATTTATCAAATTTATTTTAATAAATAAATATTATTTTAATAATAACTTAACCATTTATTTGTAGATATTTCCCCCACAAAACTGCCTAGCTTAACTTATGGACTTTTCTGTTAGAGTAAGGGTATTGCACGGTGCCCTCTCTTGCCGCGCGGCAGCGCAAATAATTGAGAAACCAATTAAAATGGCAATGCGAGCGATTTGAGGCAATGAACACGATTACGATGACGACGACGACCACGACGACGACGGCGCGCAAACGCAAAACGCCAAGCAATTAGGCTAGGAAACACACACGCACACTCAGAGTGTGTGTTTTGGGGTAGTGAACACACACACATACATGTGTCAGCAGCATGCCAATTAGCTGGCCAACAGCAAACGCCAGAACGAGGCGCAGGAGGGGCAACTTTGTTTCGATTTTAGAATTTATTTCGGTCAACAGAACTTATTTTTAATTACACTCACACACACACACACCCATTGAGTGTGCCATTTGTTGTGGCCGCGGCGCACGGCTGATCTGTGTTAGTTGCTTTAAATTTAATAATTCTGGATTATTTTTAGACCACTGACTTTGAGATAATTGCCAAGAGGGCTTGTGTTAGTCTTTGCTGTAGTTTCTGATTGATCGATTGTGCCCCAGAGTGGGTGAGTGAGCGAATGAATGAATGAATGAACGAATGAATGACTGTTGGCTGAGTGCCACCTCGCGTCTGTTGATGGATGTGTCAAAGATGTGTTGAACAAGAGTTAACATTGCGACAAACATTTCACTTCTCCTCCTCTGTCTGCCTCTCTCGGGGGCACACATTTGCATAGAGATAAGATAAGTAACGACGCCGCCCCCCCTAATATGAAATTCTTCTGCTTGTTTTTCTCTTTCCAGGTAAGTTCCAACCATAGCCAACATCCATCCATCCAGTCATCGCATGCCCCGGGTCCCACTTTTTGAATTTGAGAAGCGCATAGAAGCGTTCGCTGCCATAAAATGTCAGCGGGAATTGTGGTAATTGCGGCAGCAAGCTCTTAATCAGGCCCAAAGCAAATGACGCAGCCGAAGGCCAAAGGCTGGCGCATATTTTAAGGCCAATTAAGCTGCAAATTATGAACGTTTTGTCGCTAACTTAAAGGGGGGTCTTAACAGTTTCAACCAGTTCGGCGGACGTAGCTTTGCTGTTAATGCCACCTGTTCTACGCCTTCATTACGGTTGCCCGCGGAAGTGCTTCATTAGGAGGCACCTAGCACTAGTAGTTTTTATAGTTTTAGTAGTATTAGTAGTATTAGTAGTAGTACCAGTCATGGTATCGATCGCTTTTCCGGGGCGTTATTTGAAGTTGGGCCCCAAGTAATCTTTCTGGCATTCCAGTGACTCCCACGGGGGAAGCTAATGCTGAAGCTGGGTGCTTTTTTCGTGATTTTTTATGACTTAATTAGATTTCCAGCATGGGTTTTGTTTGCTTTTTTCATGTCACTACACATTGCTTGCAATAAATTTCCGTGATAACAGCGCGGAGTGGCTTGCTTTTGTGTTCAGAGTAGATTTCACTCTGCGCGTTCCCATTGTTGTGGTGATTTTTTTTGTTATTGTTTTTTTATTTCTGTTTTGATTCTGGCAAAGTGTGGCCGGTCTGCTGATAATTTCAATTAAAATTAATTAAATGTATTGAACACATACAAACACAATGAGAGGGCAACCGGCCCTCCTCTGCCACAGTGTCTTCACAGCTCTGCAGGCAGGTCCATTAAATGCAACACTGACAAAATTAATTGCCACTTTTTCGCATTTGGCAGGGCAACAAACGAAAATGTCAAACCACGGCTAGGAGGGGAAAATGAAACAAAAAGAAAAGAAAACACTGGCCGGGCGGAGGAGACGTGGCAGCCTGCATAGCAAATTAGCAATTGCCGCTGTTGCCGCCGTTTGCCATGTTGTTGCTGTCGTCAGCGGAAGTCGCTGCGAATTTGTGGAGGAAATGACTTTGGACCCGTGCCGGCAATTGGATTAGCAGGGGGGGAGACTCACCGAGAGAGAGCGAGAGACAGAGGGGGAGGAAAGGAAGCCCCCTCCTGAGAAGAGTCTGTCATCTGTTGGCTGACCCACAATCAACTGGCAGCTTGCAACATCTTATAAGCTTCCCATAGTTGGATATCCATGCAAATTGATTGCAAGTCTTTTTACTAGTTGCAGGTGAACTTATGGTATGACTATCAGTGGTAGTAGCAGGAACTAGAGCATAAAAAACGACAAAAAAAAAACTTAAACCAATTTTGCTTCTTAATTTGAGAGCCTTGGTTAATCATAGAATCATCGTTAATCAAAAGTAGTTAAATTCGTGCCTGATTTCCTTTGCCACGCTTTGCCTGTCATGTACTAGCAGGAAAGACCTGCAACTTGAGAGGTTTCTCTTTTGAGTTACCTTCAGTTTAGTCTTGGCACAAGGAATTTCCAACCTAAAACATTATCAAAAGCCCCAACATGGACTACAATACAAATTATTTTTCCACCATGGGCGTTAATCATATAGGGGAGCGGGGGAGCGTAAGTAAGAAATTAAAACTGACAGTATTTATCAAAGTGTCAGAAGTGAAGGTATTAAATTAGATACCACTCCGAGATACCAACTTATGCAAACTAACTATGTAAATCCCCACTAACAAATGGATTTTACATTTCGCTCACAAATGGTTCAACATGTGGCGTTGCATGTTGAATGGGAAATGAGGCAAGTGGAGGAACAAGATGAGGATGAGCCAAAAGCAGAAGCAGCAGCAGCAGCAGCAGAGCACACATAATATGTCTAAATCATGTTACAAAACAATTTAGCAAACAAACTGTCCAAAACATGACAACTTAAAGCGTCGCTTGAGACAGGAAGGGGGGCAGATCCGGAGGCAACGGCAGTAGTGCTCCTGACGTTGATGAGTCGGAACGTATTGTGAATGACATATTCGAGGGAAAGAGTGGCACAGGGGCGAGCGTATAGCTTTTATTTTTGATGGTTAAGGGGATTTCCACAATACTCAAAAAATATGCTTGTTAATTTTCGAACACAAAGAGCAAAGTTTTGTAATTAAATCAGAGGGGAATAGTATGACTATAAGGGGGTGGCACTGTAACTTCTTTGCATTCTCACACACCATCCCCCAATACCAAAAAAATTCACTGGGGTTGCTAGTGGCAAGTACCTGCCTGCCACACCAACTGCAATTACAGTGGGCAACTGCAGCAGCAGCAACAGTAACAGCAGCAACACGCAACGCGATTATATATTATATATATACACGATTCTGGCGTACATAACTGCACATGATAATGTCATAAAATTAAATGGCCACACTTGTTGTATGTAGCTGCCGCCGCTGCTTTAATTAGAGAGTTTTTCCAGGAGGAAATTTCCTTCTGTTGGCTGGCAAAGGAGTCGCTTGTCCGCCGCTGCGGCAGCTATAAATATTATAATTATCAAAAAGTGCAGGCAGCCAGCAACGCTCCCTCGAACGTCGACGAGCAATCGTAATTGAGTTAATTAACACGCCACAAAACGCGGCAGGCGATGCGTTGTGAGGGGCAGCAAGGCAGCAGGCATTTAATTGCTTGTACAAAATAAGCAACATGAGGAGCAACAGTAGCAACAGTAGCAGCAGCAGCAGCAGCAACATGTTGCCAGCGGCTTTGAGGAGCAGAGGAGTTCACAAGTCAGTTATCGATCATCGAATTGGAAGGAATCCCCCGCATCTCTGACCCGATTTCATCTCTGGACCCCGGGGCAATTTCAGCTGCAACTTCTCATTAGCAACTATTGGCGATCCAGCAGAGCGAAAAGCCCAACCCACATTGCCTTGGACAATGACAAGGCTGCAAAAAAGATGATTACACCGTAAAAAGCCACAAAATAATCGAAAAACCTTTAGTCAAGTGATCTGGAATCGAAGATAATCTAATAAATAATATAAGGAACGCCAAAAAAAAAAATTAAATTAAACTGAATGAAATTTAATACATATAATATACATATGTAGCACCGTAAAAAGACACAAATTATTTTTAGAAAATCATTTAATTAATCACAAAATAATTGATAATCTAATAAAAAAGATGCGTAGAGCCATAAAAATAAACAATTTATTGTAAACCAAACTCAAGATCATGAATGAGATGCGTAACCTCACCCTCACGCTATTTTGGAATACAAAGATTAGATTATTAGTTGATTGATTTCAAAGCCAAGTCAGTTTAATGAATAAGATGCGTAACGAAATTAGATCTATTCTCAGTATTTAATCCCCGTTGGAATTTGATTTGATTTAAGCCTTTGATTTTTTTCTTCGGTGCACTCACAGAGACGACGACGACGACGACGACGACATCATTAAAAGTCGAAAAGCAAAACAATTATGGAACTCATTGAAGCCAATTATTAGTAAAAACAGCAGCAACAAGTGGCTGCATCAACGAGGAAGCGAAGAATAAATAAAAAAAAAAAACAAAAACAAAAAAAAAGGAAAAAATTGAAAGTCCCCTTTGGAGGAGAACCTGCAGTGCTGTGGTTGGATGGTTAAATTGTGGTGCTACTGTGTGGTACAGTAGCAAAAACACAACAAAAGACATGTGGCAAAAAGGGCAATACAGTAGCGACGGCTACAACAACAAGAACTGCAAACAGAGTTAATGAAGCTGCCAAGGAATGCAGACTGCAGAAGATGAAGCCGGAGAAGGAGCTGGAAGCTGGAGCTGGAAGCTGAAGCTGAAGCTGAAGCCGAAGGAGTTGGAGCAACTGTGGGGCGTGTGTGCGGCGGAGAGTGACTTCACACATAAATGGGAGCAACATGTTGCCGGTTGTCAGTTGGAGGAGCTGTGCAGCTGAGTGGAGGGGCCAGGAGGCAAGGCCTTGAACTTCAGTGGCGGCCCTCGCCTAGCAACATGCTGAGTGCCGTTGCGCGCGGCCACTTGCAACAATTAAGTTCCATAAACTGCACATAAAAGGCAACGAAGATGTCGCAGTTGGAGTCGAAGTCGGACATATCATGGCCACTCGGCGATCCAATGCGATGCGATGCCTCCTTAATAATGTCATAAAAATTAGAACGGCGTATTAATTGGCAGCGCTGCAAGCAGAGCAGTCACAAAGGGCACTGGGAGAAAATATTGAAAGAACATAATAAGCCAAAAGTGGGAACTTGTTGCCTTTCTTTGTGAATTTGGTTAGATATATTATTTCTGTTTAAATGAATCTGGTTTTAGATTTATTATAAAAGAAGTATAAGGATTATTTGAAATATGTATTTAAAACTACAAACCATTTATATATTTTATATATTTTATTGGAACAATTGCAAAAAACGTATTTTGCAGCAATATATCTTGCTTAAAAAATTTTAAATGAAAAGGTTTTGGTTTCTAAAAAAAAGGTTTAGATATTTATAGATTATTTATATTTTTTTATTCATAGTTTATTTTGTTTATTTAATAACAATTTGTTTCCTTAAGATTATTTATAGCACAATTATTGTGAATCAATCAGTTATCTTTTAAATAAATGTTTAGATCAGCCGTTTTTCATGTTATAGATTTAATTTATACGTAAATTATGCGAGGATATTCTATGTTTTGATTGTTTTATGTAATCCCTTAATTTGTCTAGATAAAAAATATACATAAGTACTCTTTATTTCTCCCAGTGCCGTTACATTTGCTGCTGACTGCGTGTGGGAGCGCAACATGTTGCTGGTGCGGCTGGCTTTTGGCATTTTTTTTTTGTGGTTGTTTTTGTTGCCTCTCGCGGGGGTCGACTGCAATTTTGCGCAAATAAAATAAATTGGCAGCCAATTAAGCGAACGCTGCTGCCGCTGCTGATGCTGCCGCTGCTGATGCTGCCGCTCGCCGCTCGCCGCTCGCTGCCCCGCTGCTCGCACAGATCAGAACAAAAGCATAAAGGCAGCAAATTAAGCGCGAAGATGGATGCCGCAGAGGAAAATAGAGGAAGCCGGGAGCGATAGATGCTCGGGGATGGGGGGGAGGGGTTAGCGAAAATCAAATTTAATTAACGGAAAGCAGCAACTAACAGCAAACTAATTAAAATCTCAGGCAATATGTTGCGGCAACAATTCAAATTTTAAATACTCTTTGAAAGTAAATAATTCAAGGGCATAGAAATATGGCAAATAATTGTGAATGGTATTTATTATATTTTAGATTTTATTGAGATGATTATAAATCTTGCAATTTGTAAGTTTTAACATAAAGACTAAAGATCTTTCCACTCATTATAACAACAAATCTTTTTTTTTTTAATATAACCCATGATTATGGAGATTATTGAAGTTACTTTCTATGTTTTTATGTAAGACGTTTCATTCACAATTTCGATGATTATAAATTTTGCAATTTGTAAGTTTTAACATAAAGACTAAAGATCTTTATTTTCCGCTCATTATAACAACAAATCTTTTTTTTTTAATATAACCCATTATTATGGAGATTATTGAACTTACTTTCTATGCTTTTATGTAATACATTTCATTCACAATTTCGACTATTCCTGCTGCAAATAACAGATCACCTGCTGATGTATTTTAACTAAAGTCATTTACAGATTTACCTTCATTTTTATTCCCCCAAAAAGAATACTTCAGCTTAGGGTATCTCCGATTTCGATGTCGTCGCAGTGCCGCTTCGTGTGGCATTCATTCATTCATACGCTCGGTTAGTTAGTTAGCCAATTACATGACAAAATCTTATATGATCGTGCAAATTGTATTTTTATTGCCAATTATTTATTTATTTCGTTTGGCTTTTGTGGCTGGCCATTGAATTGAATTGCCGGTGAATGCCGCTTCGCCGTCAACTAAATGTTATGAGAGTTGCTTCAAATGCTGAGGATTACTAAATACTGGCGCGACATCTTTTATGGGAAGTTATTCGAAGTGCATTTCGGGTACAATCAATATACATAAATATAAATCTGAGAGCGGAGTAGCGCCGACTTTGAGTCGTCTATGTACATATAGCCGATTACCTGCCATAACATGTCGTGATATTTGAATGTTAATTTCAAAAATAATATTCAATTAATTGTCATTTTGTTGTCGTCCCAGTCGTTTTGTTGATTGTTAAACAATTTGTATTTTTTTTTTTGTATTATTATTATTATTATTTGCTTGCTTGCTTAGCCTGCAAATCGCGTTTGCTCATTCATTAATTATCGGTAATCTATACGCTTAATTTGTATTCAAAGCAATTAAAGACGACATCGTTCGAGTATATTTTTCGTATTTATTTGTAGTTCCCAATATGCTTATGCTTCCCGATCGAGGCGATTAATGAGGGGCCAGGGGTCATCCTTAACAGAGAGTCATAACAGCTCTGTGTTGCCACAACAGCGGCTGCTGTTGGCATATTTTTCATGCTCAAATAAATAATATTCAAATTTCGATTAAACGTCATTGCAAATAATTGCGAAATTAAATTAACAACAACGATGGTGGCACACACACACACTGGCAATTCGTGTGCATATGATAATTAAAAACAACAATAAAGCACGAGCAGAAAAAGTGCCCACGAAAAATGCGGAAAAACACACACACACAACACAAAATTTGAATAAAAAAAAAAAATGAAACAAAAAATTAATAAAATGGAACAGAAGCCGAGAAAAAAAAAAAAAAAAAGCAACAAAAAACAATAACAGAAAGACCGGCGTAAACACAGTCGGTTGCACTTGAGTAATTTCATATAAAACATAACCAAGCAGAAAGGATATTAATAAACCGACATAAACCCGCTCTGGCACACACACACACACACACACACGTAGGCAGGACAGGGTCGTCGAAAGGACATTTCCGTTCAAGGGGGACACACAATAATAGGTTTACTATAACTTATTATTAGCTAATTTGTCGACATTTCCCCAAACTGAATCCCAAAAAAAAAAACTGCTAATTATTTGTACATTCTTTTGTATTAAAATATTTTTAAGCAAATACTTATATTATTATTAAAGGATTATGTTGTATTTATATTGGATATTCAGGTTGCATTATCTTTGGATTAGTTTTAATCGTTCGATTTTTTTTTCTTAAGGAAGTATAACGTTTTCGATTCCTTCTGGAAATCAGTATTAATTTCGATGAGTTCTAAATCCTATTAACTCGTAATCCTTCTTGAACAATTTAGGTTATACTTCAATTTGTTTAAATATATACAATAAAATTAGTTACTTCAAAAATCTTTTTACAAGTTTTTCTTCAATTTTGTAACCTTTGTTTTAAAGATTGAAATACTATAGATAGAAAATGTATCAATATACAAAGTGATCAATGAGAACAGATGCAATGTCCGTTTTCGTTTCTACTTCTACTCCCATTTCTCCCCCTTTCAAGGACGCTCCTGGTCAGACACACACACAAACACCGAAGTGGCTGACATTGGCAGCGTTGTTGTTTCTGCATTGCCATCAAGTAAATCAGTGTCCAATGTGTAAATAATTTCCATTCGAATGAGCAATTGTGCATTTTTAACCCACACACCATATACACCATACACACACACTCACACACGTGGATGCTGCGCTTTTCATACGCAGACATCGACAGACATCGTCAACGTTTAAAATCACATGAAATTTTATTAAAATGAAGTAAATACGGTGTAAACGTGCTGATAAAACGTTTCGTGCTCAGCTGTGTGGAAGGAGAAATATGGCTATGGGACAGGGATTGTAAGGAGAAGTCAGTGAGGTGCACTGGCAGAAAAAAAGAGAAGAAAAATTAAACAGAAAAAAACTTGTGGCACTATCTATAATCACTTATAACACTTATAACACAAATTCCTTAAATTTGTATTAACATTTCAACATTTTTGTGTGACTTTTCGGTATTATCTCATCTATTTATAACTGTTATATACAAACTATAATTATGTATAACTGTTATATATAATAATTTATTTAATTTAGAGTTATTTTTCAAAAGTTCCGTTTCTTTATACATGATTTTTCCATGTGACATTTGCCATTTTCTATTGTTAGAGCATTTAATGGTGGCATCATCCATGGGCTGGTTCTTGGAGGCCGCGAGGCGGCACTGCAGAAAATCCCTTATGTAAATATGTCTTCCTCCTTGCGAGGCCATCTCGCTGTGGGCCCCGGGGCCAGCATTGTTGTGGTCAGTGGACGATGTCTGTGTGTGCCCTGTTATTAATGACATCGCAGAATGCCGAGAGATGTTTGCTTCGCCGCCGAGGACGCGGCATGCATCCTGTAGATGGGGAACATGGAGATGGGAGATGGGTTGATGATGCTGCCAATGATGGCTCCTGGGCCAGTTAACCGTTATTTAATGTGTCTGTAATTTTCGATTCGATGCGAAATGTAATTAACTGTAATGCTGTAATGCAAGCATTTGGGCTCTGCCCCTTTATCTCCTTTTTCCGCCCTGTGTCTCTGAGTGTATGTGCTGGCCGCTCTCTTTATCTGTGTCTTCAAACAAGCAAATTAAATCGTCAATTATTATCATCGTCCGACTCGGACTCGTCCACCAACTGACCGGATTGAGAGTGTTGATCAAACAGCAATTGACACAGTTGGCCAACAACAATAGCGGCGGCGTGCTTAATAAATATCCATTGGGCTATCTGGCCGATTGATTGGCTCTCCGTTATTTTTCCCCCTGATTAATTAATGTCCGCCGGCTAGGGAAAATCAGTGCGAAAAGTTAATCAGCAGCTCCACTTATGGCCACTTCAATGGCGCAATGAGCATGAGATGTATTAATAACTAATTGAAATCGGATGTTAGCTAATTTGATTATCCTGTTGTTTATGTGTTAGCAGTGCTGTTATTAAATTATGATTTAATTGAAATTAAGGAAACATGTTGTCTATGTTTCAGAAACTTTATTGTTTATTAACCGACTTAAATCAACTTTATTTATTTATATTTACTTCTTCCTTAATCCATTATCCGGTTAAGCATTATTAGTTTATATTTTCTTCATTACCAACTTTTCGAAGCCCACTCTCTCTCTATCTCTCTGAGCCTGCTGCCAACGATCGAGCGCCGACATTCTTGAGTTGCAACTGCAAAAATAAAACAAATAACTCGAACTCAACCTGGCTCGCTGATTTTGCGCTAATTAATGTGTTTTCCACAAAATTAGCAATTTGCGCGCAAATAGAAATTGCTTCGATCAGAATCGGAATCAGACGTAAAGTCTCGAATCGAATCGCAACGGATCAGATCGGATCGAATTGAATCGTAACGAAACGAATCGGACGGAGAAACGAGTTGTGTTGGTCACCAGCTTTGAATGGCAAGCAGGCGGCGGTGAATGGAGGCAGAGCCAGAGCCGGAGCCAGGAGGAGTGGAGGCCAGTGGAGGACAACGGGAGTGCGGCCGGACGCACAATTAATTAAGTTGACGTTGACGTTGACGCTGGTCGGGCTCTGCAGCTCTGCAGCTCTGCAATTCCGAATGCAACTTAGGCATGTGAATAGTCACGGGCACAGATGCAGATGCACAGAGAGAAAAAATGAAATATATGAGAGTGTTTGAAATTTCCAAAATGTTTAGAGTAGACATGTAACCCAAATGGGGTTCTAGAAGAAGGGGTTCCGTTCATTTCCGTGACGATTAATTTATACATTTAACCAAATAAAACCAAAAATCCCTTTGCAAAAAGAAATGACAACCATTTGCCGCAGTGCAGCCCCATTGCAATGGTCTAAGAATCAATGTAATTAGCGTGATTGGACGAAGGAGCCGCAGCAGCAGCGGCGGCAGCAGGTGCTGATCGTGGAGCTGCCTTGAGGAGCATTTCCTTTTGGTATCATTTATGATTAGGTGGCATGCCGGCAGTTAACTCAGTCGAACACGAACGGAGAGCGAGCCACATCCATCGTTTAATTACAACCGCCACGCATTTGGCCAACTGCAACTGTTGGCTCCAACTGCGGCAGCGGCAGCCGCATCCGTTACCAACATGGCCAACTTAATTGAACGTAATTGCCAGCCACTTGAGAGCCGGCAGCCAGCGGAGAGCCATTGCCATTGCATCTCACAACCTGGGACAGACTCCGCAGAGTCCAAGAGCTGGCCACGAATTGGGTTTGCTGGCGGAGTGTTAAAGTCTAATTGAAATTGTCAGATGCGGAGTAGGCCTGTGGCTTTGACTGGCTGTCAAATGATCTGCAGGTGTGGGCCCACAGAGAGCCTCGAGGGGTGGGGGGGAATCCCTTCTGTTTAAACTTGATCTTGCCTCTAGTTCGCATTGAGTTTGGCTTAGTTCGCTGTTTTTTCGGATTACCCCCGGGCGCTCTCCAATCTCAAATCTTTCCCAGCCTCCGTCTGCGCCTATGTGTTCTCTAGCCTTCCTTTTGGACTCGCTGTGACCCGATCTGGCGGATGCTTTCACCTAATTAACGCCGCTTCATGGCAGCCAGCAACTGCAACATTTGCAGCAGATGCGGCAGTGGCAACTGCAAACTGCTTTTGGCATTGTGAGGCAATTAAGCTCTATTTGAAGCTGGCTTAACTACTGCACCCAGAGTGGAGTGGAGTGGAGTGGAGCTGAGTTCACTTTAGAGAGCCCCAGATCGGATCGCATCGCATCGGATCGGATCGGATATTAGCGCTGTGGGCTTTGCACATGACGTGTGCGTGTCGCCATCCTCCGATTTCAACTCCAACTACAACTGCAACCCCTCTGCTGGATGCTCCTCAGTCCATAAAAGCGCAATTTGTCGTAATTGTTTAAGCAGAAAGAAATAACAGCGAACGACAACAAAACGACACAAGGCATAAAACAACTTAATAAAAATTCCGCTGCTGTGTCGTACATCGTTGGCATTAACCGAACAGTTACACAGAACAAAATTAAGACTAGCCCAAACAACTTTCTTGAGCAACAAATAAACAAAAAACGAAGAAAGTTAAATAAAGAAAATTTTTGTATAAACAATTTCCTTAGCTTGTTTTCGAAAGAAAAATTACATATGTGTAAAAAAATCGATATTTATAAATAGTTATCAGAAATATATGTTTGCACTAAAAGCTTTAAATATCAGGAGAAAAAAACCCCATATGAAAACTTATAAAAACGTGAAATAACATATAACTTTTTTATATCATTTTGTAAATATATAAGATTTTAATCTACAGAAATTTAAAATATCGGAAAATATCGATTTGAATGTATTTCGACTTTTGCGCTAAACTTCGATATATTAACGATATATAAATTAGAAGCTATAGAAGCTATATTTGTATACCCTTTCGATATGAAAAGGAAATATTTACAAGACACTAAACTTCTTTTTTTGATGTGTACATTTGTTTTTTTTTTTTGTTTGGGCTTAGTTTCACGCCCTCCCAAAAACGAAAGTCAGTAACAAATCAAAATAAAAGCACAATGTGTCGCTGACGGGTCACCAAAAAAGATTCGAAGGGTGATGGTGATGGTGATTCCCTGGCATAAATCTCACTTAGCACAAGTTGGGCACAAAGAAGAAGACGAGGCTAAAGAAGGAGGAGCTGCTGGCGTACAAATAGATTAACAAATAACGGCAACAATAACTATGTACATGTACCGCCGCCGCCTCCATATGTTGCCACCACGATAAACACCGTAACAACAACAAATAACTGTAGCAAAAAACAATAACAACAATAATAACAAGAACAATTGGCGGAGGAACAACAGAGCCCCAGAGCAAGTCGCATAAATCAAAAACAAGCTAGCAGTGCGGGGTCGATGATTTTCCAGAGGGGTGGGGCTGGGGATGAGGGCGGGATTTTGACCGGGATTGGTGGATATGGGGCGTGAACTTAACTTACTTCATGGGGGGAATGGGAGCACTGATGGGGCGCTGCATGTGGCAGCATTTGTTCTCAAATCGAAGCTCGATGGGGTCCTCAATTTTCCTCAATGACACTTGGGAAAGGACTCGGAACCGGATGGGACATACCATAGGGGAGTAGGAGCGGTTATCGAGGAACTGTGGTGCCAAACAAAAGGCGACAATAGATATTCCCTTGTATTTGGGTAGCAGAGGGTCCTGCTTCATCTGTGAAATGTTCAAGCCCTCAGCTTTGTGTTTTAGTTTGATAGTTGTAAAGTCAAGGAAAACGTCTTTTTTTATAACTTTTTAAGATTGTAAATGGTAGCCAAGTATTAAAGAAATCACAAGGGGTATAAACACGCTTGTAAAAAATGTACAAAACAATGCTACAAAATATTTTATAATAAAACAAAGCAAATTTATGGTAAACTTGGTACTTTAAACTGTTTGTTTCTTGTGTTTAAACTCCTTTTTTTAGGAGAATTCAAAAGTTGTTATTAATAGTAACTGCAAGATGCAATCAAATAATAAAATAACTGAGTTACTGATTAAAAAACTTAAATTTATTTTGTATTGTTTCTTTTGTTATTTTTTTTAGAATTTAAAATATAAGTTGTGCTAATCCAGGGTCCTTTCTTCATGTAGCAATTTTATACAAACTTTTTATTCTTTGCGATTTTAAAATATAAGAAAAACTATATGTTGTGCTTTGCCAGGGTCTAAGCAACATGCATTTCTTACTATATTTTTGTTAACCAAAAGTTAATTGGAAATATTAGTTAATAGAAATTCCTGTCATAGCTTTAATTTTTAATTTAAATATGTTTAGAGGAGAAGAAAAAGAGGTGTAAGCGAGAGCCCTTAAAACGCATTTGTTTTTTTTATCTCTTAGGGCGTTCCGATTTTGTTAGTCTGTTCTTTTTTTTTTTTTGCTTTTGAAGTGGACAGGACACTCAAGGCTCGATTGCTGTCAATAGCAGGACCAAGTGTCGCCACTAGATATCCCTCCCATCGCAATCAATGTGTGCATTTGATTTTGATTGGTATTTATGGCAGTTTAAGTGCGTTCGAGAGCGGGCCACAATGGGAGTCCGCAATTACTCGCAATGGGTATTTAATTGTTGTGGGTCGTCGGTCCTTTGAAAGGACCTCCACCTCCACCTCCGCCCACACCCACCACATCCACTGGCTTCAAGGAAAGTTTCCACAAAAAAATAGGCAAGAACAAGCAGAGGGAAAAACAATATAAAACGGCATAAAACATGTCCCAACCGTTGCAGGACTTTTTGCCTTGTTGCGCAACATGTTTCCATGCCCAGTCCTAGTCCCTCACCTGGCTCAGTTTCGTGCCCGGCCGGACCTCGTCCTCGTCCTCGTCCTTGTCGTCTTCGTTTGCATTTTTATGGCATAAAAATTAAAAACGAATTTTGATTGTTTTCTTGTTTTTCTTTATATTTTATTTTAATTTTCCCTCTCGTTATTTATACTTTTTCTTCGGCTGGGCTCTGGCTTTGTTTTAGTTTTCATGTCGCGTACTTGATATTTTTTCTTTTAATTTTATTCTCTTTTGTTTTTTTTTTCTGGTTTTTGTTTCTCCCTTGGCCATTGTGGCTGGTAATTTGTTGTTGCTCTGCCTAAGTTGAAGTTGCCTGTGAAACAGTGGGAAGCCTTGCATGGCCAAAGGACATTCTCCCACTGAAGTTGGATGCTAGCGCTGGCGTGTGTACTATGTACTATGTATGTGGGAGTCCTTTCGGGGTTTTTCTGTAAATATGATTTTCATTTTCGTTATTAGCTTGAAGGGTACAACAATTTTATTAAGCTGTTTGCAAGATAATACAAATAATTGTTTAATTTTTAAAGGCAATAAAAATCAATACAGAAAAAAAAAATAAAAATAAAAAATAAATATTTTTGATATAATGAAGATATATATAAATAGTATATCTGGCATTAGAACAATAGAAACAATTAAAGAAAAATAATATGGAAATTAACATTATTATCTATGGCAATGCAAGGGTATACAAACTTCTGCTTCATACTGGCTTAGCTTTTCAGTTTCAGTTTTTATTGAAGGTGCTATTTTGGGCATTTTCTTTTGATTCTTAGCTGGCTCTTTAAGAAAAAACCTTAACCAAAATATTTGTTTTTATATATATAAGATAAAAAATAAATATATTTTCATATAGTTAGATTTGGATTTTTTGTAGGTCCCAAGGAGTACTTAAAAAATTAAAAGAAACAGCTTTGGCTTATAACGAAAAAATACATTTTTATGCCCTGAAACCAGACTGAAATCTCTTTAGTGCATTATTTGAATCAATTATGGCAAACAAATGCAGTTATTGGCAGCAAAATGCTTGCACATTTCACCCTTCACTCCCTACTCCCACCCTTTGGCCATTTTTTTTTTTATTCGCATAATTTTATTATAAATATTTTTCCAGCCCCCAGAACTGCCTTCACTTCTTCCGGTGCTGCGCACATGCAAATTAAATTTACATTTATTCTTCGTGACTCGATGCAAATTTACGCAATGCGAGACAGGTGGGGGGTAGTGAGGGTATTAAGGGTGGGCCAGTGATGGGCGGCTGGAGGGGGCGGTGGGCGTGGTCCCGCCTGTCTCCGCCGCTGCACGCTCAGCACGTTTATTCGCACTTAATTCGCACTTTTTGACACCTTTGTGCGTTCGCCCCCCCTGGCCCCCTTTGGAGCTCCCACAGAAAAGTAAATACGAGTCCTGCGCCTGCTCCTCCTCGCTTGTCAGCGGCATAATGTGCAATGTGTCCAGAGAGAAAGGCGCGAAAAATTATGCAAAATAAATTAATTACCAATTAGGGGTTTGGGGGTAGGCGGCACAGCTGTTGTCCGGGGATTGCTGCACACACACACACGCACACACGCACAGACTGCTGGGGAATCCCCGTGATTGCCACCGCATTCGATACTTTAGGGGTTGCAATTTGTTGGAA
Source organism: Drosophila mayri (assembly GCA_008042485.1). Classification (NCBI taxonomy): domain Eukaryota; kingdom Metazoa; phylum Arthropoda; class Insecta; order Diptera; family Drosophilidae; genus Drosophila; species Drosophila mayri. The sequence goes on along the minus strand of VNJN01002920.1, from coordinate 63,118 downwards.
ATCGCCGGTGCGTTTGTCACATGAGTCGAGCCCGAGCCCGAGCCCGAGCCCCGCCACTAATTAGTGTCATTAAAACCGCTGCGCTCCAGAGGAGGGTCTGAGGGAAAGTGCATAAAACATGACACAAAATTGCAGCGGCCAAATAAATAAACCATAAACATAACCGACCGCAGAAATCAACTTAATTCCAAGAGGTTCCCATACCGTAGTATCGTTCTATATAGTAGTAGTGACTTCCGTTGACTTGCGTGCAAACGTGTAATTTCCAGCGGAGACTTCCCCCCGATCGAATTGGGGTTAAAAAGGGTTTAAGTTGCGACAAACTTGGGTCACATGCATATGCATAATTACAGAGTGCCTCGTCCGGAACGGAATGGAACGTAGCTCCGTTCCCCCTTACCTGCCCTGTCCCTCCATCCTGGCTTCCCAGCTTAACAAACTAAACTGTGAAAATGCCAGTGGGGCCTGAGGGTATTATATAGGTATTATATACACACACACATACGTCGCTGACCGGAATACGATCCTGGGCACGTGAAATTTGAATATTGATTGGCTTTAATGAGCGTCGTTGGTCGCGCAATTAGTTTGCCAAAGGGGTTTGGGGTTGGCTCCCGGAAGTTCAGGGTTGGAACTCGCGGATTAGAAGCAAGTCAGTCAAGTCGGGGATGCCTCCTGCTAGGACTTAAAGGCCGTTCCCCCGATCGCTTCATAGAAAGACAGAAAGGCAGAACTCTAACTAAACTAATTGCATTCCATTTTGCGTGGGAGTCAATCAATCAATCAGGCTGAGAGATCACTTGCCAGGCGACGCCTATCTCCGAAATTGGATGCAAATTGAAAAGCATTTTGTGGGAATGTAATGCATAAATTAATTGGCCAACACACACACACATCAAGAAAAAGAGGCAAAACTATGAATCCGCAATGAGCGTCAGTGTCTGACGATAAAGCATCGCCGCGGCGCTAAAATTGTGCAATTGAAAATGAAAATCTAATATGGAAGCGTTTCCTAGAATTCGTTTAGAATTCGATTTCATTTGTCTAAACTAAATAACAATGCAGTCTGCTGCAGTCTGTTGCAGTCCGTGGAGTCGAGTCAGTGGAGCTGGTGCATTCCTCTGCAGCTGCCGGAATTGCGTTCCATGCCCAATCCCAGTCCCATTCCCAGTTGGGGATGATGGCCAGTTCATCCATCCCTGTTATTGTTTGAAACGTCGCGTTAAATTTACATAAATTGATTTGATTGAATTTTTATGAGTCGCCGCTGCAGAGTCAGAGCCAGAGTCCACCACTGCTGACCATCACCTCATCCTGCATTTGCATGGATCATGGAGCTCTCCAATGGCCGGCGGCTGATGACTTTTTGGCGGACAAACTCCGGCAGCCGTCTAATTAAAGTCATTTCCAGCTGCTGCTGCTGCTGAACCCTTTGCCTCTGTGCCAAATCCCAGCCCCCACCTATTACCATTCGCTCTTGGGGCCGTGGTCAAGTCGAGGTCACAGTTGGCGCTACATGGCGCAGGGCTTAATGCGAGCCATTTGGCCCGGACCAGCATTGGACACGGACAGGGACCAGGAGGGCAATCAACGGAATGGGAGACGGCAGAACCAGACACACACAGGGCAACACACTGTGTCCAAGCGGTAATCGCGGGGGCAAGGGGATATTATGCTTACACCCGGAGAAAAAAATTGTTAGCAAAAAGAGCTTACAGGAGCAAACAAGTTACTGATCTTATTCACAGAAAAATTCGATGGATTTTTGGTGAAAGTGCCTACAACAGTGATGCCCAAAGTCCTGAGCTGAAATAAAATATGTGCTCGATAAATATGCCACCAAAAACTCAATTCGAACTTCACGTTGCTTCGTTAAATTGTCTAAAATATAATAATATAAAAGTGACCAAAGTTCTGGGTAGTTTTTGTCAGTGTACACCGGCTGCACCATGGCCGAGGCATTGCATATTTTTAGGGTTTCCCCCGGTCGTTGGCTGAAATTTGCACATTGCAACAAACTATTTAGCGCCCCCGAATGGTTGGGGGCTCGGCAGGAGGGGTGGCGCCAATTTGTCATAAATCTCGTTATTTTAAATCGCCGTTTGGCATTTCATGTGTGTGTGTGTGCTTTGGAATGGAAATGGGTATAGGAAAAATGAAAATGGGAACGCCCGGGTCTTTGTTTGCATTGATTTGTTGTTGGCTTCTCGCCGTTAACGTTATCAAAAGCGGCCCAGTCGGGGAATAAACTATTTTTTTTTTTTGGGGAAGGAGAACTATTTAAGAGTGTCCTCATTTGTTATAATTGTTAAATTTTTCTTTTAATTAAGGCCTTGGTTGTATTTTTTGCAATATGCAAGGAAAGTTTTAAGTTCGGATTTCATATTTATTTCTGAGAATATTAAGTGGAAACTTGCCTACCATTTTATATTCTCTTTCAGATTACAATTTAAAGACAAAATTAAAATTATTCAGTAAAGAAATTTGTTTAAATGGGCTGCATAAATGTTATTGCGAATTGCGAATAGAAAAAATATTTGTACTATTATTATTACCATAAAAAGGTCAAGTTTACAGTGAAATAATAAGCTTTAAAAATCTATATTATTTATTTTAATTAATTATTTTATGAAATATTATTTGCCTTGCTGTATTTATGGTACATTTAAATATAGAGTAAAATTTTTTACAATCTAATTTATTTGTATTATAATAAAGTTTTAATTTTAATAATGCTTTTATTTATGCTATAAATACATATGTGTATATATAAATATATGTTATATGTACAATAAAATAATAATATATAATAATAAAATACAAATTGAAACTAAGAAAAAATAAAATGTTATAGAACCAATCTTTATTACATTTTATTTGTTCTTAGTTTAAATTTTTATAAATAAAAAAGGCTTCTGTTTACATATAGTATATATTTTTATTATAAATATTTTAAATTTATAATGCTCAAAATATGCACATATTTTTTTAAGTTATATATGTACATTAAAAAATATACATATATGAGTAATATTATTAAAAATATTAAAATTGTGTTTAAATATTCAATACCTAAATGTTCATAAGTCTGTATTTATTTATTAATTTATTGAAATATGTTTTAACAAGCTTTTCTTATATTTCGTTGTTCATATTATATATGTACATATGTGCATTAAATATTTTCTTAAGTTGTTGTTAAATGGCAAAGAGAATGAGGGTAAAAGTCATGACGATCGCTAAAAATAGACTCTTCTTTTGCGAAACGGGGGCTTAGATCGGCTTTTGGCAGCCGCTGACCTTGTACCGAGTTGGCTCGTTGGTCTAGAGGTATGATTCTCGCTTCGGGTGCGAGAGGTCCCGGGTTCAATTCCCGGACGAGCCCAAGTTTCTATCGGAATTTTTTTTATTTATTTATTTTTTTTATACTGTTTTTGATGTTGCTATTATCAGGGGTATTATGAATGGTAATGAATATTATTAAAATATATTTATTTATATTCATATATAGACCTCTGCACCTAGTTTGCAGCCCAGCCACAAAGTATGCCACAAAATGGCGATCTTTGGCTCAGTGGCGCCACTGACCCTAGGTTTCGCAACACTCGTGGCCATGCCACAGCTGTCGAGTGCCGTTACACGGTTGAAATGTGGCGAAGTTTACCAATACTGTTTTCACCGAAGCCATCGCTTCGCGAATTTTAAGTTTACGCGAGATAAACCAAGGAAAGTCCGGGGAAAAGCCTATAAAAGCAACATGGACTTCCTCTACAATGCCAGCGTTCAGCGCGAAAACGACGAACGTATCAATTTCTACAACAAGGACAAGTTCTTCGTTCCCTATGCGGGCGGGTGCTCGCAGCCGCCGAGTTGTGCACCGCTGACGGTGTCGGTGTGGGCGCCCCTTTTGGCGCTGTCGCCGTCACCGTTTCAGCTGCAGCCATCGGAATCGCAGATAGTCTTTCTGCCCAATTATTGGCTAGATATCGAGGACACCTGTGTGAGATATATAAATACATAAATAACTCTTCTTTAACATTTACACTTCTCAGAAATGCAGCATTCTAGCACCCCAAACTATGTTTTTAAGACTGTATCGCTATAGCATCGATAATATAATATAATATGTATACATATACATATGTGCGGTAAATCCATATTCTGTTTGATTAATCAAACAAATATAATCAAAAAATATATAATCTTTTATAATTTAAACAATATCGATCCTATTATGTTCAAAATTATATATTATCATCGTTTTCGTTATGACATTTGGGACCCTCACTCTGAATATATATAAATATGTACATACACTAAAGATCATTATAAAGATTATTATATAGTATTTAGGGTTATATTACATATTATAGAACATTAGAGATTATATTATATATTACACAACTTCATACTAATATTAACCCTTTTCATTCCGCTTCCTTCCAGATGATGACTATGGACATAACCAAAACCGAACCCGGACTCGTCGGGCTTTCCTCTAACCAACAGCAGCAGCAGCAATCCCAGCAGCAGCAGCAGCAGAACGCCGGAATGAACAGCCAGAACAACGGACCCAATCCCAATAGCAATGGGAACAACAATAACAATGGCCATGGCGGCGTTGTTAACGTGGTCAACTCTGGCGGAGGCGGCGGCGGTGGCGGCGGCAATGGCAATGGCAATGTCCAAAGCATAGCCGCTGCTGCCAACAACAATAACAATAATAACAACAATGGCAGTCAACTGTGCGCCGGCTGCGGCAAGCACATCCAGGATCGGTATCTCCTCCGGGCCCTGGACATGCTGTGGCACGAGGATTGCCTCAAGTGCGGCTGCTGCGACTGCCGCCTGGGTGAGGTGGGCTCCACGCTGTACACCAAGGGGAATCTGATGCTCTGCAAGAGGGATTACTTGAGGTGGGTTATCATTTTCTTGAAGATTTGAAAATCCTTTCAAAAATTAAAATGTCATCTCTATCTTCAGATTATTTGGAAATACGGGTTACTGTGCCGCCTGCAGTAAGGTGATCCCTGCCTTCGAGATGGTAATGCGTGCCCGCACCAATGTCTATCACCTGGAATGCTTCGCCTGTCAGCAATGCAACCACAGGTGAGCATTAACCACAACCCCCCAAACCCAAACCCAAACCCAAATCGAAGCGATCTTTAGCCGACATTTTCCATGCATTTTTATGGGCAATTTGCACACACAGAGATTCGCCCATAAATTCGCGCCCCTTCCCTTTTAATCTTCGGCCCAAAGTGGCACTTGAAGTTTTTATTAACGTGCCGGCAAGCGGCAAATTGCCGTCGTTTACAAGCTAACATCAAACAAAGGAGCCAAGTGGAAGGAGGGTGGGTTTCGAACCCTGCAAACCCCTTTAGTGTCATACATTTTCTATGAAAACCGCATAAATTTCACATTTCGAATCGAACCCTTTTGGGTGCTGTCAAGTCATCGCAATCCCATATTCCCGTCCTCGTGCTCCAGTCTCTGCGAATATTTTATGGAACTTGGCCAATTCGTGAAATGTCACTCTGGAGAGCTTTAAACTGCAGCGAATTCCGGCTCCGGCTTGGCTCCGTCTCCTTCTTTCCCTTTTGGTCAGCTCGGTTTCGTTTTCGTTTTCGTTTCGGGGTTCTCCTGCATTAATAATGAGGGCGCACATATGCCTCCTGTCTCAGTCCTCGACCCCGCCGATTGTGCAACATTGGGAGCGGTGAACATTAAATATTTAAAATGCCGCCACACGGCATCGTTGGCCGAAAAAAATATTGAAATAAATGTTAAAACATATTGGCATATTGTGAGAATCGTCGCCACCCCATGGCTTCGCTTGGCTTGCCCTTTGTTTGTGGATTGTCGAAAAAAAATTGTTTTTAAAAATGCAATGTGAGCACGTCTCCCAACGAAGGACTTTATAGTAACCAGATGCATAAACATTCGATTTTGAAAGCAATATTTTTAAAAGTCACTTGCAAAACATTAAATTCCTTTTCCAGGTTTGAGTTAAGGCAAGGTCATATGTGGGTGTTAAGATCTAAAAAGCTTGAATGCTCGATTGTTGCTGTACAAGAAAACAATTGGTCCTTAAGCGGGCCCTCTCTTCCTTCTTTGAATTAATTATCTATATAAATTTCTATGCAAAAAATCATGAAGTCACTTATCTTGTTAATATAAGGTCTTTTGTGCCAACTTTGCCTATCAAGAATTTGCTGATAGTAAATTTACTTTGAGACTCCCCCTAGATATGTTTTCTGTCAAATGATTTGGTTGAAAGCTAATGAAATTTCCCTACGTTTTTCCCCCAGTTATGCGTACTCCCCCACCCTCCGTCCGTTTTACTAATCAATTTTTCACGAAAATTAATTCAATTGCCGAAAAAATCCATTGAGGCGTGGCCGTATGGCCAGCGGCCAGGCGCAACTCCTGCTACTGCTCCTGCTTTTGGCCACATTTAAAATGCGGGCTTTCATTTGGCAAACAAAAAGAGTTTTTCCAGCGGATTCCTGTTCGGGAAATGTATTGCAAAATGCATTGCAGTCGGAGGAGGACGACTGTGTGAGGTTTGCATAATTTCCTGTCGTCAGCAACGGACGACGACTTGCCCATACCCGAACCGGTGGCCAAGCCAAGCCAAGTCAAATCTTTGGTCCAGGCTCGCTTCAATTTTTTCCACAATATTTCCTGCTCTTATTTTTTGTTGATTTTGTTTTTTTTCTGTATTTTTTTTTTTTTACTTATTTCCCTGATTTTTGTCGCTGTTTTTTTGGTTGTACTTCCTGTTGACAATTTGTTGTTGGCTTCTTGTGCGGGGGCTGGCCTGATGCCCGGATGTGCGAGGCACTCACTTATCAACATGTCCGTGTGCCGTGTCCATGTCCATTTTCATCTCCATTTCTCCATTGCTGCAGTGCGACCAGTGCCATTGCCATGTCACAGGTGCTCTGAATGCCCCACACACACACACACACACACACACACACACGTGAAAAATCAACCGTCAGCGTTGAAAAGAAGAAAAAGATTCAACTTTGTTGACTCTTTTTCGTGGACTTTTGCTGCTTTGTTTTGGTTGATAAACAAAGCCATGTTTTTTCCCCACGGCCACGCCCCCACGAGCCCCGTCAATCGATTTGGCCAAACGCAACTGAAACCAGCAGCAGCCCAAAAAAAAAGAAAAAAAGAAATAAGGAGAAGCGAAATGTTGACGTAAATCAAAAGCCAAATTTCATATCCGCTGTAAGTCTGCTGTAAGCTGATTTACCCAAACCAGGCATGTTCTTGGCCGAAAGGATGCAACTCCTGCTGCCGCAGGTACTTGTCAAACTTTAAACGTTTCTTTTTTGTCAAGAAGTAGTCTAGGGAAGAGTATGGCAGGGAGTATTGCAGCCAAAGACCGGGCAGAAAGAGAGCATAGTCTAGGAATACACTACAGCCAACACTTGCGGAAGCCTAGCGGGCTCTCACATGGGCTTATCCCGGTTGAGCCGTCTCTCCAGGACACATACTTCACTTGCTTGCCACCTTGGCTGGTTGTTAAAGCCAAGAGGAGCTCCCCTTTTGGGTGTGTTTGCTGATGCGGTTGAAGTCGGAGCTGTCCTCCTCCGCACAGGTGCCAATATAAATATTTTGACAAGGAACTGGCTGGCATAGCAAACTTTATTTGCTCAGACTTCAGGGAACCACCGGGAGAAACTGTTGCCGACAGCAGAGCGACATCTTGCCAGGCTTATCTGACTTTCTGGACCTAGTACTGCTTCTGTTCCAGTTCCGTCCCGTTGTCCTCCATCCATGTACCGCCTTTTGTTTCAGTTTCATCTACAGTAACCGCTGTCAATTGTCATCATTGTCCTGCCCTGCCTAAGCGTGTGGAAAAATCGTTTCCACTTCCTCCCTGACAGACTGACAGGAGTTCAATCTGGAGAAAGACCCACACTAAACACTCTCCCCTCTGCTCTCTCTTACAGATTCTGCGTGGGTGACCGCTTCTACCTGTGCGAAAACAAGATACTCTGCGAGTATGACTACGAGGAGCGGCTGGTCTTTGCCTCAATGGCCAATCATCCGATGCTTAAGCGCCATGTCTCCTCGCTCGGCCAGGGCTCGCCCACGGGAGCGGCTGGCGGGCAAAATGCTGCCGGAGGGCTGCTGGGCGGAGGTCCCGGCACCAATGTCAATGGCGTCGGCGTCAATGTGGGCATGGTCAATGGTCCACGCACGCCTGGCGATCACAACAATAACAATGGTCCGCAGACCCCAACTGGCGGCGGCTCACCGTTTGCCGCTGCGGCCGCCGCAGCTGCCGCCGCTGCTCACATGAAGAATCAACTGGGAGCGTCCAGCTAAAATAAAGCCCTGGGCATGGGCGCTGCTGGAGCTGGGACAGGATCTGGAGTGGGCTTGGGAGTGGGAGCCCTGGGAGTTGGTGCGGCGACGCAGCAGTTCTACAGTGGCTTTGGACTGCAGCACCAGCATCAACAACAGCAGCAACAACAGCAGCAACAACAGCAGCAGCAGCTCATGGGCATGGGTCTAGGCTTAGGCGGAGGAGCAGGATCCTCTGGAGGTGGTGGAGGACCAGCAGCAGGGGGAGGAGGAGGCGTTGGCAGCATCGGCAGTGGCTGCAAGCGCTACCAAAGAAAGTTTTACAATCGCAACTGAGCGAGACGCCGGGGAGACAGAGGAAAGGATGCACAGATGCAGATGCTGAATCGATATTCAAATCTTCGTTTGCTTTGACTGAGTTCAAGTTTTATAGTTTTAAATGGATTATTTTTAAGTTAGCTGTTAAGCAAATCGCTTGCTGAAGTTGCACACATTTTTAGATCCTAAACGAAATAATTTTTATCCTTGTGTTAGACAATTATTCATTTTACTTTCTGTGCTTTTACGAGACCTGTAAATAATTTTCTTTGTGAACTGTTGAAGTTTTTAGCGCGAGCCTCATTTATCTCCCATTTTTTTTTTTTTTTTTTTTTTTTCATTTTATAGATATACTTGTATTTATCTATGTATGTATATGCGTATGAATAATTTTATTTTCACGCTCGAAGCGTGCGGTGCCAAAACAAATTCAAAGCAGTGCCAAAAAGTAAAAGAAATAAACGAACGAACGAACGAGGAAATATATTGTGAAACGAGATAATGGGTGTGAAGTGCGAGTCCGGAGAGGAAAGAAAAGTGAAGGGTTCGGTTCCGTTAAAATCGAGAGAATGAAGCCAAGGACCTCATGCTAACAAGGTGGATAACAAATGCAATTAGATCTGAAAATAGAATTCTTAAGGCACAAGCACCTGGCTTGTAAGAAAGAAAGCAAAAAAAATCGTATGGATATCATCTTGTTTTTATAAGGTCTTTTGTTTTGTTAAAGCGCATCCCCACCGATCAATTTTTCATCTCCATTAATGCATCGAAAATCTGGCGAAGCTGGCGAGGACATTGAGTGGTCGCGGCAATATTGGCAAAGTGAACTTTGATGTGTAAATATTGAAACATTCTGCACACGACTTAAGCACACATGATTTTTGTTCTGATTCCATTTTAAGTCTGTTGGAGTAACGTTGTTGATTATTATTTAAGTTTAGTTTAGTGCGAGGCTACAGGAGGGTTAGCAGAATGAATGAGTTCTTTCCAAGGCGAACGATGTATAGTTGTAGGAGGATGGGGATGAGGAGATCTTCTTGGTGGGGGGAGACGTGAGGGCCAGTCTCCCGCCAGCGGTAAATGTAAAGAACCTAAATTTAAGTATATTTGTGTGCGTGTATGTATGTATAACTCTCTCTCTCTATATATATATAGATATATTAATATTACCAAGCAAACTAGTTACAATATGGGTGTATTTATTAATCTTTTTTTTTTTAACTGTAACACTAATCACAAATATATGCGTAATTAGCGTTCGATCGGGGTTAGCAAATAAACCAAGTGCGGATCGGGAGAAACCAAAGTGTGTGTATAAGCGAGAGATAAACAATACTACCTATCTATCGATTACTGAAACAACTATGTTAAATATATATCGTAATATTCGAAATAATCAGATCTAAGTAAGAGCGATAACCCCATACTCTTCGTTCTCCTCTTTTTTTTTTGTACCGCATAAAGTTAAATTATAACAAGAAAAAAAATCAAAAATATCTAAAATGTAAGATAAACAAATCCCCGCTTAGACTTATAAATATATACGTGCATATATATATATAAATAATGACAAACACACACACTCGGCACACTCAAGGAGAGTGCAAGGAATAAGCTGCGTTACGCATCTTAAGCCTTGGACTCTCCTTGTTCAGACTCAATGTGGGTGCGAGTGTTTTTTTTGGGACAGCAACAGCAAAAGCAAATGCAAAATGAAAGAAATCAAAACTAAAGAGAAAACGTGAGGAGGTTAAAACAAAAAAAGGAAACAATAAATGTAATTAACATTTGAAAAAATTAAATGGCAGCAGTTTCATTTTTTTGCGCGGGGGGAAATTCAGGGTTTTCCAGGAGAATGAATACCCGGGCCAACCATCGATTGTGTACCGCCTGACATTTGTTGACTCTTTCGCTTTGACGGCCATTAATCACGGCATTGTTGTTGCCAAATTTCCAAATCCACAGCCCAGACAGGCGGCAGTTCGGGAGGCCTGATAAATGATGCTTCATATTTTTGAGAGCTGATAGGAGAGAGCTGTGAGCTCTGTGCTCTGTGCAATTGAAATAATAAAACGCTGGCACCCCTGCCCGCCTACCCTGAAGCATTGATTAATGAAACTTTAAAAGGGAACACGCGTCTTTTGTCTGCAACGACCGCAAAACTTTGCCATGGAGATAGCGGATCTTTTCAATATATACATGGATATAGACGACAGAATGCGGCGCAAAACTTTGCCCGTCTTTTAAGGATGCCAATGGGATTGGTCTCGGTTATAAGGATATCCAAGGAGCTGATGCCCCGGCCGCCGCCGCCGCCGCCGCCGCAGGCCATAATAATAAAAGTCATTTATAGATTTCGATTTTGTGCACATGTGGAAAAGGGAGACCCTAACTCCTGCCCCTGGGGGGCGACTCCACTATAACTTAGACGTTGCATAGTTTTTAGCCTCGGCTGCTTATCAGCACTTTTGTGCGAAGGACACACAGGGGTGGGCTGAGCTGTGAGGGGGTGGTTGCGGCTCCGTCTCCATGTCTGAGCTCCTTTGTCTTTGCCGACTGGTGTCATAATCAGTATCTCGGTATCGAAATCAGTGCTTATGAAAATGTCCTTTGTCTTGTCGCAAAATGCCCATCAGCCATGGGGCCCCGGGTCCGGGCCTATTCCATTTCGTTGTCGTCGCCATAAAAATCCATAAAAATAAATAAAATAAATGTTTCAATTCAGCACGGTTCCTGGGTGTGAGAAGATGGAGATGGAGTGGTCCTGTCAATCATCCGGGGTGAGGAATGCCTTGGAAAAAATATTATGATAAGCCATGAGAAATCGCTGGCATTGCAAATAGCTCCGGCCTCAGCTTCAGCGTCAGCCAACTCAACTCTTCTCGAAGGCAATTAAATTCGGTTGGCGGCAAGGACACTTGAGCGGAGAGCTGGCAACCCCTTAATTAAACGGGTTTGTGACAAAACTCTTTTCATGTTTTAATTACGCAAATACTCGGCATAATTCACCAGATGCTATGACAACGACGAGCGCCGAGCGCAAAAATATGCATAAGAAACAATTTGTCTAAGCTGCGGCGGTGGCCCATATCCTTTACCCAATCCGAGACCCGAGACCCGAGTCCCGATCCCCTCGTGCAGCTGCTCCCACGCCATTGTAATGCGACAACATTCGCCACTGCCAAAAGCCAAGCTTGTGTCAACTTCAAAGTGGAAATTCCAGAGTTCACCTTGCTGGAATATTCCAGCTCCTGCTCCAGTTTTCACCCTCCTGCCATAACTTCAGCTCCTCGGATTGCTTTGTGCAAATTAGTTCAGTGGCATGACCGATTCACTTCGGAATCCCGTGTAAATATTATTCCTCCGCTCTCAGGGCTTAACTTGAGCCAGCTCCAAATGCAGTTTCAAAGGCATAATTATTTATATTTACTTTATTTATATTAATTAAATTTAATTATTAATCTTTACAAAATTGAGTCTCAGTAGTTCTACGAGTAGAAGGTACAATCGTCACTTCTTATGTTACCATGTTAAGGATAAAGTTACAAAATTACTAACAGGATATAATCTATACAATAAACTTCATTCAAAGAGCCTTATTAAGCAATTATTTTAAATAGTGAAATCATTAATACAATGATTGTTAATAGTTAATTTTTTAGTAGTTTATACTAAAGTCTATAGTAAAAATTCTATTTCCTGTGCTCAAACTTTTGTTATCAGCAAGTTTCTTTAGCTGAAAGAAATAAAATTAAAATGAATTTTTAATTAAAATAAAAAACTAGAAAGAATTTGGCTTCAGTAAGCCATAGTTTGTATAGCATAAAAATCCAATTGGTTCACGGAATCATTTCGGATATCAATCACAATTAAGGTAAAAACTTATTAATTTAAAATCGTAAAGCCTTTATTTGCCACTTTCAATTTACTTAGCAAATCAGCATAGAGTTTAAAAATAAAAAATGGTGTATTTTAATATTGTTTATAAAATTTAAAAAATTTTTTAAACAATTTTAAAATATTGGAAAATTCAACAACAAATAGAATAACAAATTTAAAATTACAATAAAATTTCCATTGCAAATTTAATAAAATATTATATTTTATATTAATTAAGATTTAAATGGTAATCCAAATATTTATTTGTGACTTTTCCATTCTTTTTTTTGGGTTTGATATACCCAACAAAAGAAAAAAAAGTAAAATGTAAAAATATAGGATCTTTAAATCAACAAATTTTTTATATAATCATTTTTAAGGTAATTCAAACTTTTTCCAATTTTATATATTTCAGCAATGGCATTAATTTCAATTTGAAAAGCTTTTTTGCTATAGTTTTTCTTTTGCATCCATAAAATAGAATATTGAATTTGAAATTTATTTTAAATTATAAATTGTTTTTTTTTTTATTATTGGTGAACTTCTGACTTAAATTATGATACGCTATAAGGATATACAAATGCTTAAAAAACAAAAATTTTATTTTACTTATTGATTTATTTAATGTAAAGTGAGATAAGCGGAATGAAGAGTTAAATAAAAATAAGGTTTTTTTTATGCAGACAATAAGCAAAATTTAAATTACAGAAAATGTTATAATCAAAAACCTTCCTTAGAGTAATATTATATAATAATTAGCTAAATGAATAAACTTCAAAATGTTATAATTTCTTTAAAAATTTTGAAAGGATTTATGTAACCATCGATAGATTTTGGATTCACGAAATCTGGTTTGACATCGAAGCTCTGCCTATGTTGGGCATTATTAAGATGCAGTAGATGGATTTGTTAGTCTCCTAAGGACACTTGTGGTCCTGTGGAAATTGCTATTGTGATAGCAATGAAATAGTTTTCGCATAGTTCACAATGCACTTGGGGCCAGGCCATAAATATGCGATGTCCCCACTCCACCAGATGCTTCTTGCCGGATGCCCCGGGCCAATGAAAGGGATGCCAGCCTCCACCCTCCACCCAACGCTCTTTGTGCCCAAAGCGATGTCCTGGCCATATCCTGACCCACATGTCAAGTGGGGGTTGTCCCCACCAGAGGAGGTAGGGGAGCTTCTTAGGAGTGGCCAAATGTCAAATCAGCGTCGTCGTCTTTGTCGTTGATGTCGTCTTCTTGGGCCTTCGTCCTTCGTCTTGAGGAGAGGCGAAGGCAAGCCGAGGAGGCCGGGGCAGGAGACGGTGCGCGTGTGAGCGAGAGAGATGCGTGCCAAACGGCAACGCCCATTTGAGCCGTGGCCCCAAGGACCCACCCTCCCCCAACTCACCACCACGAGTGCCGAAGGAAAGGCGTCAAGAAAAAAAAAAACGAACACGAAGCTGTTAGCTAACAGAGCTCTGCTAGCCGCAGGAGGCGTCACCCGATGAACAGCAGGACGAACAGTTCTCTCTCCCGCTCTCTCTATCTCTTCCGCTCTCTCTTGCTCGCAGGTTGCGCTTTTCCCGCTTTTCCGTATAGTTTGAAGTTGGCTATCTGATGCAGACAAACTACTACAACTACGTGCTCCTCCTGCTCCTGATCCTGCTGCTGCTACTGCTTCTGCCCTGCAAGGGTGCTTCCTTTTTTTTTCTGGTGTTGCAGCTATTCGTCTTGCTCACTGTCACCCCCCTGCTCCCCTGCCCAGTTGCAACTTGCACCCCCCTGCGAGGCACTGCAACGTGTGGCTAGGTTCATGATTTAATTAAAAACTTTCGAATTGCATGCAGCAAAGTGCACAACTGGCCAAAAACCGGGCCTAAAGGCCCGAGTTCCGGCCGACAGGTTAGTTCGTGCCATAATGGAGGAGTTGGTAGCCCGATTTAACGGGGCAATAATTGCCCAGGAGCCCAGGATTCCAGCGGAAACAAAGCCATTTATTTACTAGTCTAAACAACTAAACAAATTATTAATTATCTAAACTGTGATTATGCCCTTGCAGCAGCGAAGGAGTCATTTTCTTCTCTATAAAACTTTCTTTTTTGTTAAAATTTTATGAGGGTTATCATTAAAATTCTTAATTTTAAATAAAAACTTTTACAAAAAACAATATAATTATAAAGGTATATTCTCTTTTGTTGTACTTGAAAAGCTTTTAATTACCAAACTAAAATCATATAAGAATAAGTAGAGATTTAGACCACCTATAATGCAGATATTTTTGGTTGTCTTAAATTCATAAATATTTAGATTCACCAATGAAATCGTAATTAATAAAACTTCTTGATAGATTTTTGAAAACAAATGTTTTCTTATATTTTGTAAATTCTCAAAATGTGGTTATTATTAAAACGAATTGTAAAAGAAAGGAAGTGTTAAAATTGTTAAAGCAGTCATCATGATCAGTGACTGCTTCTAAGAGATCCTGCTATTTCCAAATTTGCTCAAGATAGTTGCAGGGGCGCTGAGTAAACCTTGGAAAACAAGGAAGCCAAAATGTTCCTACCAAGAAATTTGAAACCATTAGGCTTGAGCAGAAGCAGAACAGATTACAGCCTTAAAATGGAGCCTCTTTGATCACTTTTTAGGGTCTATGAACTGTTCATCCTTAACTTCGTCAAGGCTACGTAGAGGATACGGTTTGTCGAAGGGCAGATTGCAACATCTCGAAATTCACCTGTAAGCTGTAAGCTCTCCTGCTTCCTCAAGTGGTGTACATGGAGTGCTCCACAACTATCTCTACCGGCTTCCTTTGGGAAGGAGCGGAAGAGAGCGAGTGGAAGAATTGATCGGTTGCTTCGGATTTATGCCAGCACAGACTTAGAATTATGTTCAAAATTGGAATTTACTTACTTTTTTTAAATTAATTTTTAATTACTTTTTTAGAGCGAGAAATTTTTGAATACGAAACTTTAAGCTGAAGCAGCACGCTCGGAATATATGTACATATGGAGGTATATGGTATTTTTGGTAATTTGATATTAAAATGTGTCTTTAAATATGTATAACTTTATATTTTAGTTCCAAGACCTAATGGGCTTGAAAGGGAATTTTATAATTTTTTAATTACAAAGAGTAATGCATATAGAAATTTTAAATTTCATATAAAAATTTCCAATAAAAAATAACAGCTATTTGTATAAAAATTCCAATTGAAAATCTATAATAGTGTTCTTATACTTCTGAAGACTTTTAAATATCCAAATAAATGTATATAATATAAAATATATTTTTAATTCAAATTAAAAACAATATTTATAGTTTAATTTGTATAAATTTAATTAATTAATTATACAATTATAGGGAAAACCAATACTATTTTCCGATCGTTCTTATGCAAACTATATGATAAAGTCGTCTAATTTTGAGTAAATTAATTTAGTTAAAATTTGCATAGAAAGTTGATTATAAGTGTATATGTTCATGATCAGAGGATATTAGTGTTCTTAGCGTAAACTTTGTAAAATCTAACAGCAAGAGAAGTACTATAAATGAATTAAAATGAAATGGTTGAAAATGTTTAATATAAATAAATTAGTGTTTTTAAACCTCGGTTACAATGCCTTAAACATGTTGTTGGTTAATTTTTGCCATATAATTTATGGAATTTATTGTGTTTGATTTTTGCATACTCATTATTTTTATTATTTAAATGATATGATATTAATAATCATATTTTATGGGTTATTACAATTCTAGTGATTTTAAATTAAACATTTTTAACTCATTATATTTTGTAAGGTTCTGTTATAAGGTTATAAAGTTAATAATAAATAAAATGATTGCCCGATTTTCTAGTAAATTAACTTGAACCTAAATGAAACTTTCATCCGTTGCGGAAATCCAAATCCGCCATATAAATACCTTGGACAGCCCACATAACTGGCTAATTAATGATCTCCAAAATGATGAATATATATGCTCAGTCGTGGGATTATCTGGCAGTGTGCTGGGTCTTAATTGTGCCAGCCGAGTCGGAGTCGGAACTCACCCACTCACTCACTCACTCACTGGCACTGGAAGGGGATAGTTCCAACTTGGCTAAGTCCGCTTGAGACCCGGTAGAGGTGGAGATATTATTATGTGGGGTGAACGCGAAGCCAGGGGTAATTTGTATGCTGGCGCCATAAATTAGTTAGGCCCAAGGACAGCGCCAAGCCAAGGATTGGAAGCCGGCAGACGTGAAGCTTCACGTGCGCCACTCATTTGTCTCGCGTCAGAGAGCTCCAGGATCCATCCCTTTGCCTTTTTGTGCGGGCACATGAAACTTTTTAATCTCCTACGATTATTCTCGCATTTGCCATTTGTTTACACAAACACATTTACAATATACCATATATATTTGTATATACATAGCGGAGGGTGGCTATGAGGTCCGTGTCTATGTTTGAGCTTATCAAATAATGGCAACATTTGCTGGCATTCCCCAACCAAACCCGCCATTGCCTTGCCACGTTCTAATCGCGGTTAATCTCAAAACAAACGTTTGCCAATTTATTTTCCACTTTAGCTCTGGGAACTTTCTTCTGCCAAGTCCGTCCAGATCTGGAGCTGGAGACAGGGGGTGGCTCGGCTCGAACTAATGACTTAATTTATCTGCCACAGGGCTTTCAGCGGGCGCCAAATTAAGTTGATTGTTTCTGTTCGGCGAAAAGCGAAAAACTGAACAGTAAATGAACTGCCGCCCACTCGGACCCGCCCGCATTTGTTTTGGGCCGAGCGAGCAAGGAAAAAAAAAAGAAATGGCTAAAGAGACTGGCCTGGCCAAGGAGGGGTGAACATTGGCTCGCTCCCTGCCAGATTAGATTTACTTTCCCCTCGGCTTTTCCAGCTTGAAAGACTCCAAATCCGAGAGGGAAATGGAGCGAGGTATTCCGGTTTTCGGTTGAGGTTTGCTTCAATATAATTAAACATACAAAATAATAATATAAATAATGCATTTCAGTTGAATTCCTATAACTTGTACATAGATATTTCTGTTCCCTTTAAAATAATACTTGTACTTAGCAAACCCATAAATATTTATGACATTTTAATATTTTTAAGAGTTTTCTCAAGCCCATCCAAGAGTATATTTCATAGACTGACATTTCTGTGTTGCCTTTTGCAGGGCATCCAGCATTTGGTGTGTGCTTAAGTAGCTGCCGTCCTCGACGAGGGTTGGCTTAATCGTTTTGCAATCTGTCGATGATTGCGTATAAATGTTATATCCAATTATGTCCTCCGTTGTTTCAGCTTTCTTCGAGCGCTGTGTTTTCTCCGCCCCGTTGCCTTTGTTTAGCCCATAAACATGACAGATATTGGGAAATCTATCATTGTCATTATGCTTCGATTGTGAAAGATGAAGCTGGAGCAGGAGCAGGAGCTGGAGCAGAAGTTGTTTCCAGACTAGCTGGCGGGATGGGCTGGGACGTGTCATTAGCATCGGGCAATTTGTTAAGCTCCTGCGCCTTCAGCGAACTGTCGCTGCCACATGAAACATGCCGCTGATTGTTGTAATTAATCGAATTAACAGCAGGCCGCTGGCCCCAGTCCAATGGCCATGGCCGTCCATCCACCCACCAATCAACCCAAGTCCAAGCCCAAACCCATCCTTGTTGCATTGTCCGGCCTTTGTCTCGCTTCGCTTTGCTTTGAATGCGTAAGCGACGCCTGCATGTGACAGTGATTAGACGGAGTCCTGGCGCCTCCTGCCCCTGCTCTTACCAGGCAATGAACCGTTACGCATAATCGGACACACACACTCACCCCGAGTTCGAGCCAGGACATCCCAGTATGCCCTTTCACATCATAGTATGTATATGCAAGTGGAGAGTATCTGCTGTTCGTCCTGGCCGTAGCTTAGTCCTTGGGCTGATTTACTTATCTTATGGCCGGATTTGTTTGCTGGCCACTGGCTACTTGCTGACACGGAGAAGGGGTGACTGTGTTCTTTGAACTGAAGCCTGCAAGTGATGTGGGTGTATTCTATGTATCTCTGGGTATCCTGCTAATTAGTGTCCTCCAACTATTTGCTTAACTGAAAGGAAATGGCGAAGGGATAAGTCTCAATAGCTGATTATTTTAAAATTTAAATTCATTTCAATTATGTGTGTGACATGTAAAAATGGGTTCTTGTTTATTTGTAGTTGCAAAAGATATAGCAAGGAGTTTTTTATGTATCTAAAGTTCTGATTATTTAGATGATTAAAGTAAGTAAATACTAAATTTAAATAAAATACATACTAAACCCAACGCAAGCAGATGTTCATCATACTTTGTATCAGTTTACCGAACTTTTACTGTTAAAAATTTAATCAGGATGTGAAATAGTTATTCTTCGAATGTCCCTTGAAGAAACCCCCCTGCCCAGGTTCAGCTGGTTCGCGAATAAGTAATCCATTAAAAATTGCCAGGGCCATTATTTTGTATCTGCAACTCGTATCTGGCAAATGTCTGGCGGCAATCGAAATGGCAGAAACAGGACTACGTGAGGAGTCGCTAGGATCTCGCGAGGCCTGGCAAATGTTGCGCCTTTATTGCCTGTGAAATTAGTATTTATGAGTGGAGCGGAAGTCGAGTCACTGAATAGGCGTCCTGGGAGAGAGCCCGGCCAGGATATTAGAAATGATTAAGGCACCTGAAACATTTGCAATAAAATTGAATTATGACTTTTAATATTGGCAAAAAAAAAAAACAAAAACAAAAAAGAAAAGGAGAGGCAAGTAAAGGGAAGCCACCCCGGACACGCAGTACCAGAGTCCTGGATCTGTTCCATCTCTCAGAAATGGCATTACACAATTACAATTTGCTTTAATGGCCACGGCTAATGCCGCAACACTTTGGCAGGACGCGTTCCCGGCCGGGCCATGTGGCAATTAATTTGCATTTCCAAATTGCAAAACGGTCTCGCGGCCGTTGAGCGTGTCCCAAAATCGAACAGATTGCAATAATTACAAGGATATGCCGGTGGAGAAGGGAAGGGTTGACTACGACGAAGGACTCTACTACGGCCATGCAGCCTGCATTCCTAATGAACTCAAAAGGGGTTAAGGCACAAATTAATGAAAATAAATTGTTATTTGCCCCCCACGGCAACAGCAGCGGCCACAAGCCAAGCATCCTGCCTCCTACTCCTGCTTCTCCTTGAGAGAGCTCTTGGAAAGAAACAAGCGAAAATATAACAAAAAAAATCCATTGCCCAAATTTGAATAAATCAAACCACAAGCCGATTAGGCAGGAACTTGGGGTGAGGACGAGGGCGAGGGCGATGCAGACGGACCCAGTAATTTCCATAATTAATTTCTTTGCGCTTTTTTCAAGCGTCGCTCTGGTTTCTTTTTTTTCTTTATTTTTTTTCTTCCATCATTAATAATCAATTTTGTGTGTGTGTTTGCTTGGAAAAAATGGAAACTTGAAAGGCTCGAAAGGAGACACCGCAGCAAACAGCAAGCACTGGGAATGCCACAGGATGCAGGAACAAAAAAAAAATCACCCTGATTTTTTTTTTCAGGAAATTATCCGAAAAAATCGGCTAAGCTTGACTTTAAAAAATTGACTATCAAATGGGGTGAAAATGGTTTTTAAATATATTTATATACCGATAGCGGAGTTTCTTTTTTTTTTTGACAAAAATAACACAAAGTTTATTAAATACTATAATAATAAAATTAAGCTAATCTATGTATATTCCGTATATCCAATAAGCTTTAAAAATAATATTTTGAACTTCATATAATATTGAAAATATCGAAATGTATAGAGGTTTCAAATATCGGAAAATACTGCATTGAAAATAACGATATGTGAAAATATTTATAAAAATAAGAATATTATATACAAAATTATAATACAAAATATAAAAAAAATAAAACTGTATAAAAATATGTTTACTTATATATTTATATATTTGTCATACATATTGATAATAAAATAAAAGATTTACATATATTGCTACTTCAAAAAAATCCTAATTAATTTTATTTTATTTTCGAATATTTAAAAATGTTGGCTGAACTGTCGTTTTATTGCGCTTTTGCTTTCACTTTTGCTTCAAATCAGTTCAGAATCAGCTTTACTTTGTTAAATTACTTTATATATCTTTATTATATATGTAAAACAAATATTTATAAATACACAAAATTAAAAAATAAATTATCTTATAAAATAGCAAAACTTATATTTTTTTTTAGTGCAGAGATAAGCTCAAGAGTCATAAAAAAAGGGAAGAAATATAAATAAATCTCCGTTGGTCACCGTAGATCACTCCTTATCGAAGCCCATCACTGTGTCCTCCTGGGCCTCTCTCCCCACTGCCCCTCTCCCCCTGAGGGTCAGAGTGTCCCCCCATTTGTTTCAACGCTCACTTGGCGCCGCCGCCCAGAAATCACGCTTTAATTAACCGCAATTATATGCGGAGAGTCGTGGGCCATCCCGAACCAGAGCCCGAGAGCCCAAACCCAAACCCAAACCCAAACCCAAACCCCAGTCAATAAGGCAAATGACCGGCGGCGACGGCGGCTAAAAAATCAAGTCAAATTATGTGCTTATGGACGGGAAAATGTCGAAATGATTTACCGTGCATAATCGCCACGGATCCCGCCCTTGGCCACATCTTGAGTCACAGAGCCGGGCATTAAAAATACAAGGGAGGGGGCGGGGGGGAAAAAATAGGAAAAGGCTGGAAAAAAGCTGGAAAAGAAAAAAATTAAAATTTCATTTGGCCATTTCTCCTCGAGGATGAGGGTGGCCCGTGTATTGAGTGTCGAGTGCTTTTCCTTTGCCTGGCTTGCCCGCTTTCCGCTCTTCCGCTTTTCCGCTCTCCTGCTCTCTGCTTTTCCGGTCGCCGCTGTTTGTTTACTTGTTTGGCTGTCTGTTTGTTTGCTTGGTTTCATTGTTGTTTGTTTGTTGACTTAAAGCCCCCGCACCCGTCCCCGTCCCGCGCGCTCTGGCAAATCCAAGGGAAAACAATTCCTTGTCCTTGTCCTTGTCCTTTTTGCTGCCTCCTCGGTTTATTCACATTGATGTAAATTTAATTTATTGCTATTTACTTGAGCGCTGACCCCGTAATTTATTCGACTCCTTCGGCTCCCTTCGATTTTCGATCCTCCCCCCCTCCTCGATTAGGGATCCATCCACCTGGCACAGCCCGGCATAATAGTAAACAAATCCGCATCGCAAATCGCGGCCAGAGCTTAAGTTCTCCCCCTCTTATGCTGGTGATTAATGTGTCTCTGTGCATCTGTGGGGAATCCCCGGTCCTTGGTCCTTGGTCCGTCGCCATCAGGTGCATTTAATTGCGCGAATTTCGCGCCTAACACACACACACACACACACACACGGCCATAAATTAATAAATTTTAAGTTGAATTGTTGTGTCTCAGGCGGGGCTCATTAATGTGACTCGGGCTCATTACAATAATTATGGTTAATTTATGACGTCGTTAATTTAAAATAAACATGTGTGCCAGCGCCAATTAGAGGGCTTAGAGGGTGACCGCTCTCACTCATATGTACATAGTTTAGCGTCCTGCGGCGTTATCTTTGGGTCCATGGTCCACAGGCACATAAGCAAGTCATTATTGAGTTAATTTCCGGCTAATGCCAACTTTCTGACTGTTCGCAAACCGCTCTCAACTCAACTGCCACTGCACATCATCAAAATTTATCAAAATATGGAAATCACACGCAGGAGCAGAGACAGAAGATGAAGGGTCCTTCGAGCGTGCGAGCTGGAGAGCGCTTAATTAGCACGGCGTGTGAATTGTTTAACATTTTTGGGACCCCAGCCGGGCCGGTCCACACGGCGTATGCAGGATGCTTTTTATGATTTTCACACTTTGCCGGCAGCCGGCAGTCGAAAATTTAATTACCAGAAAGAGACAGGGTCGACCACTTGGCGTGCAAATTACGCATGTAAGAGCAGCCCAGCCACTTGATTGGCGCTTTCAAGGGTCACACTCGTCCTGGTCCCCGGTCGGGGTTCCTGGTTCCAGGTCCTTGGTGCTGGAGTAGAAGAACGAAGAAATGTGGTGGTGCAGGCAGTGTGGCACTTGAAATGCTACCAGAGCCAGGAATGTCAGCCTCAGCCAAGGACTGGGTACATGTCCTTTTTGATTGAAATTGCTATGTTTTAGATTTGTTGGTAATTTATTAAATTTACTATGATTATTTATGATTAAAGCTACTCTTTAACTGTTAAGGAACTTTTTTTAATAATAATTTACATTTTCACATTTTCTTCTCACTTGAGAAAGTTGCTGGAGAAGAGAGAAGCGTACAAAATATTCGTTATGTTTTCCACCTTCTAAAATCTCTTTCCGGGGCTCAGCATCCTGTCAGTTGCAATGCGACGAATGCCTTGAATACTTATATAAATGTATGTGTTGGCCATAATGCGAATTGGAATATGAATATTCCACATTTGTGGCAGCCACATTAACAAAACTCATTACGAGCCCAAACATTATACCCGAACTGCCAAAACCGTTGCCGTTGTGGTTGTGTGGCGGGGGTGTCCTGTTGGGGTCCTGGGTGTGGGCTGGTGGAAATCAGGGGCTGCGGCTTTTACACCTTTCTGCGCCTTTGTCAACATTTTAATGACAGCAATTCAAACATTCCCCGGATCTCGGTGGTCTGCTGTGGCTGCTGCTGATTGCGTCCACGATACCTGGGCATTGTCTGGTGGTGCTGGTGGTGGTGGTGGTTATGGAGGAGATGGACCCGATCTTTTGGCCACCCGCTGTGCTCGGAGCACTGTGTTTCTGAAGTTTGCGCCAGAGATAAGTGGAACATTTAATTTTTACCCCGCTGCTGCTTTTTATTGCTGCACATTTGTGTGTTATCTTTTAATGTTGCAAGTTGTTGTTACCCAACGGGAAGAGTTGTCTTCTGTGCTAGGAAGGGGCAGCTTTGGGGGGGGGGAAATTACTTAAAGTCATTCTTGGTTTTTGTATAGCCAAAGGACACAGCATCTTTTTGATGCAAAGACTCTTTTACGTAAAGGAAAACTATGTCTTCTTGAAGTCATTAATTTGCTTCAGACTCTATATAATACTGGATTCCGTTTCTTAGGGATCATTCCTTTCGTTTCTAGACCCCAGATCAGAAAAAATAATAATATTTTAATTACTGGACCTTTGTCAGTGACTTGGTATCGCATCATTTTCCAAGAGATACTGTCTTCAGTCATACTCCTTAAGTCTCTGAGGAAGTATCCTGGAAACCATCATCAAAACACGTACACACTCCGCCGAAGCCGTTGAGTTTGTCGTTTAATTTAATTTCATGTGCGTCACATTAGAAAAGTTGTCACTTGACAACTCCCTGGGACTATCGCTGACAGCAGCCACATCCGTGTCCCTATGCCATAACCACAGCCAGGCGGCCCCAAATCCACCTCCGCCGCAGACAACTTCATATGCGATTTGGTCCGTGAGCGATGT
Source organism: Drosophila mayri (assembly GCA_008042485.1). Taxonomy (NCBI): domain Eukaryota; kingdom Metazoa; phylum Arthropoda; class Insecta; order Diptera; family Drosophilidae; genus Drosophila; species Drosophila mayri. The sequence goes on along the minus strand of VNJN01002920.1, from coordinate 39,127 downwards.
CAAAGGGAATTTAAATAATGACAAACGATGCAGTCCAAGATGGGGATAAAAGGAAAAAAAAAATATGAGAAAGCCCGGCCCGGCTGCTGTCCTGTTGAAAATCCTAATGTTGCCACATTTGCATGCGTGAGTGTGAGTGGGTGGCAAGGAGATCACGTAGCACGTGCCAGATTGCACTGGGCTTGAGGGACAGGGCACAGGACTAAGATATGCCGACTGGCCTTTTGTTATTTTTCATACTCGCATTATTGCGATTTAGTTTGCTGCTCATGTTTGTCTATTTTTTTATTTCTGCGCTCCCCTCCGGCTTGCCTTTTGATTTATGGGGAATACAAAAAAAAAAAAAGAGAGAAAAGCACACATCCTGCTAGTTTTTAATAGAAATATAAAGGAAAAATGAAATTTATGACGGAAGTGATAAGGATACGCACACATCAAGCATATCTTGTAACCGAGGCCAGACCAGCAAAAGTTTTGCACGAATTTTCTATTTGCAGTTTCCGTTTTTCGTTTCTCATTTCTCATTTCCCATTTCCCGTCTCTCATCTCTGGCAGCCTTTGTTTTGCTGCTATTTTCGGAGCAATTTGAAATATTTGTTTGGTTGTTTCTCTTTATTTTTTTTTTCTCGGCCAGCGGAAACGGAAGCGGCCATTGTTGGACATGGACAAACACAAACACAAACACGACGAGGGACAGGCACAGAGCAATTCTGAGCGGATTAATGCTAACAACAAATATAACTTTATTAAAAAATAAATGAAATTTGTTTGCTTGCCGCTGCTGCTGTTGCTGGTATCAAAAGGATTTCACATTTGGCCGCAAAACAAAAGCCGGCCAAAAGTTTTCGGCCCACAGAAGTATGTCAGGAATGCAGAGATGTTGTTGCCCAGGCAAAAGGCCTGCCCCGAGGACCGAGGACCTTTGGCCTGCAAACGGATAGTTGAAATTGTTGCTCGTTCCCAAGCCTTAGGCTCTGCTCCATGTCCACTCTGAACAAACAAAAAAAACACAAAACGCACACACATTTCGAGGAGATAAGCGGCATGCCTGCAGGACACTCATGAGCGCCTTGCGGGGCGACAGGCGGAAACGGAAATGGCTGCTGGACAACGAGGCGAGCCAAGGATATTGGACACAATCCCTCTGCCAGGATTGCCTTGAAGGGCAAGAGCGGAATTAATTGAATTGAATAATTACACAGACTGAAATGCTCAGATCTCATGATTTGCCCATAACGACCTTGGAAGTCTCTGTAAGTTATTTAGTTATTAAATTAGTTAAATTGTTTCTTTGTTTAAATTTGGCTTTAGTTTATTTATTCGCTTATTTATTACTCTGACACAAGGGTAAGTATTGAATTTGCTGCTCTTAGGGATGAAAATACATCGAAGAAAATTCGGAAATGGTTCAGAAATTGATTTTTCGATATTGAATTTAATGCTATTTAATATTAATATTAAAAATAAAATATGAATAAAATTATGCCTTATATTTAATGTAATTTATTTGCTTTTATATCGATCCAACTTCGATTTATTGTTAATAAATTCCTACATTTAAATTGATCAAAAAAGGTGCAGACATTGTTATTATATTGATTTTATTGATAAAATATCCAGAAAATATAGTTAAATTTCTTTTTCTTTTTTATGAATTATAACGTTTTTAGATATTTATCCATATTTATAGTTTTGAAATAGATATAAATTTTTATATTGGTCTCAAATATCAATATCGATTTATGTCCAGCTGCACTTGTCTGCTACTGAAAGGGAGCTAAATATTGTCTCTTTTTAAAATATATATAATATTAATATAAATAATAAGCTTTATTAGAGAAATAGTGGTTTCCTAATCTTAAAAAAAACGAAAGATTGAAATTCCTTCACAAGAAACCTGCACAGACTGACTCTATATAGGGGGAATCCCCTGCAATGTTAGGGCACCCATTGGCTTGGCTGCTGTCCGCCTGCCCCCGACAACTGTTGTTGCTGTGTGTTAAATGGGTAATTTGTTGTGTGCATGTTGTTGTTAGTTACAGCTGCCACAAAATGAGTCCTGCCCGCTCTCCACAACGAAGGCCATACCGTAGACGCAAAGGGTTATAACCGACGACGAGGCTGTCAAGGACATTTGTCATAATTTACTTACGCATGTTTGCTACGTGTGTGTTGGCTTGTTGGGACTGGGCACAAGCCATGATCCGGACGTGCGTGATTTGTGCCAAACCAAACACCTGTGGCACCGGGCTGCCACTGGCAAGGCATTAATTAGGCGGCCAGATCAACAACCATTGAGGACAAGTGGCTATCTAGGGATGGCGGGGACTCACCCGCTCCTCGCATCGCCCCCGAAGGACAACCCTTCGGCTGAGCTAATTACTCTTGAATCTCAGTTGGATCGCAATAAAAATAATCGTGTACACAAATGCCGAACGAACGAACGAGAGGATGGGTGTGTGTCCTGCAGGTGTAGGTTTCTGTCCTGGCTTCTCTGGCTTGACATTTCCAAGCCCATCCACGCTGAACTCTTATTAATTCGATTTTTATCGTGCCCCTGGGAGCCATTGTGCGGCATTTCACGAATCTCGCCGGCATCTCGCTCTGCATATTTCCTGTCCTCCTCAGCCAGGACTCACCCCGTTTCGCCCCCGGCTCCTTCCCTCTGCCCGGCTCACCTAAGCGCGTAAATCTCGTTCGTCTTTATTTCTTCATTAATTTAAGCGGCTCCGCTCGGCGGCAGCGACGTTGGCAGCGCGGCACACTTCAGCGCCGAGATTGCCGGCAGCAGATTATTCGTACTTTGCATACCTCTCACCTGACGGGGCATGCTTGGTTCTCAGATGGTTAAATGGGAAATTAGTACTAAACAATCGCATTGAAATAATGCATTTTTGTAGTTAAACTGCACTAAAATCAATTGGATTAAATAATCCGTTTCCTTAAATATGTTTTTAGCCATAAATTAATTATAAAGTTGAATTAAGTGACAAGAACTCGCTTCTAGAAAAATTTATTACAGGATACGTCTGCTTCGTTACCCACCACGCCACCTAAGGGTTAAGTGCCTGGGGTTGGGGTAGCTGCAAACGTGAACGTTAACCCCTTACAGCTGTGGCAATTTAGACAGTCGTCCTGGCAAGAGCTGAGCCTTGGAAATCTAATTAAAACAACAACCACCGAATTTTTGTCTTTGGCGCGCGGCGTCTAAAGCTTTATAAATGTTTTGATTGCATTAAAGCGCTGCCAAGCGAGACAGCGGGGCTGGGGTGCGCCTTCCAAAAGGAAGGGGTACCAGGCAGTCCTGGTCCTGGGCTATCTGTTTTTAATTGTTGGAAATCAGATAAGCCATAAATTCGATAGGGGCATCAAATTCGGTTCATTGCATGTGCTCGAAATATCCTTGGAGGGGCAAGGCAAGGCAAGGCAAGGCGGCAAGGATTCAGGCTCTGGGGGCGGGCAGTGCCGCCACCTTCAACAAGTTCATAAAGGACTCGGGTGCGTGTCCGTGTCTGTGTCGGTGCCTTAGTCCATTATTTCAGCTCGATTAAATCGTCTTACGGCTCAACGAGCTTTGTCTTAATATTATGTAGATGTCTAGATAGCCATTCCGGCATTTCGGCAGAGAGTCCTGGCACTTCACTCCCTTCCCCCTCTCCCACTCTCTCTCATTCGCTGTCTCCAGTCCATTGGGCCATAATCCGAGCACATCATAAGCACATCCTTATGCAAATCTCAGAGTGGCTGCGTGTGTGTGTTGTGCTGTGCTGCTTGATAAACAAAAAGTAATTTACTACGGCCGAAGGCCGAAGGACCTCTTGGCAAAGGATCAAGTCGGTGCTGCAGGCAGGCAGGCAGCGTCTTCAGAGCAACGTGTTGCGCCTTGCGAGACAGCTGCCACAACAGGAGTTGAGTAGTCCTGTTTGCTGGGTGCTGGCTCCTGCATCCTTAGTTTACCCTTCCTCCCACAGGGTGAGGCTCCACTTTCAGGCCTGTCTGCGGCAGAAACTTTTGAGTGCACAATTCCCAAGGATGATGATGATGGTGATGGTGCTGCTGCTGCTGAATGTCCTGGCCCATCGTCGCCGTCACACATGTCGCCAAAGTGACAAACACTTGCCCCTGCCACCGATGTGACGAGTCTGTGTTTATTTGCTCGATTCGTTTTGTGTGACAGGAGCAGGAGCAGGACTTGAACGCAGGCGAGTGCAAACACGTCAAAACTTGTCGACTTTTGTCTCAATTCCGTTTTGTTCCGCGGCACGCGAGAGCCTAGTGTCCTTTGTAGTTCGTTTCCATTCCGTTCCGTTGCCACTACTCGTGTATCCTAGTCCATCCCTCTCATGCGGTCCTTCTCTGTCTGTCTCTCTCCCACTTTCTATTTCTTTCTCTTCCTCTCTCTGCCTGGCGTGGCGAGGCTCCTCCTCTTTAGAGGATTTTTATGTCCTTGATGTGCGGGGGCGTGGCCAGGGCCAGGCTCCGCCCACCATAGCGTAGGCTATCGAATGACGTCGCACAAGGACACTATGTAAAAGTGTCCTTGTGTACATATGTAGTGGTTATGTGCATGTAAATGCTAGCCGGTTCATTGCTCCTTTGTGCAGCCAACAAATGTCACAGAACTACTATATCCTGGCGGGATTAAATTGTAAAGCTCATTTCATTAAAGGTTCCGTACAAAAAAGTAAATAGAGAAAAAAAAAACAAATAGAAAAAAGGGAAACAATCGAAGTAACTCAATTAAGGACAATGGCAAGAGGAAGTCCTTTTGCCTATTTTGGTAATTGCATTCAATTTGGCATTCGTCATTGCGAAGTCAGCTCGTTGACTGTTTAACTTGTTAATTCCGTTGTTGTTCTTGGCAGCTCCAGCTTCGTCTCAGGCTCAGTTCCAGGCCGGGCGCAGGACCTGGGCCAAGGACCAGGACGAGACAGCGTCGCTTAATGAGTGAGTAAACAGAGTTTTCGTGGATTTTTCGGGGCAACTCACAGTGGAAAATCCTTTGTCTGCCATTCGCTCATTTATAATTAAGTTGTCTAATTCATTTCGGCCTTTGTTTATGCTTTCTTGCCTCATCGTTTTTTTTTTTGTATTTGTTTGTGTTATATTTTTGTTGTTCCTTCGTCCTTCTTGGCACTTGTTTCGCCAAGTCTCGCTCTGTTGTTATTCTGATTACCACAAAATCCACTCGCGAGCACAAACAGGAAAACAAACGATTTTTAATGATTCTTATGGCATTCGAGTGGCTTTTCATGCGCACTTCAGCCTCGCCAGGAGCTCGTCGAGCCGGGCTCCCTCGAGTGCTTCATCTCTCCATCTCGCTGGGAGTCGCTGGCAGGAAGCGGAAATGGAAATGGAAACGGCAACGCCATCAACTTAATTTTATTCATGCGCACATTTCCCAAGTCAAAAGAATTTCCCAGTCGAGATAAAACAAAAGAAAACGGCAATCGGCATTGGTGTGGTTAAGGGGTTTTTTTTTTTGGTAAGGGGGAGGTCCTGGCACCACACCTGATCGCCAGTGCCGTGTTTTTCGTATCTTTCTGATAAAAATATGTGAGTTTTTGGTTATTTTAATATTTTGGGGAAATTGTAGTTTTCTATTGAGTAGTTTAAGTCTTAGGACTTCTTTAAAGTGCGGATTGAAAAAGTACAAAAAAACACAATTCATAAACAAAATATATACCAAAAGGCTTTGTTTGTAATCTACGTGTATCTACAGATAAAAAAGATTCTAAAAAAACGTAATAAAATATTATATAATCATCAAATCAAATATTTCTTTGAATGGAAATGCAAATCTTTAAAAGATCATACAGAGAAAGCAATATGGCTATAACGAAAGAGAGAAGAAAATATTATAATAAATAAAATAATATAATAAAAGATAGAAATTCAGACTGAAAGAGAAAACATAAAAGAAAACTCATTGAAAAGCCATCTTAAAAATGTTTTACAATTATAAAGTTGTATTTAGACACAAGTTTTCAAGGCAAAGATGGAGTCAATTTCGACTCCATAAATCTTATTTATTTCCATATATCAAATATATCTGAAAAATATATATAGTATTAAAAAATGTAATCATTTTTCGAAATATTTGATTTAAACTAAAACGGAAGAGCTTTCAAAATTGGAATTTAGTCATTTTTGGCTAAGCAATTTTGGCTTCTTGAAGTTATCTTTCCTACTTGTTGTTCTATTATTTTCCCGATCGCTTCTATGGTAGTTGTATTACCTATTTAGTCATATATCCAATCAAAAATATAAATATTTGTTAAGTTTCATCTAAATATGTAGCTTGAAATTGGAGAGAAAAGTTACTGTAGGAGGACTAAGATCGAATTGTGCTTATTTCAGCCATCGAACTTAAAATTAATTAATTAAATTATAGTGTTTGCATATCATTTCATTCATAAATCCACAAAATCAGCAAGTTGTTATTATGGTATTTGTGCTAAATATTTGGAAATATTTTTGTATGTTGTTTCTGAAAGGCTAAAGCAAAAGTATCATGTTTTATTTTCAGGTAACTAACGTCATCATTAAAGAACCGCTCTCTGAAAAAACGAGGACATGTCAGTGTACATATGATGTAATGCCTCAGGACTAGCCTGTGCCTTATAATAATCTCTAGAAAATACAAAGCTGGTTCAGAGCCATCATTTATTTTCAATTTCCCCCCCTTTGGATGGTGCAAAAGTGTCGCCTAATTTGCCATTAGCGGCTATAAAGGCGAATTATGAAGTCTATTTTTTCACGGAGCCCACGTAATCCCAGTTGGTCCTTTATCGCCGGATCCGCACCCACTCCTGGCCCACCTTCACTGCTGTCTAATTCGCCTAATATGGCCAAATGGCACGTGGTGGCCCCCACGTGGATGCCTCGGCGTGTCGAACTGGATTTCTTCTCCTTCGTTCCTTCGCAGCTTCGCAGCTTCGGGCTCCGGTCTCATAATAGCTTTTCATTATTGTTATTATGCCGCTCCACTCGTAAAAAATCTCCGTTACAACATTAACAAATGCATAAACAAAGTCGATGGCCAGGAGCAGGGGGACGAGTCCTCGGAAATATTCAAATGAAGTCGCGCGATAAGCCGCTCCAAATCGGCGAGGAAACAAAAAAAAATACAACACTTGGGGGCAAAAAAGCCTGGGTCCTTGCTGAGGAATTTCCTTGAGAAAGAAGTAAGTGTGTGTGTGTGTGCGAGTCCTTTGTAATGGGGTGTGATTTGTTCACTTTTCCCTTCGGCCGCGCAAAAATATTTCCCTTTTTCGCCGTGGCCCATCCCTAACTAAGCCATAAAATTCCATTTTACAAACTGTGAATCCTTCTTGATCACTTTAAGTGGTTCGCTGAGGAGTGAGGAGAGTGGGGGGCGGAGGACGCGGACGCGGACGCGGACGAGGCTCGTCCTTCTTTTTTCCAGCATCCCCCAAAGGTTTACCCAGCCTCGCAGCATCCTCGTTGACGGCAATCATTGCAAGATACTTAAGCGGATTTGCATCTTTGTTTGCCGCCTGTCCGCCTGCCTCCCCCCACGTCCTTCGTCCTTGTGCCATCCTTGTTTGTTGTCATTGTCGCGGAATTCGCTCCTTCTTTTTTTCTGGTTTGCCTGGCGCCCGGAACGTCTTCATCAAATCAGACAAAGGAGGAGTCCAAGTCCAAGTCGAAGTCGAAGTCGAGTCCTGGCTGCGCCTGTCATTTTTATGCGAGTTCTTCAAAACTTTTTGCCCTGTCCGCTCAAGTGGCTCAAATGGCGTTTACTTAACGTTCTGTCATCTTCATACCCACCGCATCCTTCGCGGCCAGTGCTCCTTATTAGGTTAAGTGCCTTATCCTGGCCGGGTCCATCCTGTTCCAGTGTCTTTTGTTGGTCGAAAACTTCAGCTTGATGGGCTTGTGGGCTTCAAGGTGAGAGCTGTTCTCCGCCTGGAAGAAAGCCCGCTAGAAAGACAGTTGTCATTGGAGAGGAAAACCCGAGCCTGGGAGGATCCTTCTGCGTCCAGTACATTAGCCTAATGGTTTTCCCACCACGGCTGAGCAAGTTTTTCCCGGGAGTTACGCTGCACATTTCATAATTCCCGCGCCATGATTAAGGCCTCTGAGAAGGAGAGGAGGAAGTATAGCAGATCCTGGGGGAGTTTTTCTTAACAAAAAGTTTGCCAAGTTAGTGCCAGGACTCAGCTCCAAGATGGCTGACGCATAATTAAGTGGCTCCTGGGAGGGAAAGTGTGAACTTTGCTGTTGGAACCGGCTGTGCCAGCTGGGATTAGTTCATAAAAATGTAGGAGCTACTGGAGGGAGTTGGGTGCATCAACATCCTTTCATCGATTGACTGCCTCTCCATATCCCTGTGGCTGCATACGAAATCGAAACTAATGAAGTGAAAACGGCACTAAAATGTCTTAATATGTTTTTGCTGGGAATAACACAAAGGCTCGGCCGCCACAAAGGGGGAAATCAACCTGCAAAATGGCCAGCAAAGCCGGGCTCCAGGATAATACGGGCAGGCAGGCAGGCAGGCAGCAGGCATCCAGGCACACACATAATATCCTTGTTGATTTCTTTTCAGGCGATTTACTGCCTACACACGCTCCCATTGGCATTGTGCTTGTGCGTTGCTTATCTCCTTGTTTGGATCAGCAACAGGAGCGGGCCCAGGAGCAGCCCCATCTCCTCTCCCTCGCCCTCTCTACTGAGACATCGGCTGTCTGGTCGATAAATTTTCCATTAAAGTTATTTTTAAATGCCGCAGCCAAAACAGCACTGGATGGGGGAGGGACGTGTGCCAGCCTGTGCCAGGATAATGCACTCGTTATGCCCGATAAAGTTATAAACTCGTGTGTGTGTGTGTGGGTGTGTGCTTTCAGAGGGGGAAAGGGAATTGATTTAGTGCGCCTGCCAAATTAAAACACATGCAAAGGAGCGAAAGATGAATCCCTGGACATACACACTTGCGGCTTGCCGCTGCCGAATTCCTTCGAGCCTTCAAGCGGCTATCTGATTGAGTGCGAACAGCGAGCGGCCTCCCAGGACATCCCATTGCTTATGTGTGGGTGTGTGTGTGTGTGTTTTCCCTGTGATGATCTAAAGCGGAAATCCTGTGGCCAGATAACTGTCATGTGTGCGCCTGTGAGTGTGCACATTCCCTTCCATTTTTTACCACCTCCCCGACAGCCTTGGGTTTTACTGGTTATTGAATTAGCCCAATAAACCAGAAAAACAAGACAAACACACAGGGATACACATGCTCCTGCTCCTGCTCCTGCTGTCATTTCCCTGTGAAAATAACAGAGCAGCAACGGCTCTTGGCACTCGCATTTCAGTGTCCAAAAGGCTGCCAGGCAACTCATTAGAACGTGGCACCAGCTCCTGGCATGCCTGGCATGGGGGCAGCCGCCTCTAATAGCCACCAATGAATAACCGGAGGTGGCGGCGAGAGGCTGTGGGGTTTTTGTCATCGCTCGGCTTCACCTGTGTGTGCGCCAATTTGTTTTTGTTAGATCAAAGCACGCTACTAGGGTTTCCATTGTCAGTCAGTCGTCAGTGTTTGGCATAATTACATGGATGAGCCGGGGAGGGGGCATAAAGAGGAGCATAAAAAGGAGCAGAAGGAGCAGGGGAACTCTAACTGGGTCTGGGCCTGGGGGGTTGCTGGAAATGGCTATGCAAACGGAAGTGAGATATTCGGTTTTTCCAGCAAATAAACTTCAACTTCAACTGTATTTTTATTATATGTATATAGCGAGGCAAAAGCAACAAGTAGGTCCTGCAGGACATGGCTGCGTCCGGAAGCAATTTTTATTTTGCCAGACAATTTGCTTATTTTGTGATTTCCGCCACTGGCTGCCTTTTTTCTGCTCTTTTGATTTTCTTTTCAGCTTTCTCGCAAATCCTTTGGGCGTACTTTGGAGCCAGGGTTATGGCTTACGCTTATGTTTGGGTTTTTCGAACTCAAGAAATTTACAATAAAATTAACACATCAATTTAATATATTTCTGAGTAGGAAAACATCAGCTAACTAAGACTTATCAGCTAGCATGTATCCCGATTCCTTGCCAACTGTTTCATTCCCCTTCTCTAAAGCCCATCTCTTCCAGCTTTCCATCGGATCTGCAGTCCCATAAATTGCCAATGGCCAAACACCGTTAAATGGACGCCGGCCACAACAGTTACTAGGATACAACGAGTTAAGTTCACTGGCATCCTCGATCCAGGAGCAAGGCAATCAGAAGGTCTAAAAAATCCCATTTTTTGAGATGAAGTACAAAAGTACTTTTATATATTATTATTCATATTTTTTTTAACATTTGAAATACTTTATAAAAAGTATAAAAGCTGAAATACGCTAAAGACACAATAAGGAGAATTTTCAATATTTTTGGGGGCCCCATTTTACCACCTCAAAATCACTTTAAATCCTGGGTTTCTAACACAGAAATTAAAGTTTTTCAGGCTGCTGTGAGTTTCTTAGAATATTGAATATTTATAAAGAAAATTCAAAAAGTATTCACCAGATAAAAGCAGTCATAAAACAGTTTAAAGTTAATATAAAACTAGAAATAAGACCTCAAGAGAGTTTGAATCCAAATCCTTGTGAGTTAAATATAAAAAAAACATATCCTAAGATCTCCTTAAAAGATCAAAAATGCTGACACAATGTGTTAACCATTGGTGGGGCTATTTTTCTAGCCGTGTATGGCTTCCGGGAATTGTTTACGACATTGGCGGCTCCGTTTATTGCCTGCCCCGGCGGAGGACACCGATGCACAGCCTCCCCCCCCCCTCTACCCACAAACTGACCACTGTCACACATGGCCGGAAATCGGGTCCGACACTGCATGTGGCCAAACATTTGCATAAACTGCCAGCCAGGAACCCAGTCCCTGTCCCCAGCTTCAGTCCCAGTGCTGGGGTCCGCCCCTGGCAATGGACGCGATTTTCGATTTTCGATTTTTCCCACTGATTTTGGCCATTTTTCAGTGTCCGCCGCTGGGTTGGCAATCGTTTTTCATCCTTTTTTTTTGCACTGTTTTTGTGTTTTTTTTTTTGTTTTCTTTTTTGAGGATTTTGCTGGCTGCACTGGCTGGGCATGTTGTTTATGTGTTTATAGATTAATCGCTTTTTGGTTAAATGACTACGATAGTCGCAGAAGGCAAAGCGATGGGGTTAAGTCCCACGGACAATTTTTAAAGCGGCGCCCTTGGAGTTTTGTTGGAAAAACACCCACCGAACATGGGACATGGAATCCCCTGGAATTCCTTGTTTCCCTCGAAATCTACCCAAAAACAAATCCCAAATCCTGGAGCCCAATTATTGCGGTGGCAATGGAACACAATAAAGAATTAATCACAGACTGTGGGCAGAGCCGAAGCTCATTACGAGGGGGGAAGTCCGAGCTAATGTGCTAATGTGCAATTTCAAAAGGTGCTTACGTTGTCAAGTAGTGTGAAGATGGCCCATTGCCAGACCCACTTGCCACCTCCCTCAACTCCCACTCCCACTCCCTGGCAATGTCCTCGTTAGTTTTGGGGCCAATTGGCCCGGCCTTGGCTCGTCTCAAGGAGCAGCATATGGCCGGGATCGCAGCATCCTTATTGGGGGCATCCCGCTGGGGCTGGCAAGGAAGGAACTACAATTAATTCCCCAGCTTAGAATGAAATCTAATTGCTCGTTAGCGCACGGCCAGCGGTCCCCACGATGTCCTTTTTGTTTTTATATTTCGTTAACTGCTGATTACAGCAGTTGTTCAGTTGTTGCTCCTTCTCCGGAGACACACAGGACAGGAGCTCTATCGCCCGGCTCCATCTTGAGGCTCAGTTTTATTTTCTTAATTTTTTTGCAGCCCCTTTGTGCTGGCCGCCATCCTCCTGGAATGTTTCCCAGCTGGTTCATAAAAAGAAATTAACGATTCCATGCCTCCCCTTCCAATCCTTGTGCGCCCATCCCCCTTGACCCGGGGCTGCGAATCGTTTAATGAGCTTGTAAGCATTCATTTCTTCGGGTTTTTCACATCGGGCCAACACGCCGCCTAGAGCTGGCCAAAATATTTGCGTTTTTTCTCATTTAATTATATTTATTTTTTATAAACTGAATTTCGAAAGAAACTGTCAGGAAACTGCTGTTAAAAATTATGCTACAATAAAGCTGTAATAATATTACAACAATAAAATATTTTTTTACATATTTAAATATTTTCAGTATATTTTATTATATATTAAATATGTAAGTTTATGTTTTTAAAGTATATAAAAAAAATTAAACTGATAAGAATTGATTTGAAATTAAAGGATTTAGCATTCTTATCAACACCACAAAGTATGTATTTTTAGCTTCCCAAACTTAACCATAATGATAGTAAAATCTTGATTCTATAGAGATCTAGTTACTATATAGTAGTTCCACTTTCTTGATACTATCGTTATTGCTTTGGGCCGTCTCTAATGCTGACACCGCCGAAAAGTATGCGAAAACGATATTTGTTCGAGCCTGAGCGGGTCCTGTTTCCGCTTCCGCTGCGTCACGCAACCGATACAGATATATCTGTACGTTTGTATGTATTTATATAAAGGACATGGCTAGCGGGGCCATAACACAGTCATGCCATTTATCGAGGACCTTTATTTACGAGCACCGCGCTCAACTTTCGCAACTCAAATTAATTGACTTGTTTTCTCCAGCTTAAATATTTAACTTTGCCCTTTTGCGGACCACTGACTGGGCTATCCTTTGACCGCTTAGTTGGCCACTTGGGAGTGCGTCGTCCCAGTCCCTCACCCCGCCCCGGGACTGGACTTCACCTGACTAAAGCCGGACCGGTGCCCTGGACTACAAGTTTTGGCATTTCGCTATTTATGGCCCATGTGGCGCAGTTGCATAAATCACTGGCAATGTAAACAAACACACACGGGGCAATCATGTGTGTGTTGTGGGTGGGTGGCTGGGCGGTTGGTGTACTTTGGGCCAGGTTAAATGGCCGAAAAGTGTTGACCACAATTAATGTTATGAGATAAGTTTATAAGGTCTGAGGAATTAATAAAACGCAAGACAGCCCGTTCAGAGCTTGAGTCTAGTAATGGTGATACTCTTAGTACCTGCTCCTGGCCCTCATCCTGTTTCCCCCCGCCTGACAGCGGAAATTAGGTATCATTTACATGCTTTCTGGCGGCCCTTTGTGTGGCCATCGCTGGCTTTTATCGCCGCATCCATTATGCAACCCGGCTCCTTCCTCTGTCCCAGTACTTTCCTGACCCGTAGATTTGTCAAAATGGCTCCTGGGTTGGCCATTTTAAACCGGAAGTTCCCAAACATTTGCTCGCTATTCACTGTTTTTTTTTTCTATAGCTTTTTTATGTGTTGCTTCTGCTGTTGTCGCTGGCATAATGTCAAAGTTGGCAAACGCAGCCCAGCCCCAAAAATTCATATGGCACACCAAAAATGCTCCACGCCCCGGAGGAGCACGCCCATCCGGGGAATGCAAACAATCCCAAAGGAGAGCCCAGCTTCAATTACACTTGGCTAAAAAATGGCTTTAAAATGTGAAAAGATTTCTCGCGGATTTGTGATTTCTGTTTATTTCACTCATTCTCTAATTATTGAAAAACTTTGAATTGCCCAAAAGGGGTTTAATTTAAATTTAATTTGTATTAAATTTAAATAGTTTATATGCAGAGTTGTTATCCTTTTAAAAAACTTGCATAGAAAAGACAATATATTTTCATTAATTTTGAGATTTGTAAACTTATTGTTATATAAAAAAATCGGTTTTAATTTTTTGATTTATTTTTGCAAGGATATACTAACTTTTCCTTGCTTGTTTTTATAATAAAGTCGAAAATAAAGGCATTCTGGCATCATGAATTTTATTGGGAAGCCCACCAAGTGTATCATGAATTTGTTCAACGGGCAGGAGTAGGTGGAAATGGATATGAAAATGGAGAGGGAAATCGAATAATGCCGCTGTGCGGATATATCTCCATCTGCCCTCCCGTGTGTGACTAATACCATTCTGGCATGCCAAACGCATCCGAACACGCAAGAGAGTATCGCAACAATATGGCATCGGGGACATGAAGACATTTGGCTGTAAATTTACAGGAGAACACAGACGAAGGCTCATTAGGACACAGAAACTATGCGGGAGCAGGAGCGGGGGAGGGTTGAATAATTGAGCCTTCTTGGAAGGAGCTAGCTGGCATATGAGAGGAGCGCTTTCCCCCGGGGAAAAACTTGCCGCATTCTATTTACCTTTTGCCCATGATAACTACCGCTTATAGGAAATTAATGTTTAAGCTTTACGCAAGAAGCGAGCGGCAAAAGTTTTTGCGAGCAGCAGACAAACATTTGATTTAATTATGAGTGGCATTTATAGCTAAGAGCCATGTATATACCGGCAGTTGGAAAAGCAGGAAAAGTGGGAAAGTGGAAAGTGGCGGCGGGGCTATCAGGTAGCACACACACACTCACGGCAAGGTGTTAGTCTGTTGATAATGTAAACGAAGCCCCCAAAGCGGGATGCCATAATTGTAAGCTAAACGAATGAGGGATGCCCTTTTAAAGGTATTGCGAATGAAATTGAAACGTATATTTAATGATTATAATATAAATATTTAGTGTTTATTTAAGAAAAAACACAACCAAAAAATGTTATATTTGTTTTCTTCATCTCTCGACACAGTTTTCATATACTATTCCCCAAGTTTTCCCATACAGTTGGCTTACCTTTCGCCTGCTGGTATTGTAGCTCACAAGACATATGCCCCACAACCTGTTTCCGTTTCCGTGACTTCGTCGTGCGTATTGAGATTGCCTTGCCACTGCCTGTCAAACTGACACTGACAGTTGCCTAAGTGGCAACTTAATTTCTTAATTGTCAACTCAAAACTTTTATCGGGCGGGCACCTGCTCCGGTAACTTATGCTCCCCGCCGCCCTCAAAGTGGAAACTATCCTGCGGTTTGGCTTTGTGAGTAAGTGCGGAGATAGTGGAAAGCCGAGTTCATTTCCACCTCGGCTGTGTGACAGGCGGGCCAGGTGAGTGGCAGAGTGCCAAACTTACGACTTTCTTATTTGCGACAAGCTGACACGCCACTCGCTCGGATGTGGGAAGGTGCCGAGTGGAAAGTTTTGAGCTACTGCCATCTGAATAATTGAGGGGCAGGCGGCTCTTTGGAGGCCATGTCCTGCCCTGGACACGGCTCAATGAATCCCTCTTAGGCAGAACATCAAGGAGCAGGCGGGGGGGGGCCTGTTCCTGGGACCTCGTTAATGCCTGTATAATTTAACGCCACTTTAAATTTTAATTGTCTAAATAAAAATGTCGCTGTTCTGGCGCTGTCATTTCCATAAAGTTTTCCACCAGCTTTGGCCCGATTTGACGCACTGTGGAGTTTTCACTGTTTTAATTGCAACCCCGCCAGCTCTCCCCATCCCCATCACCATCACCATCTTCATCTCCATCCAGTTCAACAATTTGTTACAAATAATTATCATAACCTGATTAACATGAGCTCGCCGAGTGCCTCAACGGGGTGGAGATGGAGCTGGGGCATCCTCCCGTTTATCCTGCTGAAGGGGTGGCTCTGCCCAGACGGGACATGGCCTCAGCAAGGGGGTTGTGTCTACTGTCTTAATTTGTGAAAGTTTTAAAATGCCGCCGCTGTCGCCTGCCTGCCTGTCTTCTATGCAAAGTAACGCTTATTTTTTATGCATGCTGGGAACAATCTCAGCCGCGCGCACACATGCAGGCCATCCTTCGTCCTTCCATCTTAATTATGCCAAGTGCCCGCCATAATCATCGCCATTATCCTGGGGAGCGGGCGAAGGAGTCTGGTGTTTTGTCGCTTGTAATTCGGTTGCATAATTAGAATTGTAAAAATTATAAGTTCCCCAGTCACGACTCGATGGAAGTGCCAAGTACTTCAGGTTCAACCTGGAGGAGCGGCCTCCCGGACTCCAGGTTAGTGCCTTAAATAAGGAAAATAAAAGCAGTAAGTCGGGAAATTTTCTTTGGGCTTTATTGAAATGTTTTTGTAAAAACTTGAAATAAAGAAAACGCAGCACGATCAGATATAAATCTTTCTTGAAATTTTATGAAAACACCAAAAAGAATGTAAAGACCAAGATAGGTAGCCCTTCATTCTGCAGAATCTCCTGAAATTCTATTGTAAAACTTAGACTAACTAAAGACTAACCAATTTCGTGTCTCTCCCTTCAACTCGAACTTATTTAAATTGTGGAAATCGAAATGAAAAGCAAGTTTGGCATTATTTAACTTTAACTGGAGCCATTGTCTGCCTGGGCTTCGGGTTAATTGCCAGAGCTCTCGTCATGCCCGCCATCCATCGCTGGCATTGCCGGCATTGATGGCTTCCTCTTCCGTTGGTTTATCAATAACCATAATGTGGCGGGCTCGGGAGCTCGGTGTGGCTTCTGGGGCGTCTCCCTAACGAGCGCGTAAACGGCGCGTGCAATTTCCCAAAGCCATTAAAAGGCAAACTAGATAGATAAAAAATTGGCAACGCGAACATTAAGATGGTTCGTTCTCCCTTTGGCGGGCGTGAAATTAAATTGAACAACTTCTGACAGCTAATCTGGAATCGGCCAGGCGGGGGGCAGAGTGGATGCTGATCTCTTACAAGCATTACATTTTAATGGCGCACTCAAAAAGTCTGCCAGAAGAAGTGCCAGGAGACAGGAGCTGGAGCTGGAGGCGGATGTAGATAGATACACGGAGGAGGCCATCCAACTAATGAAGCCAGCTGCTGGTGGTTGCAAAACCGCAGATGCAAATCAGAGCACAAACCGAAAAAGAGCAAAGATTGGAGAGTAGAGCCTGCGCCGTCCTTCGTCTGAGCCAGATCGAACCCATGTCCAAACTAATCCGCTCTTAATTAAAGATTGCCACCACCAAAGTTTCCTCAGCAGGCCCACTCTCCGCATGGCTGCAAAAATGTACTTACAATTTTCCATATTAAGTCGGAGAGGCCGGGGTCCTGGCCAGCCGTCGCTTAACCTCAAGGAATAAATCTTTGACAAAGCTGAGCCGCAAACCTGTTTGTCCAAGCTGCCAGCATGAAGTAGTAGAAGTAGTAGTAGGAAGTAGCGAAGGTGTTGTTCTTTCGTCTGGCCAAGGACTTGCTCCGGACGAGGATGCGGATGCCGCATTGGCTGCTGGGCACGTGATAAGATCATAATCCCATTTATGTCTTTACTTGCCAGTGCAAACTTTTGTGCTGCGGAGAAGGGTTGGGTCTTGGACGCGGCTGTTTATGTTTAAACTGAGGTCAGAGAGCACTAAATCAAGTTGCCAACGTCCAAAAACTTTCGCAGGCGCATGGAAAGAAGCTGTTAAGCAGCTTAAAACTATTCCTTTTGGGCCGAACGGAGTTTCTTTGTCCCATCTTCAGAGTCCTGCTGCTGCTCCTGGAGCTTCCCCTGCCCCAGTCTTGGGCAATTGTTGATAAGCGCCGCCCAGCCAAGCGACAGTTTACATTGGAACAAATTTGAGACTTTTGTTGCGTGGCAAACTTTGCCGCCCATCCTTTGTGGGGTTAGCGAAGCGAAGAAAACTTTCTGTGGGCGCAACGTGTGCGCTGGCAAGACGCTGGCCAGAGGGGCTAGCGATGCTATCTACCACGTATGTGGAGGAGGAGGAGGAGGGGCAGGAGGCCAGATATGTGCCAGCTGGGGCCAACAGCAACAGCAACTTCTGATGAGGCAGAAAGATAGGGTAACGCAGCTTTTGCCAAAATTATTTATGGCCAGGAGGTAGGCAGTTTCTTCTGCCCAAAAAAGAGATCCTTGTACGGCTGCAGTCAGTCTTTGTCCATTGTTCAACAATACACAGAGAGAAATGTATATAAATATAAAAAAATATATATAAAACTAAATAAATAAATATATAGTTTACTTTAAAATAATTATAAAATATTATAGAAGCATCAAAATTAACCCAAAAATGGTAAAAATAAAATCATTAATTGAGAGTTTTTATCCTTTAACAAAATGTTAATTCAAATAAATCAGAAATATACTCTTAAATTCAAGTTTACTTAAAAAGGAGTTTTAAATGTACAACAAATATATTAAATATATATTTTCAAATATTTCACCTAATTAAAATAATTAATTTATTAAGCTTATACTTTCCATATAAATATATGTCTACCCATTTTACTTAATGAATTTTTCTTGGTGTAGTTCTGTGTGGCACAGACTAGCATTGTTTGGGCCGGTTTCCGGCTCGGGCTCCAGGATGCTCAAGGTGCAGCTGCCAAAACAAATGAGCCTTAATGCGATTTGGTTGAATGGAGAGACGGGCCTGTGCGGGCCACTTTGGCAGCCTCCCACCGGCCAATGGAGTGGCTATGGAGTCCCCGAAGCCACTAAATCCTCAGCACAGACACTTGTCGGGAGCCCAGTGCAGTTTCCAGTTTCCAGTTTCCACTTTCCAGTCTATGCACTTGGCCGGAATTTCATTGGATTTTCGACCTTTTGATGGCTCAATTAGTTGGCCACCTTCGTCCTTCGATTATCCGCAATCCTTTCAGCTTTAAAGTTGGCTGCCAGCTGTTGTGCGTGTAATGCGTCTTGTCAGTCGAAAAAGATGATTGAATTAACCATTTACGCTCTATTTGGTGAGCCGGGTGGAAGGATGGCTTGCAGTGTGTGTCCTGTGACAGACTGGGAAACAAACAAGACAAACAGGACATGACAGACAGGACACACACACACACACACACACGCAGATAAGGGGAAAGAGCTACGAATCCTGGCACCCGCATTCTACATGTGACACATTAGCAGGGCCAGGAGCAGGAGATGGAATTGGGCAAAAGCAGGGCCAGGAGCAGGAGCAGGATCAGGAGAAAGAGAAGTAGAAGTAGAAGGAGTCGGAGAAGCAGACAAACACTGTTATCAGCTCGGGCAAAAAGTGTCCTGCGAATGAGAGGACACACACACACACACACAGACATCGTGTCTGCCTGCAACAGAGTAGCCCTCCCCCTCGACTGACTGTTTGCAATGAGGTTTTGTTTCAATTTCCTTTCGATAGGCCACAGACATCCCGAAAAAGCGGAGCGACGCTGCGGGAACAGGACGCGGGCGTCGACAATTTCATGCATAAATTCATCGTGTGTGTGTGTGCTGGGCTTTATGGTTGACTGAGATTCGAGTGAGATACTTCCTTCCGTTATGTTGTTTGCTTGCCACACGCCCGCCGCCTGCCCCCCCGTCGCTGATGACTTTGCATCTAAAACAATTAAGTTTCATGGAAACAGAAAGCAAAACAACGTAAAAATGGCCATCGGAAAGCGGCCAAAACAATTTACATACTCGACATAACTTGGCTTAAATGAGTTTTGCAACAAATTCCGACAGGGAAAAAAAGCGAGGCAGCAGCAGCTAATCCCTTATGGGCATTTTGTCCTGGCCAGAGTAAGGACCTCATCCGCCGTCCGCCGCCACTCAGTCAGCGAGTCATGCAAATTTTATGGGGCACTGGCAGCTGGGAAAAAAGGCAATACATAAAAAATTGTAAATACATTTCCTGTCGTCTAGTCTAGCAAGGCAGAGGACTGCGCCAGGACATGGCCGGGACAGCGACAGCGACAGGGACAACGACGACAAGTGCGACAAGTGTGTGCCACATAAAAATACACACAGGGACAGTAGAGGCAGGAGTCAGGGGCGAGGATACAGAGACCAGCAGCCAGGAGCAGGAGCCTGAAGAGAGGATACAGAAACCAGGAGTTAAAAGCGAGGCTCGACAAGATCCACACACACACACACACACACACACACAATTTACGAGCCGCCTCGCACTGATAGTGAATGCCCCTCCCATATCCATGCCACCGCATGCCTTTCCATGTCCACATCCGCTGTTCCGCCTGCCCCCCCCCCCCCNCCCTTCTCTTCCCATTCCCCCTCCCCCTTTCCCCCCCCCCCCCCCCCCCCCCCGGAAAAACTTTGCTGCCGAATTTAATCCAATAATAAATGGAATATTGCTGACCTCGGGCATTAAATTAAACGTTGTTATCAGTGGGGTACAGGGAAATTATCAGTTGGCAGTGCCCGGGCCCAGCCGAGAGTGAGTTATATGCGCCGAAACTTGATGCTAAATGGGCAAGAAAAGGCAAAACAAAAAAAAAAATGGGAGTGGAGGGGAAAAAGGAGTGAGCCCGGACAGGACGACTGCGTTTGGCCGGATATTAAGCTCGTTTGCATATCATTTGCGTGCCACAGACCGCAGTTGAAACACAAACTGAGGCTGAATCTGGCTCTGCAACTGGACACGGGGAGCCCGAGTGTTCGTCCTCGCCAACGTCCTGCAGTTGATGCTCTTGATGGTTTTTTGGCCACGCCGCGATAAGGACGCACAAGTGGAGCTGCCACACATTAAGAAGTCCGGAGTAAAGCAATTAAGTTTTGCGGTGGCTATCAGAGCATCGGCCAAAGAGCTGTCCTGGCTGCCCGGGCTCTCTGGCATATTTATGCCAGATGCGTAGTGCCTCGGCTAAGTTTGCTTCTCCTGCCACTGCTTTCTGTTCCCCGGAATCGCCGGCGGCTGCTGTCCCACCCCAATCCCTTGGCAATCAGCCAAAGTCTTGAAACACTTATGCACAAGTTTGGCTCACACATATGCGCGCCGCTCCCCCAACCTGATGCCGACTTTTAATCCTTTCTGCTGCTGCGGGGCTGCAGGATAAGGAGGCGTTGATTATAATTGACTTTGGCTGACTTAAGTGCCAAAATGGAAATACCATGTACCCAGCACACACTCAGCGGCGAGCTTAAATGCTTCACAGAGTGAAGAGAACAACCATGGCAATGCCATAAAGCGTTTTCCTTTTCATTTTCATTTTCATTTTCTGTTTTCAATGATTTTTCCGGCATTTGGGCTTGAAATGCATCAAAAGACTCTCGCTCTAAGCTGAGCTCAGCTCAAATCAAATCAAATGATGTGCAAAAATTTTAATATAATCGTCAGAATGTGAATGCCTGGCTAAGGCCCGTTGTCCTGGACACCCTGGACACCGGTCAGTGGCCGTCTGGGATTGCCATGGGGCCGGCAAATTATGTTAAGTGTTCGCATACTCCTTAAGGAATCTGGCGAGTCCGGAATCCAAGGCAGATATGTGCTTTGGGGGAGCGAAAAAAAAAAAACGAAATGCTTGCGAAAAACTTGTATCAAAAGGACTCTTTCGCCATGGCAACTCCAGGTAAGTAAGCAAGTAAGTAAGGGTTGGCGGGTCGATGATTTGTGTGCGTGAGTCGCAAACAAAAAGCCATTACGAACTTGGGCATCCTGGCGAAGTTTGCCACCTGACAGGGGGTGTCCTTTGGGGCGGAGGATACCCTCTGCTCTCGCTGTGGCTCAATTTCTTTTCACACCTTCGGCGGAAAAGTGCGCGGAACTGACATTAAAAAGTTGGGCGCTGGCGACGTGTTTTCCCGGCACTCCAGTATCCTGTCTCCCGTATCCTGTATCCTGTATCCTGTATCGTTCACAATTATCATTACCATCGACATCAACGTAACGGGCCTGATGGAGAGTGCCATTGGAATGATTAAAAAACTTTCGGCTGCCAAAAATTTTGCATTTAAAATATCATTTGGGGTCAATGGCTCCTCCGTTGCCGACGTCTCTGGCCTGCGGCCATGCAGGAGTCTCTGCATCTCTCCGCAAAATAATTGATCCCCAGTGCCTCATTGCCCAGTCAAACACGCACACACATCCCGGCAGCATCCTCGCCGCCTCGCATCCTCGCAGAAAAATCAAATTGAAGTCTATAACAAGCGAGTGACCGCCTCATAAAGCAATTAAGTGCATGTGGCTGACCAAGCAGCAACGTGTTGGAGCACTCGCAGCCAGGATAACACAGAAGCAGCAGCAACAGTCCAGGACTGACCCTTTGCGGCCGGGCTGTGAGCGGCAGCAGGAGGAGGCGCTTGAGGCCCGGGACAAGGACACGCCGTGACATGGGTCCCGCATAGGTCCCGCAGGCAGGATGCGGAGCTCTCAAGTAATTCATAGCATTAATTATATTATATGACCCCAGCCAGTAGCGATGGGACGTCGCGGATCCTTGGGAGTGAGTCAGTTCGGAGCTTCTCTATCCTCCGTGCCAGCGAGTCCTTTCTGTCCCATTTCGGCCCTCCATAGCTTAATCCCCAATCCTTGTCGTAAATTAGCTGTAATCAGAAATCATTTCGGACCCAATAAACTATATTTTTTTTTGCTCTGCATCAACAGCCGAGTCTTCGTTTTAAGATAATCTGGTTTCATGGTTTTAAAACATTTTTGATATATATTTTTTTCAAGAATCTACTTTCTCATAAAAGTAAGTTTTAGCTCAAAATTGAAATAGAATTTTGTTTAAAAAACTCAACTTTTTCCTAAGCAAATTCTGTAGGAACTTTAAAGAGATCCTTAGGTATAACTTTCGTCATAATTTAATAAATAATATATATAAAATAACTTTGATTTATACCGAAATCAGGAAAGACAAATATGTATGAGAAGGCAGAATTGATATGATATTTGTTTATAGATCGAACATTGCATCATATTTTCTGCCTTCTCATATTTGTTTTACCTAATTTCGGTATAAATCAAAGTTATTTTTTATATATTATTTATTAAATTATGACGAATGTTTAGATATATGTATGTCTACTTCTGCGAGAATGTAAAAATCAAACTATAAATTTAGGAATCTAGTAAGCTTTTTCAATATTCCATATTTGTTATTCTTTTGCATTCTTTGAGCTGTAAACACCTAGTTCTCTGTTACAGTTTTCATATTTTAGTAAAATTTAAAAAATTCGAAATTGAAAAACCGATAATAAACCAACAGTCATCCTGATCAGTGGTTGCGTAGTCTCTTCTTTTATAAATTCAAAATTTAGGTTTTAATTTTATGAAAATTATCTATAATAGCTGCCATATGATGATGTTTCCAGAATGTTTATAAAGATGATGTTTTCATCATGTGGCAGCTATCTTATATGATTATTAGGAATAATTGCAAAGAATTGTTTATAATATAGAATTTTATATATTTATTTGTATTATATTTACGTACTTTTAATGTAAACAGTTTCTAAAAAATCTCACAAGTCTAATGATATATCGCTTAAAAACTTAAAATTATATAAATAATGAAATTAAATTTAATGAGTTGCATATTAAGAAGCTCAATTTTCGGGAATTTCCCCTCATTTTTTGTATGACTTTCACAAGTGAAATGATATATAAATATGTGGAAAAGAAAGGCTTTCAACCTCTGTCCCGGTGAACCCAAATACGCGATAAACCCCGCAACGATTTTGCATAACAATCGAGGAGCTTAATTTATGCTCAGCGCCGGCAATAATAATAATTGTTTATAAATAAATATGTGTGCATGTTCATGGATGGGCCGGGGGGAATTTATGGACCGCAGGCGTTAAACGTTGCCGCTGCAGTTTTATTATTTTGTTTGTTTTGGCCATGTGCAGATAAAAGTAATTAACGCCTATTCCAAAATGGTCACGGCGCAGGAGTCTGGCCTGCAGTCCGGAGGAGGAGGAGGAGGAGGAGGAGCTCGAACAATGGCCAGCGGACGGGCGGGCAATAATTATTATTGACTTATTGGCCACAATGGCATTTAAGAGAGGCAGAGTGGCCGGCGAGAGAGCTCCCCGGGCCCGGGCATCGCTAAAGTATTTGCATAAAATTTGCATTGACAACGGTTGAAAGCAATTGAAACAATAATTTCGTCATTAATGTGCGACAATCCGATCACCTCCACCTGCCCCAGATCCCAGATCCCAGCCCCCGGCCCAAGCTCCAGGTCTCGCTCCTACTCCTGCTCCTGCTCCTGCTCCTGTGCGAATTGAAAACGTGCTTATCGTGGCGCATCAGCAATGGACTCACCGGACTCTGGGATTGAATCCAGATTGGGTTTGGATGGAGGCGGCATTTTTCTGCCATTACTCGCATTTCTGCAATTGTTTAACGCGTTTAATTACATTTGTTGGCCGGCACTTAATGTTTTTATAATTAATAGAATCAATATTGATACTGGGAAGCTCCCGGCTCTACCGCAGCAGCTGTGGTTAATTGTAGATTAAAAATGTAGCCAATGCGGTTGAGGTTCAGGGAAGCGTTAAATGTCTGGTCAAACTATGGGCGCCCGGCAAACAACAAAGCTCTCAACCAGAACCGGGTTTCACCTTGGTTTAAATCCAGAAATGTTAAATGCTAAATGTTTATTTGCCGCGACTTGCATTTAATTGCGGTGGAGAGCTCACACATGAGAGGAGGCGTAAGCATGCATGCGAAATGCAGCTGGAAGCGGGGATAAGGATGCGGGGCCGCAGAGCCAGGACACTTTAGAATGCAGGCAGCGTAAAAGATTAGCCCGATTATGGGGGAGCGGAAGGGGAAGCGGCAGCAGGAGCGGAAACGGAAACGGAGCACGAAGCAGAGTTCAAAGAGTTACGTTTACCATTCCGCGGGCAAAGGCCACTTGAGAATTCAACGGCACTGAGAACAACCCTCCTCATCCTCCGACCGTAGCTAATGCCCTGATTTGCAATTCGCACATCGTTATATGAATATGGAATGACCGCAGAAGTTTGAAGCCCGGACAGGGGCTCACCGTCTTCTGCATGCGAGTCCTGTGAAGCAACGTGAATTGTCTACTTACTCCCCAGAGAGAGACATCGGTATATCCCGAGCTCATCCTTGCCACATCCTGCTGCAAACATATGATACGAGCAACAATAAGAGTAAGTGTCTCACGTGCACATTTTATTAAACGAACAAATCAAAATTGAACTTCAGTCGCTCGACTCTGGCCGGAGTGGCAAGAGTCAAATTGGTTCCAGGGGATACCACATCAAATTTAGAACGTAAATGCGTCTTCTTCTTGTTGAAAATCTGGAAAATCTGGCTGTGTCCAGATCTTGAAAAACGGTACAAAATAAACTGGATTTTCTTGTTGTATTGCAAAGATAAAGCTCCTTCTTACTGCAACACCGAGGCATATGTGACCTTCAGGGGACTTGGGGATGGAGCCGCCTGGGGCTCCGGGTCTGGTTTCGGCACTGGCGTAGCAGCCACTGGAATCGTTGGCTCCTGCGAAGCACAATTCGACGCTGAAGCGTAACTGCGCCGACTTCTTCTCGAGGCATTGACAGCGGGAAAGATGTCGGGATCTGGATTTGTGAAGACAAGCGCACCAGAACCGGCAGAGGAAACGGGGGGGACAGGAGCCGCACGCGGAGCTGTAAGGGAGTCGGAACTGGAAGCGGATGCGCTGCTAGAAACGAAAACGGAAGAGGGCACAAAACCGGTGCCAGAATCCCTTATCTGGGACTGGCTCTTCAGCTGGGCCATCTGGCCCTGGCTGATGTGGCTCCTCGATGTGTTTCCTCGTCCACCTCCGACCATCCATGATCGAGTCCCGCCCAGCTCCTGGACATTGTTTCCACTGCCATTGGGTTGCTGCATGTGACTGGGGCCAAACGTCTGGGAGTGCACGGGTGTGTTCGCTCCCATTCCCAAGCCGCCCATTACCCTGGTCATTGGGTTCACCTGGCTACTCGGATTCGGTTTGGGATTCTGACTCGGATTTGCATTTAGATTCAAATTCGGGTTCGTATTCGGGCTTGGGTTCAGATTCGCATTTGGATTCGGATTCGGGTTTGAGTTAAGGTTCGTGTTTAGCTTCAAGTTTTGGGTTTGATTAAGGGTTTGATTGGGGTTCTGGTTGAGATTCTGGCTGAGGTTCTGATTGGGGTTCTGGGCAAGATTCGAGCTTAGGTTATAATTCATGTTCTGGTTGAGGTTCTGGGTCTGATTTACGGTTTGGCTTACCGGGTTCATGGGATTGCCGCGCATGTGCATCAGATTCTCAGTCAAGTTGAGCCCCGAGCCCGGGTTGCCGTTACCGTGGTGCATTGCGTTCTGATCCAAGCTCTGGTCCACGCCCTTGCCAAAATATGGGGGCACAGCTTGGGAAAACTTGGTGGCCATGTTCTGGCCCACGTTCGGCGCCACAGCTTGCGAAAGGATTGGCCTCATGTTCTGGCCATGACTCAAGTTGGGTGCCATATTTTGCCCCAGATTGTGGTACATATTCTGGCCAACAATCTGGCATACATTTTGGAATGGGCCCAGATTCGCGCTATTTGGCTGCGGGAGGTTCAGGTATTCCACGTTATTGTGGCTGTTAACGTAACCAGGTCGTTGGCTGGTCCCCTGTTCACTGAAATTCCCATTGGCTCCCGGGTTTGTCATATGGGAGCCGACGCCTTTGCTGCGATTGCCGCCCACCTCGAACAGAACTGGGCGCTCCCGCGCCAGGTATTTACGCGGAGTCGTTTGGTTTGTCGGTCGGGCCATGTAGACGCCACCCGGGCCCGGAGCGGCAGCCAATATGGTTCCATCGAATACGGGCTGCTCACGGGCGGCTAACCGGGAGTCTTCTCTGTTCTGGTCAGCCTGGGCTCGGTCCTGGAAAACCGGATAGCCGGAATTGGGATGGAGATTGGCATTGGGATTGGGGGGCAGGACATGTTGGGGGCCCTGAACGCAGGGCACGTTCTGGTATGGCAAATAGGCAGCAGCTCCGTAATCCCCTTGCCCAGGAACGGGAGGTACAACTGGACCGGGAGACTCCGACATGATGTACTTGATGAACTCCACCTGGCCGAAACAGAAATTGTTGGAGGTGTCGGCCGAGGGTTGGGGATCGCGTTTCATTTCTTGGCTCAAGTTGGGCTCAACATGATGTTGATTGGACTTGAGAAGGCTCAAGGCTGAAAAGGAGGGGATCCCCTCACCATTCTCGTTCGTCTTCGGATCCTGGAAAGCCTCTATCCCTTTATTGTCCTCGTCGTTGCTTCGTCGGATGATCGTCATGCCGCTGTTGTTGCAGTCGTTCGTGTTATTGCTGTCGATGGTGTTATTTTGAGCGTTGTCGGTGTCAATGACGTCGTTTGTGTTTTGTATAATGGTCGTGTCGTTCTTGGTATTGGTGTTGTTGGTGTCATTGATTTCTTTGGGAGGATTGGAGTTATTCGAGTCATTGGAATCATTCGGGTCATAGATATCATAGATGTCATAGATGTCATTTATGCCATATATGTCATAGATGTCATAAATGCCATTGGTTTCATGGGAATCGTTGGAGGCAATTGTGTTATTGGTGTCATTGGTATCAATTGTGTCATTGGTTTCATTTGTTTCATTGGTTTCAATGGTGTCATTGGTTTCTATGGTATCATTGGTTTTATTTGTTTCATTGGTTTTATTGGTTTCATTGGTATTATTGGTTTCATTGGTATTATTGGTTTTATTCGTTTTATTAGTGTCATTGGTTTCATTGGTAGTTTTGGTATTATTGGTTTCATTGGTTTCATTGGTATTATTGGTATTATTGGTGTTATTGGTGTTATTGGTGTTATTGGTGTTATTGGTGTTATTGGTGTTATTGGTGTTATTGGTATTATTCGTGTTATTCGTGTTATTCGTGTTATTCGTGTTATTGGTGTTATTGGTGTTATTGGTGTTATTGGTGTCATTTGTGTCATTAGTATAATTAGTGTCATGCGTTTTATTAGTGTTATTGGTTTCGTTAGTGTTACTGCTGTCATTAGTATCGTTGGTGTCATTACTGTTCCCGTTTTCGTTGTTCTTATTCTTGTTCCCAACGTTATCGTTTTCGTTGTTAACGATTTCGTCAACCCTGCAATCGTCCTCGCCCTCGTCACAGTAGCTTTCCTCGCCTTCAAAGTTGTCCTCATAATCGAAGGCATCGTCACTTCCCCGATGGTGCATAAGACTACTGGTGACCTCGCTGTCCCTGTCATCGCTAATCGAAAAGTCCGTGGTGCTAGGCTGAACCCGCTCCCCAGTTGTGCCGCTGACAGAGTAGTCCGTGGTGTCAGTAGGCTGCCCCCCGGTGGCATCGCTGGTGCTTTCCGCGGTACA
Source organism: Drosophila mayri (assembly GCA_008042485.1). Classification (NCBI taxonomy): domain Eukaryota; kingdom Metazoa; phylum Arthropoda; class Insecta; order Diptera; family Drosophilidae; genus Drosophila; species Drosophila mayri. Next base: position 11,134 of record VNJN01002920.1, on the reverse strand, counting down.
GAAGCGTAGCTGCTGCTTCTGCTGCTGTACTGCCAGCTCCTTTACCATCTCCAGCTCCAGCCGGCGCTGCACTTCCGGTTCCAGCACTACCGGCGTAGGCACATGCTGCTGCAGCGGATTTACAAAATATTCCGATTCGGACTCGCAGCTGCTCGTGGGTCGCACAAACGCTTGCCCCCCATGCTGCCCGTTGTTCATAAACGGCTGCATTGGCTGGAATTGGCTGGGACCACCGATCCCAATGTGCACATATCGGTTGCCCGGATTCATGTTGGTCCCCTGGTGGCCCGGTCCGGTCTGGCAGCTTTGATTGACCTGCTTAAAATGATTGAATTGGTTGCCAGGAGCATAGTTAACCCGAACCCCGAATCGGTTGTTCCCCCCCGGCTCCTGGTAACGAACGTTGCCCATATCCTGCTGCTGAAAGTGCACATTACCCGGCTCATGGAAGCGCATTGGACCGCCAAAGTCTTGGTAGCGATTGGGGCCCGGCTCCTGGTAGCGAACAGATCCCAAGACATCGTGATAGCGTCCGTTGCCCATATCCTGATAGCGCGTCTGGAACGGATGTGGTGGCTGGGGGATGTGCGGCGGGTAATGCTGCTGCTGCTGCTGGTGGTGGTGTTGCTGCTGCTGCTGCTGTTGCGGCTGGTATTGCTGATGCTGCTGGGGCTGATAATGTGGGAAGCCGTGTTGCTGGTACGCCTGTTGCATTGGATTCATGGGATGTTGTGGATGTTGTGGATGCGGTGGGTGCGGTGGGTACGGCGCTTGCTGCTGCGGCTGCTGAGACGGCGGTGGCGGCTGAGGTGGCGGAGACCTCATCTGGTGCGGATACGGAGGCTGATGCGGGTGCATCGCTGGAGGCGCGGACTTAGAAATTAGCTCGCTTTTATTTCAGTTAACACTTACGCAAGGGCCTGCCCCAGTAGCTGTAGGGGCCATAGGGCGGCTGTTGACCATTCGCCGCTCCCGATCCGCCCTGGAATTGTGGGCCCATAATGTGACCAGTGCCTGGAACCCCACTGGGCGGCGGCATGCGCGGATCGGGACCGTAACCAGGGAAATAGGGTGGCGCGGGATTGCCGGGACTGCCAATGTTATTGGCTAGGTGCATGCACACGCAGCGGAACTCCGTTTGGGTGCCGACACTGACCTTCGGGTTCAGCGACTGCGGAGATTGTATCGATGGCAATGTAGCACTTCCACAAGCTGTGCCCCAACCCCCCCAGCCTGGTCAACTCACCTGGATAAAGGCCAGATCCTCGGGAGTGAGACTATGCGGGTGGCTGGATGGCAGATTGAGCACTCCGGTGGTTGCCCACGTCCGTGGAATAGCCTGGGGAAGAGACGCCAGAATTTGATTGGAATATTGGGGGTCAGAGTCAAAGCTGGCGTACCGGCGGCAAGAAGAGACTCGGATGCAGTGGCGGAGTGCTTAAGATCGCGGCGGTATAGGCGGAAAACTGCATCTGCGTCATTTGCTCGACGGCGCCTTGGATCAGGGGCGCCATCATCTCGTTGGCGCGTATCAGCAGGTTCCGCAGTGTTCCCAAGTACTCAGCGCGCGACACGCCACATGGCCCTAGCGCCGGAGGCATGTTTGTCGAATAGGATTGACTGAAAATAGGCGCTCCGGGGCTCCTCTGACCCCAGGCCTCTTCCTGCTGCTGCTGCTGCTGCTGCTTCTGCTGTTCCTGCTGTTGGGTCATGGTCTCGGTGGGTTCGTCCTGAAGTATCCAGTCGGGATAACCCTGGGGCTCATTCCGCCAATGTGTTTGTGGCTGTGGTGGTGATATGGGTGGCAGCGGCGGCGAGGTTGGCGGTGTTGGTGTCCTCGCTGCCTCCTCCGCTCGCTGATTCTTGCCAGTTAATCCATCCTTCTGGAGTCCATGCGATGGCACCCTGGCATTACGCATGCCCAGCCCAAAGCTGTTCTTGTTGCGATCCGAATCGTTGCCGCTACGGCCGCCCACATAGAGGGGATTGCGCAGGGAGAAGGGATCCTTGTCGGGGCCAATATAGGGACCGGTGCCCTTCTCCAGAACCTCCCGTGCCACCGGCGACAGGTTGGGCCACCAGCTAAGCGACGAGGTCGACGATGCCGAAGAAGTCCTGCCAGGTGTCTTGCGCTGTGCCAGCAATTGTGCGGCATAGGATCCGCTGGGATAGAAGACGGGAGCGTCGGGCGACATCTGCTTGGTTGTGGTTATTTCGACGGCGGATTTCACAGTCTCTTGGGATCCCGTTGGCATTGGGGGCTTCTCTTCCGCCAGATCACCCGGCAGATCGCCGGGCTTCTCTCCTGCCCCGCCTTCGGACAACTCGTTTGTCACATCACCGCCAAGCTTCTCCTGGCTCCAGCCGTTCTCCAGTGGCATTTCTTTGTCCATGTTTGAGGCTATGGATTTGAGATCAAAATGGGTGCTATTAAGGAGGATCTTGGGCTCAAGACGTACTACAAGTAGCGGGCAAGCGTCCGGTGGCCACAATAAATGCCCATGAAGACAAGGGCAGGCCCAAACGCTGGTCGGAATCCTTCATTGTGGGTTCTATATTTGAAAATAAAAGAACAAAACGCATCTGCCGCCTTTTTTTGTTATAAATAATGGGGAAAAATGCAGATATTCATTTTCTACAAGGACTATTTATGGATTCAGAACCTTTTCTAGCTCCCAGGGATTACGACTCCTGTACGAGAGAGAGAGAACAGATACACCTCGGTGTATCGCTTTATCCGCGATTCGATACAAGTGCCTGGGATCAGGACCTCGCCCTTTACGAGATCCTGCAGTCGCTTCAGCAGACGTGCTCCGCATGGCGAAGCGACTCGGTAAGACAATGTCCTGGGCCACAAAAGCAACACCCCGACGGTGCTGGGAAAACATTTTTTGCAATTATTTCAAATATTTTTCAACACGGCTTTGAAACGGCGACGTGCCGACGAAGGCCCGGACCAAGGACGAAACGAAACGAAACCCTTTTGTTCTATCCATCTTGCGCCGAAAAAATATTTTCCACATTTTATTTTGCGCATATTTTTTCTTCCTTTTTTTTTGCAGGCTCGCCTTGGCGCGAAGATAAACTTTAAATAAAACATGGCACACAAAGGGGAACAAGGACGACTAGGGGTGGTGGCCAGGACGAGTCGACGTCGAACGGCGGCGCAGACCGCAATTCAAATAAAATCCTTTAGGGCTTTTGACTTTTAACTCATCCGTTTAACGAGCGCTCATGTTCGTGAGGCAGCAAAATATGCAATCCTGGCGGCGCGGAGGGCCCAGGACAGCATCCCTGACACCTACACCTACACAGACACACACACACACATCCTCTCTTCCTTGATGTTCCCGGCACGTCGTCGTCCGTGCGAGAAGTGGAAATGGCAAAGCAAAGCGAGACAAAACTCAAAACAAGGACCCAAGGATATGCGACGCGGAGTTTGCTCTATAAAACTTGTGAGGAAATAAATGTACTGCCTTGAAATATTTTAAATTTAAATAGCAACATCTTTCATACAAATTTCTTTGTTAAAGTTCCAAAACGTAATCCCTAATTTGGTATTAGATCCAATAAAAGATTCAAATTCTAACCTGCTATATACGTATTTATTTCAGTACAAAACGAGGAGCATTTCTTGTTGACTTAATCGGTTTCAACCCGTTGCCTTGTGCTTCCCCCCCGAACCTGGGATTTACACTCTTTTTATTATCCCTTTTGGCGGGCATATCGCCGCATTGTGATTGCCTTCGATTCGCGATGGAGGATTGGGGCGGCACAATAAGCCAAATCGATTGATGTGGCAATTGACATGGGCCGGGAGCTGCTGCAAAACTGCAAAACTGAACAATTGTCACTACAAAATGGCAGCAGGAGGAGGGGGAGGAGGAGGCGGAAGACCCACTCACTTTCGAGGCAGAGCCACATTTATTAACCGGCAAATACACTTGTCAGAGCCACGCCCCCTGGCCGCGCACGCCTCGTTAAATAAATTGAGCGTTTTGCGCAATTTATGCGGCTGATTTGACATTAATGTGGCCCGAACAGACTCGCCCACTCGCACGCATAAATAACCCAGCGCCCACACGTATGTTTATTTACATCCCGCACAGGAGTCGAGGTCCCCCCCGTGAGCATCTTTATCTGCTTTTCAGCTTCTTTTTATTTATGACAACATCTGTGCCGGTAAGTTGCAGCCACAGGGAGAGCTGAGGCGTTAACACACATGCCGCACACACACATCATTAATCATTTTAACAGCCCGCAAAACAGCAGCAACTCCTTCGACTTCCGCTTAACGCTCCACGCTCCATGCTCCACGTGTGTGCCGTGGCCTCCTTGGTATCCTTCGTCTAGTTTCCCTTCTCCCCGCCTGAACTTGGCGCATTAAACGCGAAGGAACCTAAGCCTTGGCGTACCCGCTTGGCCCATTACCAGGACTCGTAACTCACAGTTGGGCAAGGTGAATCCTTGTCGATTAACCAAAGTTCCCATTAATGGCTGTCTAGGAAAACTTAGCTGGCCAGAGTTTGAGGTCAGAAGGAAACCAGAAACCTATTGCAAACTCTTGTAAATATTCAAAAATGTTTAAGAACTAAATATAAAATTATAGAAAATTAAAATTGGTTTAGCTGAGACCTTTTTACATGCGACATACATAAATTTCTTGGACTTTTTGAAATTCTTTAAACCATGAAAAATCGAATTTATCTCAGTTACTTTTGTTTTTAGCTTTCCAAAAAGATATTTAGCAAATCCTCTTTTTAAAGTCCTGTGCAACTCTTTCAAAAAAATGTCTTTTAACTACAGATTCCAAGTATCTGCTTCCAAAATAAAGACAAATCTCAGTGTCCCTGCCACTTGTCTCTAGGACAGCCTCCCTCAGGTGGGTCCCAGTCCCAGTTGCCAGTCTCAAAGAGTTGGGAAAACTCCGAGACATAGCTATAATTCACTTGGGCGGGCTAATAAATAACATGGGAATGTGTGCATCAAAGGATATCTGTGGCGCTTTGGAATCCATTAACCTGGCCGAAATAATCAGCTGTGAATATTTCATGTGAGCAGGGGGAATCCCCGGGGCAGCACACTAAGAGCATGAGTGTGTGTGTGTGCGAGTAATCCGGCAGCAAATCTGGCCACGGATTACGATAAGAAGCCGGCAAATAGAAACGAATGTCGAAGTCTAATCAAAATAAATGCCTGGCGGGGAAGGGGATTCGGACTCGGACAGGCCTGTGTCCTGTGACAAATGCCAAGCTTAACAAGCAAAAAACAAAAAACAGAAAAATAGAAGAGAGAGAAAGCTGGATGGGGATGCCGAGATTTTTGACCAGGCCATAAATTCATTTTGCGTCGCTGCACATGCAAATGGCCGAGTGTCCTAATGAGCCGCCCCGGGAAGGACAGTGCCGGCCAGGGCAGGCACACAATGAGTCCTTGAAGATTAATTAATCTCCTGGTGCCACATGCGGCCGCCGTCGAGGATAACGTGCGTGAGTGTATGTGCGTTTGTGTGTGTGCGGCTGACCATTGTCCTGTGTCCTTTTGGCTTTGGCCTCTCGCTTTCAAGCAGGGCTGCAGGACACTAAATTAGAAACGAAGTTTGTTTATAAATTTATTTAAAAGGGAGTTTTTTGTAAAATCTTATCAACAAAATCAAGTGGCAAAATATATTTATATTTATTTAAAATTTATTTATTACCATCGAAATAAGCTAAATATTTTAATTAAATTAGTTGCTAAATTTTTAGAATTAAGCCAATTCCGAATGCCTGCTGCCCCGCAGCCCTGGCCTGCAGCTAATGACACAAAACGCCAAAAAGGATGCGAGCCCGGCACCGTATCGATGCGGAGGGGGCAGAGAGTGGGTTAACAGCCCTGGGCTTATCTTCTGCTTTTGAAGAAATAATTAATGACCTCGTTTTTGCCACTGTGCCACACGGAGCACGGAGGCCAGACACGGCGGACAGGGACAACAGGCCATTAAAAATCGTTTATTTCGATTTGATTTAATCCAAAATAGATTGCCTGTCCCCTGGCCTCGCTTCGCATCCTGCGAAGGACCAACGGACGATGCGGCCAATTTATGCACTCAATTTGCAGGCACAAGGACTCGACTCCACTCGCCTGGACTGGAATGGAATGCCTGTGCATTTATAAATTTCATTGGTTAATCCTTATTTTCGCATTAAGCGCGAGTCGCCACTCCCGGGAGCTATTACGGGGATGCAAGGACGCAGGACCGCAACCGCTATGCAAATGCTGCACATTCTCCTGTTGCACCAACGTTGGCAATTAAACTAATCGCACGCAGGGCTTAAAACGCGATTTGCGGCGTCGATTGCCAATTGCGGAATCGCCACGGACCACACAGGCCACGGGGCCTGCCCTTTTGGCGATTTTCCGATTTTGCGATTTGCCGCAAAATTTATTTAAGCGAAAAACCCCCAACATCCTTCTCCTCCCCGAATCCCCGCCAGATGTCATTTAAACTGTTTACATTTAGAGCGCGGCTGGCTGTTTAGCGGTTGCCTCCGCCACTAGTCCCTAATGCAAATGTTTAGTTACGGTTTCCCCGAGGCAGACGCAGACACAGACACAGGCAGGACTCGAATGCATTTTGTTCAGTTTTCACTTACCTGAAAAGCCGATGTCCAATGATAATGGTCTTGCTGTTCTTCAAGTATCAAAAATCCCCCGGTTCTCCCTTCACTTTCGAATGCAAGTATAAAAAAAAATTGCAAAAGTTCTTTCGTTGCCACTTTCGAAATAATGCTTAAAAATTCTTGCTGATTGCACGGTCTTTGGCTTTGTCTTCAATTCGAAAATGTAGAAAAAGAGATTGTAAAAAGCCAAGTAAATTTTGTAGCACGATAACAATAGTCATTAAATTTTGAAAATAAACAAAAAACAACATGCAAAATAAATCTGCGTTTTTTTTTCACCTTTTTCGATGTGAACACAAGCTCAGCTGTAGACGAACTGACTTTCACACGAACCAATATGTGACAGGTGGAACAAAATGAAACCAACAGCCAACTATTGTTTAAGTTTGATTACAAAAATATATAAAACATACATAATTTTTCATATCTTCGACCTGCCGAAGTGTTATTACAGGACACACAACCCAAAACGTTAACGAATATACATGAAAATCCCAGTTTAAAATCTCTTGACTCAGAGATACAACTATGGAAGGACTTTAATCAAGTTTCACTTCTTATTCCTTTCTGCAAAATGATGAATGATGTCAGCCAGAAAGGCGGAGAGCCAGTCAATGGCCGATTCCCCGGAGGCTCTTTAGCCGCAGGAGCTCACAGCTCGTCACTCGCCACTCGGAACTTGCAACTTGGAAGGAATCCCTCAAGAAGGCATCATGACGGAGTCCACGGGATGCCTGGACTTTGGGCTTTTCGATCAGTTGCAGCTTGTGGCTAGCCCCGATTTGGTTTCTGGCAAATTTCATTAGGCCAGATAAATGGCAGGCGATTAGCAAGCTGTCCTTGGGATCAGCCGCCCCCAGTTTCCGGCCTTCCTGCCTTCAGCTCTCGATATTTATGCGTAAATTCGACATGGCCGCCGGAAAAGCGGAACAGGAAATCACACGCATTTGGTTTTTAAACGCTCTTCCAAGGAGTCCCTCGAATTTTGAGTTTGGTGAATAAATAAGTACTATTTTATATAATATTTACTTATTAATAATGTTTAAAGAATAATGCCAAATTATAATATGAATATCTTAACGTTCTGTGCCAGATTCTAAGCTAAAAACTGGCTTTAAGACACAAACTAACTTTAACTTTTCATTTGAATATAAAAAACTTGGAAATTTGTTCTATAAAAAGGAACGAGAAGCAAATAATTAAAGGGTTATCTAATATATTCACAGAAAAATGTACAAATCCTTATTTCTTCTAAAGCGAGGAAAATTAACATTTTCTAAACAAATAAAATAATGAAAGCGATTCCAAATGAAATATTTGTTTGCTGTTGGAACCGAAAATCTCTTATATATAATATTATAATTATAGTGTTTAAATAGTCCCAGCAATCCTTTACATGAAATCCCCAGATTTACAAGTTTCCCCCTCATCAGGGTATTCGCAGTTCGTCCTGTTTGTGGTCGCTGTTGGGTTTACTCTGCAACATGATAAATGGCCCGAAATTATTCTTCAACTGCTGCTGGCAACTTCAACCCCCTTGGCCACCGTTCCAAGGCGCTCCCCGGGAATGGGATGCACGACTTTGCATACGGCTTTTTATATATCGCGGCGATATCTGCGGTATCTGTGAAATGGCATACTTAAAAGTTAATTGTAGCTGAGCGCAAACTTTTTGCCGCGACGAGGACTGGGAACTGGGGACTGGGGACTGGGAGCGTGCTAACGAATTTGAAATTTATTCAAATTTCAAAACAAACTGCGACATGTTGTAATTCTCGTAGCGATTGTTGTCCTTGTCAGTGGTGCTTATCGGCGCGGAGGCCGCGATTTTTCCGACTTGAAGATTTATCGCAGTGACAGCTGTGGATCCAGAAAAAGGACCTCCTATCCCCTCCCGACTGTGCCTGGCAAATTGGTCATTAAGTGACACGCAGACATGGCAGCCATGAGCCCCCTGCATTCGGGGACATTTTAATTTTGTCTGTCAGCGGCAGACAACGACGGTGAGGAGCGACGTGAGAAGGCCAACGGGAAACCGCAAAATCGCCAAATGCAGCAGCAACTGATTTGCCGCGTCGCGTCACCTGACCCTTAAACCCAACCCCCAAATCCTTGCTGCTGATGCGACAGGACCGTTGCTGTTTCTAATTTCACGCTGCGTTGTGTGAAAATCAACACCGTCACATGGCCAGTCCAGGAGCTGGAGCAGGAGCTGGAGCTGGGGCATCAGCCCGCAGAAAAACGCAGCTAATGAAGCCTGAACGCCCTTTGGAGCGGGAAATGGATTCCGTCTGTGCCAGGATGACCACCCAGCCAGCCGCCCAACTCCACTTCACCCGCACACATCGAATGCCTCACACAGCGAACACCGAACGCCATCCGCATCCACTTCCGCGTCTGGCCGCAATCAATCCGATCCCATCTGTCGTCGGCCTGCCGCAATAATGGTAGTTTTGTGGCCAAAACCAAGTGGCCCAAAAAGGGGGAAGTCATCTATTCTCTCTCTTACTTCAGGAGCAGGCGGCGAAATTAGCGCGATTTCCGCCACAACTTCTTGGGGGCCCCGAAGAAGGCGAAACAAAGCTCGGCAAGACAAAGGCATGCAGCAAACAGGACAACAAAAGGGGACACATCAAATGATAAAGCCTTTGGCCAGGACACGGCTCTAGAGGGGAGTCAACGCAGGGACAGCATTATTTTTAGCTAATGCGTACCAACTTTATGCTTTTATTATACCCTTGCAGGGTATTGTAATTTTAGTATGAAGTCTGCAACGCAGTGAAGAAGAAGGAGAAACCTCATATATATTCCTCATCAGAATTAATAGGATAATCGTTATAGATATCTTCTGATTTGTAAATGGCAAATTGTAATAAAAAAAATAATATATTATCCAAAAATACACAGAATTAAATTCTAAAAGCATTACTGCGCTAGTTTTTTCCCCCCCCCCCCCCCCCCCCC
>VNJN01002908.1:22557-46245 GCA_008042485.1 Drosophila mayri | reverse complement strand
GTATCCGCCAGGAGTCGCACCATTAGCAACAGGCTGATTGAGCACGATTTGAAAGCGCATTCAGCAAGGAGAGATCCTTTTATGAGCAAGAGACATATCAAAAGGCGACTCTGCCTTGCTAAAGACCAAGAGACCTCCAAAACTGGAAAAATGTCCTTTGATCCGATGAAATAAAGTTTGATTTGGTTGGTATACCATCAGATCCAACCAAATCAGACTTTATTTCATCGGATCAAAGGACATTTTTCCAGTTTTGGAGGTCTCTTGGTCTTTAGCAAGGCAGAGTCGCCTTTTGATATGCCTCTTGCTCATAAAAGGATCTCTCCTTGCTGAATGCGCTTTCAAATCGTGCTCAATCAGCCTGTTGCTAATGGTGCGACTCCTGGCGGATACGTTTATGTTGTTTTTAAGATCCTTCGACGAAAGGATTGGCTCCTTTTTCGACTTCCTTGTAAGGGTCGTGTAAAATTTGGTAGAAGTTGCTCGCTTTCTGCCACGTTTCTCCTGTTTATCTGTCTAGTGGATAATAGAAAACCCTTTTAAACATTTGTGGGACATTATATAAAAACGTTTAAGTGGTTTTCAACCAAAAATTTAAGTAGCATTTGTGGGAATAGGCCCAGGAAGAGTGGTACTCCATTGAGCCACCAATATGCTCCAATCTGGTGGAGTCTATGCCTCGTAGGAGTGCTGCAGTTTTAAAAAACCATTGTAAAGCAACAGAATATTAAAACTATAAACATTTCATGGTCAATTTTGGTAAATTAGTCAATTTGGATAAAGATTAGTACTTTCGTTTCTATTTTTATTTCCAGGTCAAAAGCATTAATTTTAACCTAAGTATAATTTTTAAGCTAAATGAATAAAGTTAAATGCATATTTGTTTTCTAGTATGTAAGATAGATGTATATAGATCAAAATAAAATTAAAATTTCCACTCATTACCCCGTTGGTTCTTAAAAATACGACTTAGAACCCAAAGTGAAAAATCGTTTCTATTATTTTTTCCATCACTGTAAGCATAATATCAAATTTCAACGAAAATTTGCCTTAGGAAGTGCAGATGCGGCGTATACGTAATATTTATAGCTACTCATCCGCCATGATGGCCAGACATTAGTTTTGATTTTGTTTTATATATGAATTGTTATGATAGTTAAGCTTAAATTTTGTTTTGTCTTAAAACTATTTCTAAACAACAGCATTTTTCGAGAACTAGAGTGCTGAGTATTTTATTTTATTTCATTTCTTGACTCTTGCATTCCTCCTTGTTTTGAAATACAAAACGAGATCACCGTCTAAATTTAACTCATCTTAATCTTTATCTCAGCCATCTATCTCCCTTCACCACGGTCACATGCATTGTGCATTTCGATTAGATTAGATAAGTTCATCATCTTTCCCAGCCACTGCCATTGTCTCGTGCTTGGGCTCTGACTTTTGTCCCGCATCTATTTACGCCGGAGAGACCTCTGGTATAATAATGCCGCCGTCTGTACAGATACGACCTTTGTCTCGGATTCGGTCGCGCCATCTCTGCCCTCCTCCCTAATTGTGTGGACATGGGTGTGAGTTTACTATCTGCGCATTTGTTTACCTCTTGGCGTATGTACATATATACACATATATTTGTTCCTGGCCAAAGCAACGCTAGTTGGACGACGTATTCCTATTGATATTGCGATAAGTTTGTCCCGTCTGCTTAGTTCTTGGATAGATAGTGCTTCAGTCTGTGTCACAAACTACGCTTCTTCTGATACATTCGAAGTGTGCTCACGCTTATAGTGTCTGTGAGGAATATAAAGAGGCCACTTTTGGCTGGCTGTGTGCCATTTTTGCCCGGTGTGTGTTACTAATCCAGTAAGCTCATAAGAGATTTCAAAATCCAATGATATATTAGAGTTTTTAATTTTATAATTATGGGTATATATTCTTAGACATACAAAATGTGTATTATATTCACTTAAATTGGGTTACTTCCTAAATAAATTACTGTACAAGTCAATAGGGTTTTAATATTAAATATAATAGCTTGAAATATTTTTAAATCCAATAGTTGTTACAGTAAAATATCCCTTTTTATGTCAGTTAATTTGTATAAATTGTATACAAAATCTATGCAGAATTAAGCATTTTCGAAAAAGATTTTTATAAACTGATAATATATTGTAGGGCAGCCTGGAGAACCAACCTAGCCCAATACCGTTAATCAATAGCCGATAATGGTAACCATTACCCTATCAGTTCACACACAAACACACACCAGCAGCAATTGGCTTTCAATGTCGCCCCAACATTCCGCACTCTTGGCTCTCCGTGTCTCTCGGGGCCTCTCTTTCAGTTTCTGCGAAGAAAGCCCCGCACAGTCTTCCGACTGGCAATGCCTGACCCGCAGCCAAGTCGCCAAAATACGGAATCGCTGTAAATTTATTCACTTTTTCGACGACTTTCACACTTCGAACAACATAACATATAGCTTATAGCTCATATAGCTGACGGAGAAGGTAGAGAAGGGCCCAGGCAGCAGCATTACGATGTGCAATCAATGAAGCCTTAATTGTGTTTGATGTGCAGAAAATAAACAAACAACGCACAACAAAAGAAAATCATAAAAATTCATCGAAAAAGTATAGGTGAAAATTGTTGCGAAAGTCGGAGTTAAATCGATGAGTAAGAAAATGGCAAAGGTAACAAAACAAACATTGCAATAAACGTAAATGTAAAACTTTTCCCATCGATTTATCAGTTTTTTTTTGTGTGTTATTAGGGTGCGGTTAGTGGTTTGTCGTGGTAGATAACATATCTATATAATGGATATCGCTTCCGATACTCAAAATCAAATACGAGGCACACTTAAATAAAGGAAATCATCATAAAAATAGTAACTCATTTTAATTTAGTCGAATTATAGGTATTTTTTATTGAAAAAATAAATGTTGCTTTTAAAATACGTTATAAATATCCCTAAAATATACCAATTACTTATAAAAATCTCTCCCTTCCCTTACAGTTCCATCATGGAGAAACCAATGCACCACACCCCTTCCCCGGCTGCCGTGGGTAAGGTCAGCCAGATAGCCAACATCTTCCAGCGCAAACCCATTGAGATCCAGCCTGTGGAACAGCTGAGCGCAGTAGCAGCTGCCCATGCCGCTGCAGCCGCGGCAGCAGCTGCCAATGTCCAAGGAGCAAGGACAGAGTCTCATTCGGCAAGATTCAACAACGCTCGCGCCCTGTTCGAGAAACTAGGTGTTGAATCCAACTCGAACGTAAGCTCCCGCCTGTTGAGGAGTGGTTCTCGCGAGGATAACCTCTGTGACGGCTCCGATCGATCATCTTCACGCTCCTCGGATCGCTCCCAATCGCCGCCAAAGCGAAGGACACCCTTTCCCTCTGGGGTTTCGCTGGTTCACAACAATAACAACGCCAGCTCTGTGCCACAAAACGGAGGATCTGCACCCGAACAGCGTTTGAGTAACAGCAAATTTATTGTGGAACCGGCAGCACCAACGTCTCAAGTAGTGCCCACCTCGGCCGTCAAGTATCCCCAGCACAATATATCCCGCTTGAAGTCAGAGGAGGTGACGGCCAGTCCACCAGCGCCAGCCAGCGGTTCGGTGAGCGCCTTGTTTGCCAGTTCTGGGGCGGACAAACCGGAGAAGCCGGAGAGGAAGTTCAACTCCAGGGAACTGATTGAGAAGCAGAAGAAGTGGACATCGCACTTCACCAAGACAAAGACCACGCGCACTCACAGCGATCTCAATCGTTGCGACATTATACGCACCGTGCCCGGCACAGGACTGATTATGGACAGCGAAAAGGTGGCCAAGCCTGTAATGGAACCTCCGCAGTCCCAGGCTCCGCCCAATGCCAGTCCTAACCCTCCGCTGCGATCGCAGGCTCCGCCAGAGATAAAGCCCAGGAGTGGGAAGATTGGGAGTCCGGTGAAGTCACCGCCACTGCCGCCGATACCAGCGGCCAAGCCAAAGAATGTGAGTCCGGTGAAGTTCAATCCGGAGCGGCTACGTCAGTCGCCCACAAAAACGGCAAACGATTCACCGCCGCCGCCGCCAGCCAAATCCGCTGCCGTTACGGCGGCTATGCAACGATCCCTGATGCAGGAGCAGCAGGAGCAGTTATTGCGAAATGCTAACGATCAGGGTGTGGCACCCATACCGCCAGAGAAGCCACGCAAAAAGTCTGTAGATCTCATCGAGGACTCCCAGCCCATGGGTAACAATTGTTCCACACCGCCCTCGTCCTGCGCCTCTCCCACTAGCAGCTCCTACATTGTGCAGCCGGCCAAAAGGGGATCTATGGATGGTGGACAGTATCCCGGCAATGGACTCAGCGGTAGCACCAACTCGGCTGCCTCGGGTTCGCCTGTGGCCAGTGCCTCATCGGGTCCCTCGTCGCCGGTTCATACCGAGGATGAGAAGCAGGAGAACGAGTCCACGGAGAAGTCGGAAATGGAGCATTATCACAGTAGCAGCTACAACAGTGTTCCCAGGCGGCGACGCAGCGAAAATGAAGGTGAGTTTCTGTCAACAAAATACTTTCTTGGGGGAAGCACCCGTTGGAATATCTGCCTGATAACCATGGGCAAACTTTTTAATGAATCATTATTTTAAATAGAGTGCTTAAATGCCAGAAATAAATAGTTTAGTTCTTATCTTCATAACAATTCTGTTTTTTGCTAGTTAAAGAAAATACATTAAAGGAAAAGAAATTTCCAACTTGCTTCACTTGTGGGTTTACTTTTTTCTTCCGTTCGAGACATAATTGATGTGCCTTTTGACTGGGAAGGAGCCAGGCGAAGGAGGAGCTAGTCGTCGTCGTCGTCGTCGTCTCAGGTCATTCTCGAACTTCTTACAATTGAAAGTTTTGAAGTTTTGTAGCAACGAGTTCAAACACCTTCCACACATTCGCTTCCAGGTCGACTTCATTGTGCTGTGTGTGTGCAGGGGGGACGGGGGCCTCCTGTGTTGTCCTCCACTGGCTAGCTCCCTGCCCTCCCTGGCTTATCCAAAGCCCAGGCAAAGCCAAAGCCATTCCATTTCATAGTATCCCACATTCATTACAAGTTTTTCTAAGCGGCGTACAAATCGTGACTTGTGCGCCGCCCCAACTCCGCCCCATCCAACTGCATACCCTTCCTGGCATTCTCCTCAAACTCCACTCTGTTGCTATTAATGCACTGAGAAAAATGTGGTTTAATGTAGGGAGCCATGATTTATTTAGTAATTTGTGAGGGAAGCATTTAAAAATATGTTGAAAAAACAAATCTCTCTTAAACCAAAACTAAAACTTAGTGTATGGGTTAATAATTATTTATTTTAAGTTCCAGGCACCCTTTGGTTTATTAATTTCTTATTTGACTAGCCTTTTCTCGCTCTGTATGCTCTGAAGGCAAATTCCAATATGGGTCAAACACAGCAGGCATATCAAATGCAGCCCCCAACGAGCTACAGAGCTAAGACAGGGCCACAGCGACAACAACGGCTCGACAACATTCCATGCTCCTGCCCTCCACTTCATCCTGCTCCCCCTCACCCTCCTTGAGTCTCTCGAGTGCAATGCTCACAATCTGTCGTCGCCCATCTTCATGGTCCGAGGCATCGTTGTCGTCGCGTTTTTGCGGATTTTGTTGGGATTCCCGCCCCCGACACGCCGGCAGCTCTGGAGTCCAACATAGGCCTCTTCTAGCAAACGACTCTATGCCATACATAAAATTGTATTAATGCCAGATTAAGAATTCAATGATGCGTTGCACTCGGTTGAGCGCTGGTGAAGCTCTCATCCAAGTCTTGTGGTCGCCTGCCTGCTTTGCCCATCCTCCTCCCAGCTGCTGATTACAAAATTGGAATTTGCACGCCGCACTTCCGCCAGGGCAGCCTCTAGTTTCTCAGTTCGCAATCTCCGTTTTCCAGTAGAGTCTTCAGGCATGCCAGTGATAATTTGTATACTCTGTAGCAGGCAGATGTTATGTGGTTAGATGAGAAATCTTGGAAAATCTAATAAATTAAATCGTTAAGTTTATAAAATTATACAATAGGTGTTGATATCAATCCAAAGAACCATTTATTTAACCCCACAAAAACCTTATTTAATCCCTAAATAATTAGCACATTTAATGGTAATAAAAAGTGTCTGGGTTTTCACATTAACATATAGGAAACAGTTCATCCCGTTGCCAAAATAAAAATAAATATCTTTCAGCTTTTGCAAACACTGGCAAAGTGCCCATTGGGTAATTCGTTTTGCAAATATTAATTATTTCACAGATGATAAAAATAATTACCTGAAGCTTTCTATAATATTAAATACATTAGAAAATACATACTTAGAAAAATATTCTAAGGGAAAGTGTATTTCTAGACTCGTTCTTCAAGAGCATATTCCTTGTGTGTTGTCTTTGGCCATAAGTACTCCTCGAGTGCAGCTTCTGCTGCTGCTGATGATTGCTTATCTGCAGATGCGAACTGAGGGAATGCCGGAGCTGAGCTCTTTTTAATTCATAAATGGCAGTGTTGTGTCCATGAAGGGGGGCGTGGCCCACCTTGATTTATTGATTCCATTGGACGCCAGAGAAGGCGAAGATGGAATTAAGTGGATTGGATTATGTGCTCATGCTTGGGGTAGGTTGTGTCTGCCTCGTGGAGTCACAGAGCTAAAGCTATGTTTTTGCCCTCTGTTCTTTTCATTGATTTGTCTATTTTTTGGATATTTTTTTGTGTAGCCCCAACACAACACAACTTTTTAAGGCATTTTCTTGTTGAATCGCTGACACACAGCACCTGACATATGCTTAGTGCCAGTTAAATGCAAATTATTGATGCATTGCACACACAGTCATAAGGCCTTTGCTTCTTATATAATATACATTATGAGGCAAGGTACAGTGGAGACACGAGAAAGCGAATTAAGAAAATAAAGCCTGAAAGAAGTATGCTCTAAAGATGGTTTGCAATTTTACTAATAATATATTTTCATAGGTTTTCCTTTATGCAAAATTCCTCTTTAAGAACTTACCTCTGTGTTTTAGTTACTTGTTCCCTGCGCCTGCTATATTCTTACACCCTTAGAGACTTGTCAGAGTCGAGACATGACGAGAACATACGACTGAGTATGAATGAGGCATATAGCCCCATTGGGGGTAAAAAATTCAAGAAATAAAGAGGGGCCACGGAGCTATAAGCAATGGAAACATCGAGTCAAAAACGAAGGCCTAGGCTTCGGTGTGCGCCCCGGCATGGCACATTTTGAATGGCTTGTGCCTCTGCCTGTCACATCCGAGAAGTTTATAAATAACACGAAAAAATACTACCGAAGAACTACGGCTACGACGCCACACCAGGGTGGAGGTAATTTCAGGTGGGGGAGAAAAAAAGGCACTACGAAAAATTGAACATAGGGAGAAACATAGACCGGTAGATAAATAATTAAGAAAAATTAATGATATATTACAGAACAGCTTAGAAATTTTTAATCTTTTACTGCCTCGTTACCTTACCCTCTTTTCTCTTAGTGCACACATTAAATATCCGTGGTTGTCTATAAATTATGCCTGCCGAAAAGTAGCTTGTGTGCTCCACTTTATATCACCACACTGAAACATTGATGGGGGCACAACAAATATGTCGCCTGTGCATTTTAGATTAATCCCAAACGGAAGGTATCATTTATCACAAATTAAAACCAATTCAAATATTGACAATTTGTTTGTGAAAAGAAAATTGTAGTAAAAAATGGACTCCTACGCCTACGCAAAACCAAACACAAACAAAAACACACAAAAGTATACAGACGAAAAGCCGGCAAATACCAACAAAGGTGCAAAAACAAATGCATTTTCCTTCTCTGTCTTTGCAGAATATACTCTCTGCAGAGCTGCCAAGATTTTCCATAAATTTTCCTCTCTCTTTGCAGAAAAGCTTTTTCCTAAAAACATTTCTAGCTAATGTACGAACCCAAGCCAGTAAGAGCTTCAGCTGCTTAACGCTAGGCGGCACCAGTTACCCACTTATCCGAAACATATTTTCTCGTCGAGCATTTCCCAGATGAGATTTTCTATGATTTTCTATGCTTTTCCCCCTCAAAGTTCAATGATCCTTGGCTTTAATAGAAGAGACGCGTGGGTTTTTTGACAGCCACTTGCCGACAAATTTTTCTTCCCTTTTTTCCGCATTTCCCCCTGCATAGTTTGACCAACCAACAACATTGCCGTTGTCGTCAGACTTCTTATTATACTTTTTTCTTTATTTTTCCATTTTCTTTTCACGCCAAAACTGATGACATCCATTGCGAAAATGGGTTGAATAATGTTGGCATCAAAATGTACATATATCTGAAAATCTTCCAGGTGACATATTTTGCCAGTGAGGAAATTCTGTAGAAATCGCTGTTAGTTTTCCTTTAAGAAATAAACTAAAACTAAAATGAAATAACATAAAATTGATTTGCAGCCGTTGTTCGTTTGTGTTGAACTTTTGTACCATCAAAATTGTGTTTTTATGGATATTTAGTTGGGCAAAAATTACACTAGACTACAAAGTAGACACTTTGAAGTATTAAATAATAACAAAATATTAAAAAAAAAAATAATAATATTAAATAAACCGAAATAAGTTTAACAACAATTTCAAAAAGTTAAAATAATATTCAATTTATGCATATAAAAAAACAAAAACAAAATAACGCTACAAATTGATTTTACTCAAATTCTTTTTCTTCTTTAGAATGGGTAGTGTAAATGCTCCAAGAACAAAATTATATAGACGATTTTCCTTCTTCTGAATTTTTGTGTTCTCTCGACTATTTTGAGTAAATTTTATTATTAGACAGGCGCGACTATCACCAACCAAAGATTTCTTTCGTCTCGACACTTGACTGATTCCCTAGATATTTTCCCCGCCATTAGAATTTCTGGCCTTTCCCAACATTTCATTTTGGCGGATTTTGCAATCTGGCACTTTGACAAGTGGCGGCCCTCGAAAACGATCCGAAATACCCTGTGAGAGGCATCCATGACAAACGGAACTTGGCTGCCACATGTCTGGCCCCAAAAAACGTCGGAAAAGATACGTAGATAGAGAAAGATTTTCTCCGATCTCGGATCTCTCAGCTATATGCTCAGTTTCTCTCCGGTTCTCCCAAGCGATGCTGAAAAAGCGAAAATCCGAATAAGCGATTTTTCAGCAGATCTTTTCTCAGTTGATGTCGCGTTGATAAGCGGACAAGAACTGTCGCAATATAAAAACTTGAAATAAAAAATATTAAACCGATTTGGAGGCGCGCGTAATCAAAAGAATTCCCAAAACACAAACAAATTACATAGAGTAAAAATTATATATTTAAAAAAGAAACCAAGACAATGTGAATCCGTGCAAATCAAAACAAATTATTTGTCGCACGTTGGCCCCGCTCAATGAAAGAAAACATATATAGTAACCATGAGCTTGGGGCGTGATTATTTTTTTTTTGTGTGGGCTCTGGTTTTGTTTTTTATTTCGATTTTCTAGGGGCACGTGAGGTCCAAGATTTGGCTTATTTTTTGCACCCTTGGATGCTGATAACAGATCCTCGCTCTCCACGGTGTCTGGATGAGACTCGAATTGTTTGGTGAGGTCTGGCTTTTACTTGTCAGTTTCGATCTCAACCTCCAGCTTTAAGGTTGTTGGAGGGGCCGCTCCCCTTTTTTGGTCTGTTTTCAAAGTACCGTCAAGATTTTGAAGCTAGGAGAGGAGGTATGTTAGTGCTCCACATTGCATAATTGATTTGAACCCAAAAATTGAATTGCAAACTGGCCGAGTGACCTTAATTTATAGTAGCGAAGAGGCTTTTAAAAAAGAGTATGGCGAGGGAGAAAATAAAAGAGTTGCGAGTTAAGTGGCAGAAAAATGAATTTGAAAAATATGTCAACAGCCTGAAAATAAAATTTTCCAAGCTTTAAACATCATCCAGATGTAAAGTTTTTAAAGTGTACTTTAAATAATATTTATTTTGTGTGCTTATGCTGTATTATTTTTTGTATTAAATAAGCAAGATAAGTGCCTGAACAGATTTATTGGCAATAGAATAAACCATTAAATATCTAACAAAAATATAGAATTTCAAGAAATTTCTTAGCAATTTTCGAAATGTAATCCTGTTACCTCTTTTTCTTTGTTTCAATTTAAATTCGAAGCGTTTTCTTCATTAAGAAATAAGGAGAGCTACAACAGCTGTCAAGATGTAAGAAATCTCTTGGATATCTCAAAAAAATATGGATAATTTTTGCAATTCTTCGCCTTTTTCTTTGTTTCTTTCAAAGTTCAGCGAACTGCATTTTGTGTAGCTGCAGCGACAAACAAAAAATTCAAAGAATGCATTTGCACATGTGTGGCAGTTTTCTGGCAACAACGGAAAAGAAATAATGTTGACATTGTCTACAACCAAATGTTTAAAGTTTATTTGACTCTTTTTTTTTTTTTTTTTTGTATTTTGGATATTTGTCTGACACTTTTGCTGTGCTTCCTGCACTCCTTTTTCCTAGTTTATTTTCAAATTTTAAACGAAGAGCAGCCATGAATTTTTGCTCATGTCATGTGTATGCCATTTTTCGCCATTCAGTGAGGTTGTAAAATATTTCTGTGTGATAGTTTTGCCGTTCGTTTTTATTATTTTTAAATTTGTTTTTGCTTTTGGCCTGTTGCTGCTGGATAAAGGAATTCCTATTTTTCGCATTGAGATATATTTTCCTTGTGACACTAAGGAAAAGCTAAGAAGTGCCCTTTGGCATTCCAAACATCAACTTGAAATGTTTACAGTTTTGTCTCATTCAGCTTTTGAAATACATTTGTTTATTTCTTCAATTAATTTGTAAAGAAGTTGTGGGTTTTGTTGAATCTGTATCTTAGAGCTTCATATTTGATTTAAAGGCTTTAAAATAATATATTGATCCTTAGCGGTGCTCCAGGATAGGGAATATGCAAAAATCAAATGTACAAAAATATGAAAAATGTCCTTAATAAAAATCCGTGACAGTTTCTTGTTCACTAAATCAAAAATGTTGCCTTGGGTACTAAATTTCTTTAAACATTTATCAAGGCATTCCATTTTATTTTTGTTCGAAATTTGAAATATTTCCTAGGTTTATTTATGCTTTTAATGAATTTCCATGCGAAGCTAAGCCTGGTCAGCTATTTTGTGGTAACTCTCTTGGTCACAGGGATTCAAGGGGAGTCTACTTTTGTTTTTGAGGCTTTCTTGCCTTTTGCCCTTCATTATGCATATCTGCATTGTCAGGACTTTTGGGGGAAGTTGGCCCAACGACCACTAGGACACAGATGATGCCGACTTACTATATCATCACATGCTGCGGCTCGTCGTCTGTCCTCTTTTATCTTTCCCTGTTCTGCCTTTTTGGCACATTTTGGACAGCAACTACCGTTTTTTGTCTTAACATTTTCTTCTTTTGCCGTCTTTTTTTCTATTGTTGTTGTGTTTTAGGTTTTCTAATTCGCTGTTGCTTTGTTGTGGTTACTCAAACAATTATTTTTGCATTTTCATGTGCAAATTTTCCATGTTTTTTCCTTGCTAAAGTCAAAAGGCAAAGTGAAAAGCAAGTGCCTCCCCATTTCCACCCCTTTTTCCTTACATTCATTTATTTAACACAAATTGATTTCTCCGCCTTTGATTCATTGGAAGCATTTGATGCATTTTTATTTCTTCTCATGGCTTCAATTACTACGAAAAAAAGTTATTTATAAACCTTGATTTATATGCAACTTTTACGTGTCATTTCTCTTTCTGATTTTTCATTCTATTTTCCATTTTTGTTACGCTTCACATTAATTGTCTTTTGTTTGTTTTTATTGTTTTGTTTCTGTTTTCCTGTTCTTTTGTTGTATTGTATTATTTGCAGCATTTATTTTTGGCCTGGTTTTTCATTAATTTTCGCATCTCATACAATATACACACACACACACACACACACCCAAGTAATGGTTGTGATTTTCTTTTCCCCTTCGATTTTTCATCGATTTCAATTGCGTTTGTTTATGTGGCGACCTTCGAAATTTTTGGCTTGGTGTGTGGATCTCATCAAGTTTATTTACTTGAACCGAAACAGAAATTACACATACGCCGCATTGGCCTTGGCAGCTCGGCTCTTCCCTGCTTCCATTCCTCTCGTCATTCCGGATTTTCGCATTAAGTATTCGTGCAGCTCTTAATTAAAAGCGCACGCATGTCTAATTGGCATTAAGCATACGCCAGGGTGCACTTGACCAGAGCCAACTGACATGGTCAGGAGAGGTTAGGCGCTCTCTCTGCACTTCGGACTCGCCACTCGGGACTCCGATTACGGACCTGTGGTCAGGACAAAACGGCCAAAATCCTGGCTTTGTTATCATGTTGAATGGTTCCTCTCTTTACTAGGAAATGCTTTCTAGTTTCTCGCTCGGGATTTGGCTATTTGAAGGTTTATGCTTGAATAATTATTATGATAGTTTTATTTTTTTTAAGTTTTTTTTTTTCAACTGATTATGGTGATAGTTTGTTTAAAATTGTTAGCTAAGTTTCATTTTTCCATAATAAAATAGTATAAGGCTCTCTTCAAATCCTCTAAGTTTTCTCATAAAAAATCTGTTTATTTTGTGTTTTAACTCATGGTTACTATATAAAAAAGACTTGGCAACGTCTAGAAATATTTTATGGTTGCTTATTTATATTATTACCCAATAATAATTCCTTCAAGAAGCCCATTTAGTGAACACACAACAACATGTGTAAACCAAAACATTAAAAATCGTGATTAAAGTGATAAAAGTGTCATTACAAAAATGTGTCTCAGTTTGCGGAAACTTTGTCAAGCCTGTGGAGGTTAGTAGCATCAGACAGACCCCCCGTGATAATAAGTTCTATTAATAATATACATCAAAAACAGCAAACTTTATATATTTAAAAATAATGAAGGAATTTCACTAATCCGAGACCACGATAATTGGGAACTAACAAACACTTCTAAGACATTCCGCAGGCACTTTGAAATGGCCTCCACGCTTGGCAAAATTAAAAAAGTAAAATGTGTTTGCTTCTTCACTAAAAAAAGACATCCCCTAAGGTCTAATTTAGAGAGGCGTATGTATATGTACATAGATATATATCTTCTATATTTATTGCGTACGTTGACAGCTTTAGCTTCTGCACTGAAAATAGTCGCCGAAAAAAAGATTTAAAACAAAGAAAAAAAATAAATAGACCTTTGCGATTAGCTCTTAACCATTAAAGAATTCACTCGTGAGTTCCCTGGCCAATTTGTGTATAAATAAATAAATTAGCAATATAGAGAATAATGACGGGAACGATTAATTCAAACAATTCATTGAAAATGTCAAAATTTTTTCTGATGGTGTGCTTTTAGTTGTGAGTCAACTGCTTGACATTTTTGGACAAAATTATGCTTAGATCAAAATTATAGTAAATAAAGTCGAATAAAATATATAGTCAACATGTATATGGTAGATGATGGGAAGGAGAGAAGAGGCGCCAGCCAAAGCTTACTGCAGACCTATAGAGGAGCCCCTTCCCGGAAGACCCCGAGTCGCCAGAAAGTCAAGAAAAATCATCCGAAGCCGGAAAAACCTGTCCGGAAGCAAGCATCAGTTGTAAAAGAATATGAGGAAAAACTAGTTGAAGATGAAATGAAAGATGACCATGACGATACCATGGCTATGCTCTCCAATGACTTCATCCTGATGCTCGACTGCTCGCCGCAGCCGGAAGAGGTCTTCTACCAGGAATCACAGGAGCTGGGACTAGCTTGCCTCTGGCTCAATAAGATGATCTCCTGGCGCTGCAATACACTCAATGATCTGCGCATGCGAAACGCGTACATGAGTCACCTGATTGTATGCTTAAATCGGAGGCAGCTGACGGGCATCTTTAGTCAGCCACCGCCACAGGAGCTGGTCTGGGTGGACTTTGGGGGGCAGAACAAGATCCAACAGTTCCCGATGCATCCGATGAATCCCATGGCCTTGGCCTGTTCTACCTGGATGCAGGGAGCCCTTCCAAACTCGAGCCCGAACTCGCACTCCTGTTCCCAACCCTGCTGTAGCAAGAACTTGGGCTCGGCTTCACCTCCTCCTTGCCACTGTGGAGGTCCGAATAGGGCGGGATCTTGCTGCTCAAATCATCGACACCTAGGCGGTAGCGCCCCTTGGCGCCAAATTGAGATCTCCACCGATAACAAAGAGATTAGGGAGATATGGGCCGTCAAAAAGGATGGAAAACGCCCGTTTGGCTCTCGCTCTGCATGTGGTAGTCAGCGCAGCCTACGCTCATCCTGCAGCCGCTCTCAATCCCTGCCAAGTCGTCTACCGCCCAGCACTGTCAAAGCCAATTCCTTGAGGAAATCGGACAAACCAAAGCAAGATAAATACCCTATAAAATCAGAAGTCCAGAATGAGAAAAACCAGAAGGAGGACAATTCCTGTGCAAGATCATTAAATCCAAAGAAGCCTAATGCTGTCCGGGAAGAGATGCTGAAGTTATTGTTATCAATCAAGAAAGAGTTAAGCGGTGAACCTGATCTGGAGCGAAATGAGTTCCTGGAGATGGAACTAAGACGGTATCGGGAATTCGCCGAGAATCACAAAGACAACGACGCTGATTGGGGATCAGGCAAGAATCAGAAATCGGAGCGATTGTATTTGCTTTTGAATATGCAAAGAGACTTGGTCAGGATGCTGAACGAAGAGGGCGTTAAGATTCCACATTAATTCAGTTTTTCGATAAATATTTTAGAAGGCGAATAGAATAGATTAGTTACTTTATTTTATTAATTATTTATTTTATCAGAAATTCAATAAAAATCTATCGAATGACTAAAACCTTAAAAACGTCCATAAAATTATGTTCTAGAATATATAAAATATTATTTATTTAAGCATAACATAACTATAAATCCCTGAAAAATCTGTAAAATATCACGAATTATATATTTAATAACCCCTAATTGAACCCTCTCTTCTCTCCTTTTTTTACAGGTCGCAAATCTGTGGACGAAACTCCCGCATTGGCCAGCTCCCAACAGCAGCAGCAACATTCCATTCCTGACGCCGCCACCGGATCACCCCAGCGAGTGGTGGCCAGCAAGCGGAGCAGCATTACGGTCAATATGCCAGCCGCAGGCCTTGGCCAGAGACCGCCCAGCATTATTTCAACCACCAGCCAGGACGAGGGTGGCTTCAACGAAACCACTCCAGAGCTAAAGGCCAAATTGCAGCCGTCCTACGACCAAACGGAGACGGAACTGCCGTACAGCCTCAACTACGTGGACGTGGGCTATCGCCTTAATCCCGACGGCAGTGAGAGTCGCGAGGTTTACGGCTCTGAGGCAGAGCTGTATGACACCGCCAAGGTTGCCGATATGCAGCGAAAGTTCCACGGAGCCAATGGCTTTGGCCAAGAGTCGAGCACTGTGTATGCCATCATCAAGGCGGATGTGTCGGATGCTAACCAGCAGCAGCAGCCAGTGGCTCCCTCGCGTACGGTTCACCTGCAGCAATCGCCGACATCCTCGAGCGTGGAGGGATCTCCCCTGCATCGTGGGGTCTATAGTTCACCGCCCGTTGGTGTCGTTTCGCCCATAAGGCGACGCAATAGCAGCAATCAGGATCAGAGTGCCGGCAGTGCCAAGTCCACGCCACCTATTTCACCAGCCAGATCAGGACTGGTCAAAGGCATTGCGCCCATTGCCTCTATTGATGCGCACGAAGAAGAGGAACTGGATCTTGATGAGGAGGAAGAGGACGAACACTTGGCAGTGGAATATGTGGAGGTTATCGAGCTAGAGGAAGAAGAAGCTCCCATTCTGCCCGAACGTCGGGTGTCCGCTCAGGGCGCCTTAGAGCTGCAGGACCTGGAGTATGCGGACACAAGCGCCGGTGAGGATGAGGAGGATATACTCAATCACTTGAAGGGCAGCGATATACTGGATGTGGAGCTAATCGACGACGTTGTCGATGAGGTGATCAGCAAGGTCCATGTGAAGCACAGCGTGACTAGCGCAGCGCCAGCCGCAGCAATTCCTCGAGAGGATAGCCTGCCAGATGCCATGACTGCTGCCGAAGCCGAACGACTGTTGAGCTCAAGGTGAGTCAATGGAAATTGTTTTTATTATTTAGTTATAATTATAATGCATGATTTATAGATGAATGTTGCAAGCATGTATTTGTATTTGTCTCTTAGTATTTAGTTGTTATTTTTAATTTGTAGTACAACTCTTTAAATAGTCGTTTAAAATTTGAAATAGTAAGCCCCATTTGAGTGCATCATAATTACATATGTATTTTTAATATGTACATACATTTTTTATAATTATTTTAAAAGAAACTTAGCTTCTACTTTATGGTACAGCTGTTATTTTAACTTATTACATTTATTCTTTTAATTTATATAAAGGCATTTTCATATGCTATAAATTTAGACTTAAGTTCTCATGATATTTTTTTGACAACTATCTCTCGCTTAAGTCTAAATCTTAGGTGTTTGATTAACCGTTTTATGGGTTACTCAAATACAATTTATATTTCCAATTTAAACAAAATTCATCTCCCTTAAAATTGCTTAAAATTTCTCTCTAAATTTTGTAGCCAGCTTCTTTGCTTTTGTTGACTTTCAAACCACTATCTCATTAGCATATTATTTATTATATCTATCCAATAATTTAAATTAAATCCAAGGTATTGCATCTTAGACTCTGTAAGAAGCCGCAGCTCACATCCATTCCCGGGGTCGTAGCATGTGAATGTAGCTCACATATTGAGCAAATATTTACATTTTGCCACATCCACTGGCATGGACTCCTATGCTATGCTATTCATCATCGGCTTTGCCACCTTTCAGCGTCAGCTTTGTTGTAATTGTAAGCTAATCTGTCGTTTGTCAACTGCTGATGCCACTACCAAGGTCCATCCAGAGTGAATTCCGCCTCAGACTTTGACTTTGACTTTGCCCCGGAAGTATTGGCTCTAAAGGAATGTGGCAGGAGAGATAGAGAGACAGAGAGAGGATTCCTGCTTGTGAGTCCTTTGGTCCTTTGTGCAAACGAGTAGTTGGTGTAAGCCAGGCGCCATTTTAAGCTGCCAAACTTGTTTAACTATTCCACAAACAGCCATTGAACTGGCTTTGGTCTTTAAGTCTTCAGTTTTAGTAATGATTTTGGTACATTTCGAGAAATTCTCTACTCTTGAAATTAACTTTAAACTGAGTGTCTTTTTAGGGCCTAATTTATTTTTTAGGTCCGAAATTACAAATTTCTAGTTCCTATAAAATTGCAATGCATTTTTTAATACACCTTTTTAATGGCTTTAAAAATCATAGAACTATCTGAAGCATTCTAGGCAAATTGTTTTATTTAAACTATAAAAACCCTTAAACCCATTGTGATTTATGTTTTGTTTAACCTCTTTAAACCCATGTAATATATATTTTCTTGCTAAAACCGAACTCGCCTTTTAGCATCTCTGACACCCAGTCTGAAGTTGTGATTCTTTTCAGTTAAAGGGTTTTTGCGCGTTGTTTTTGACTGTTGTGTGCGGGGCTTTAAGTAGTATCTAGATTTTCGCAGTCATTTATTCTTGGCCTGGCTTTCTGAGAGCGATTCGTGGCTGCTTCCCAACAGAATTGACTTGCCATTGATTTATTGTGTGTACATCGAGGAGGAGGTAGAGTGCAAGGTATGCCAGGGAAACCTCACACGAATCCCGTGGCAGTATTAAAATGCAATTTTCAAACGATTTCCCTACACCTACACCTCAAAGAGGAGACGTTCCCATTTCAATCGTTATAGTTTTTTTTTGTTTTTTTTTTTATAGAGCTCGCCATTTTGCGCTTCTTTATGCTCGTTCTTCGACGCTTTTTTGCCTTATTTTTGGGCAATTTATTATGAGCCATTACCCGGAATTACGTTCGTAGTCTTTCCCTTGCCATCGTCCTGGCTGTGGAATTTCCGCGTTTCGCACGCAAATAACCAATTTCTTTTTTAGCCGCGGCAAAAAAATTACACTTAACCGTGGTTTCTTTTGCCAATATAGTAAACAGCTCGTCTCGTATCGTACTATGTGTGAGCCTTTCCCCTGCTGCATACGTCAATTAGTCGAGAGCACCAGGACTTTTTTATGTTGTCCTTTTTATTTGCACACACAAACTACGCTCAACTTGGAGTGGAAGAGTCCCAGGGAGAACGAATTTCCACTCTGTTTTCACAGCTCTCTCTCTCTCTTGCCCTCGCTCGCGTGCATTTTCCACTCGGATTTCCACATTTTCCGCTCAATGCTGCGTGTGTCCTGTGCAGTTTTGTCCTGCAGTTTCGTTGCCACTCGACACGAATCACATGCCCGCCGCTCGTTCATCCTGTCGCATGGCTGGAAAATTGTTACGCTGCCGAAAATAGAAAGGCAAAAACGGAAAATCGAAAACGAAAAATAAGAAATAAAACGGGGAAAATTCCATGCGCGCGAAATGAAATCCGTTTTTCCGTTGCAAAAATGAACCTGACAAAAAGGAAAAACACATAAAATGTGTTGTCTGTATGTGTGTGTAAGGCTATCTCTCCGCCGAGCATCGTTTTAATTAACATTTTCGTGCTCTCGTGAAGAGTTCAGGAAATAAGTTTTAAATAAACTTTAAGACTGCGAGCTGGAAGAAAGAAGTGTTAACAACATTCATTGCCCGCGTCTTTTTTGGTAGGTGGAAAATATTATTATCAATATTAAATATCTGCTGCCAACTTCGGTTATTTATTTTTTACTTGATTTCCGCCTCGATGGATGACATTTTAACTGCTGCACTTTGGTTTATGTGAAGATTTTCACTACTTCCTTAGTTTGCAAAATTTGAATGGTATTTAATTTTGAATATTTCAAGCTAATTTTTAGTGAATTAATTAGAAATTGATACCAAATCCTTCTTAAAATGACAAAAATAATCGAAAAGTCAATTATTTTCAATAAATTTCAGCATAATTTTCATAAGAACAAAGATTTTATGTTGTTCTTATGACATAAATATTTTTCCAAGCTCCCCGAATTATTTAAATATAAAATGCTTATCGAAATATTATCAATAAAACCCCCCACAGTTCGTATTTATTTTTTCCGCCATATTTTCACCCCTGCTGATGACATTTTCCCGGCACTCAATGATTACGATGACGAAGGCCTGTCATTGCGAGTACATATCCGGTGTTCCTTATGGCTGGCATTATCAGTGCCTTGTTGGCTTTTAATTAGACAACTGTCGTGTGTCGGGGAATCGCACACACGAGCCTCGTTAGTGGCCAGTTTCAGTTTGTGTCTTGTCAATGAGCTTACTTACAGCCCAACTCTGGGAACATTTCTCCAACTCCCCGTCCCCTAGATTTCGCCATTAACAACTCCCCTGCACATGTATTAATGGGACATTTGGCCAGGAGAGAGGTAGTGGATGATGATGATGATTTGTTTGCCAGCAGCATTTGATTGGACGCTTTTGTGGTTGGACATTGAAATACATTTCAAAGATATTGCATTTGAGGCTTTTGCGGTCCAATTGTCAAATATATATGTTGTTTTGGAGCACTCTGAGAGTGATTACTGTTAATTACACTAATTCAGCAATTAGGCACCAAGGTCCTTAATTAGTTATTATGAAATTGTGCTTAAATTGGTAACTAATATTTTGGGTCATAAATCATGACGATTAACATAAGCATATTTATTCTAAATGGTTTTATATGAAACAAAAATATAATCAAATTGTTCTCATTATTAATAATTAATCGATGGCTCATAAATATGATAAAGCCATGTTTTCCCACTACAAAAAAATATTTTCTATATATTCCATGATTAGCTTTTAATCACACAAATTCCCCCTAGACCGACCTCTTGATTCACACTAAAACTGTGCTTAAAGTGCCACTTTTCTCATTAAATATTTTTAATGAGTTTTTTATACTGATTATGCGCAATCTGCTGCTGTTTCTCTCTACCTTTCTCCCCGATGTCTCCTTCCTTGGTCATGTTATGCATTTCATTTTTGGTTTATTCAAATGGAAATTGTGTTAAGTGTAATTTAAGCGCAATCACCAAAAAGTAAACCAACAAACACACAGCAGAGCTCCTTCATCATCGTCAACATCCTGGCAGACATTGCCAAAGGCATCAACACACAGGGCGACAAGTGCTAATCGCTCATTTGGCATTCAATATGCTGACGCCTCCCCAAAACTATGCTCTTCCCTCCCAGAGTTTTCTCGCTTTTCCTTCTTTCTTTTGTTTTTGTAGTGGGGATAAAAAGTAGCAAAAAGAGCGCAGGGGGAAAATGCATTTCAGTCAAGTTTGCTTTTAGTCTTGGCTGCGCTTTTAAGCTTATTTAAATTGCGGTGGCGACTTAAGCCACTGAGAAAGGGCTAATGCGGTGTCGGGAATGACGCTTTTCCAGCGGGGGCAATCGGAAATAATTGGTGGTGGTCCCATAAGAGAGCATTTTGTGCTAGTGATTTCTGTGCTTAGTTAAATTTTACAAGTGCGTCTTTTGTTTTATTTAATTAAAGTGACAGCAATGGGAAGTAATTAAATCTGACATTAGGAAAGTCGGGGACTTTGAGTTAAACTCAAGGAACGTAAATAATAATTATTTCTCTTGTCATCAAAGATTTTTACAAACAAACTGCATTTATATTTCAAAAATAAAAACAATTTTGTACGGTCCTTGAGCTTAACTTATTACTTCTTTATAAGCATACAAGGAATAAAACCTCTCTTCTTGCTAAAAGTATATAAATGTTTATTTTGTTGCATCCCAAAAATGTGCTCTATAGTTTTCCCCCTTTAATAAGCGAACCCTCCTAGAACCAAGTAAAGTCAAAACATTCCCCCATTTAAATTCCGTGAACCGCTTCATTTGCTGCTGCACAACTTGGACGTAATGATTATTACTCCACCTCCCCCTCACAATTAACATAACTTGGGGGCTCAAATTTTTGAAATTGTATCTGCTGGAACAACTTTCACATGGGCTAAAAATGTGAAATAAACTGAAATAAAATGCATAACTTTACAGGCTCAATACGAAAAAAAGAATGGGAAATTTGCCTGCCAGCGGACAGAGTGCAAGTTGGTCAACTAATTGAAAAACTTGATGGCCCGCGGGGAATAAGCTTTCGAATGTGAAACGGAAATTTAAATTCATTTGCAGGCCAGCTGGAAAGGGCTGAAAAAATCCCCTCCTCCCAGAACACGACTAGGAAAGTCCTACATACTCCAGCAATTGCTTAATGACCGCTTTCTGATTCCTGATTTCCGTTCTCGGTTCTCTCGGACTCTCGGCTTTTGGCATTCAACTCGCTCGCCCAACTGGCAGCCCGCAATTTACATAAATTGCAGCAGGGCCATGTGTTGATGATGTCCTTGTCGTCCTTGTCCAAAAGTCGGGCCAGCTGCGAGTCCAACTCTCATTTATCTTTCAGCCAAAAAGTGTTTGCGGGGCTCAACAGGATCCACTGGCTTTTGTGCCTTCCCTGCCCATTTTTTTTTTTATTTTCTCATCCCGTTTTTGGCAGCCTGCCCAGCTGAGCTTGGCGTTCCCAAAACGTTTGTCCTTGACACGAGTTTTGCACTCTACTTTCTTATCCTTTCCACCATCTTTTTTTTCTTTGGGTAAGCGGGAGGAGACATTTTCGGGCAATTTGCTGGTCAATTGTGGACACTTTTCGGTATTGGCCTGTGTAATTGCCGGTTACATGAGAGGGAATAGTTGGGAAAAATGTTTCCAATTTTTATATTGCCAACATTTTTTTTAATTTAATATAAAGAATATATATTTTTTTACCTCTTTATTATTAGGAATATATATATTTCCTGTTTATTATTAAAAATATTTCTAT
Organism: Drosophila mayri; assembly: GCA_008042485.1. NCBI lineage: Eukaryota > Metazoa > Arthropoda > Insecta > Diptera > Drosophilidae > Drosophila > Drosophila mayri. The sequence goes on along the minus strand of VNJN01002908.1, from coordinate 24,329 downwards.
TTTAACCTCACAATTGTTTGACAACGACCATGTTTTTTGGTGTCCGTGAAACTGATTTGGGGGAGGTTAAACTTCCTTGCATCCTGTTGCCTCAAATTTTTGACCACTCCAGCCGCTAGCCATTTTCTAGTTAACTTGTTCCCTTTTGCCTTTTTCCGATTTTTCCGCTTGCTTCCCACTTTGCAACTTTCCACTGTTCACGCTTTCTCAATAATCATTTTTTTGTTTGTTTTTGGTGCTCCTGTTTTAGGCGTTTCCAACTTTGCCTTCTATTTTCATTTCAGTTCCGGTTCGGGTTTTTGTTGGTTAGCGTTGAACTTTTGCTTTTGACTGCATTTAAAAAAGTTTTCGGTTTCGCGTTTTTAGTGCTAGCATTTCTTGGTTTTTTAGCAATCTTATTTGTGTGCTTGGCTTATCGCACGCCCTGTGTCCAGCCCCCTTAATTTTTTTACTTTGTTTATTTTTTTTCTGCCAGTATTTTTTGTTTTATTTTTATTTGCAACCCTCAATTGCAACAGAAAATGGCAAGAAAAATGGGGGTTTGGGATGGCAAAAGGAAGTGTGCTGCAAGTGCAACGCAAAAGTTTTTGAAGGCAACTTGGAAATGGAGCACGAATGACGCTTTGGCCCATTTGTTGGTATTTATTTCAATAGTTCTTGAGATACTCTACCTTTAGAGGGGGAGGTCGAAAGAAATTGTTATTTTTTAAGGTTTGTGAGGGGGACCCATATTTGATTTTAAACTATGGATTTATTTATTAAAAATTATGTTTAATACATTTATGGATTTTTTTTCTAATAATTATTATATTTTGGATATTTTAAACATTTATTTAAGAAGTTAATCAAGTTAATAAACCTTAAGGAAAAAGGTTTTATTTAAATTAAATTTTTTTAAATACCAATAGAAATGTTCCAAAATTGAAAAAAGAAAAATAATTGCTAAGATAATTCACTTATCCTTTGTATCTATGGATATACTTATCCAAAGACAATAAAAACTAAATAGTGAATGAGAAAGTCCACAAATAATTGTAATTCTCAGCCACCTGATAAGGGTGCCCACCCTTCGACTTGTCACAATTTCCAGTTGCATTTCTTGCCCTTATCGATTCCTGCAACGTTTTGGGTCCACTAATGCTTCCCCCCTGCCCACCATATCCTCTTCGATGCATAAGAGCAGCTCTCTAACTGCAGGTTTATGGAGGGACACGCAGCACCTTTAGCGCTTTGTTTGCTTTCTGCCACGACTCCTGTTTACTTCGAGTGTCGCTCCCTCGCATAAGTTTCAGTTTGAGGCAAATACTGGAATTTATGTGTGAAGAAGTTTCAGTTAATTCGCAGATAAAGCCCGGGCGATAAAGACAAATAAGAGAAGTTGTCTCTGTCTAGGGTACATTTCCCTTTTTTTTTTTTGTATTATATCTTTATAAACACACACAACCCCCGTTGATTGCCTGAAAGTGTGGCATTCACTTAAGTCTACTTCACGATTTTGTGCACGCGAAAGTTGTTGAAAAAGTTTCGAATTTTAGTTGGTAAGTTATGGAATTTTTTATGCCAAAAAAGACAAAGAAATTTGTATTTAAAAAACAGTTTCTGTGTACAGAGAGCTCCTCTGTACATATTTGTGTATGCAGAGCACTTAAGTAGTTTGCATCTGGCACACCGCGTTCTGAATGGTCCGGAAAAATAATGTCGACAACTTTGCGACGAAGCTGATTAAAAGGAGGCAAAGTTTTCTTTTACTTTCACTTTGTGAACACAGCCCC
>VNJN01002908.1:0-22537 GCA_008042485.1 Drosophila mayri | reverse complement strand
CCCCCCCCCCCCCCCCCACCCTTCTGGTGATTCTTCGAGCATTTAATTACTTCAATTTCCCTCAGTGGATCACGGACGAGAGTTGTTGTCGAGAGTCTGGAACAGTTTATCGTATTGTCATGCCACTTCGATTCGAATGAGTTTTCAATTGAACATTGCTCATACGCCATGGTGACCCCGCTCAACTGCTGTTCCTGCTGCTGCTGTTGCCGATGCTGTTGTTGATCCTGTTGACATTGTTGTTTCCATTTCTTGTTCATATGCGGGCCACACACATTCACCCTGCCTCTCTCTTTCCCTTGAATATAATTGTTGCCAAGTTGTCATTTTCAACATTGTCATCGTTCGAATTTCCCGATTTCCCCCTCCTTTGTCGTTCGTTATCCTGCGTTTGTGATTTTTCTTTGCTGCATACTTTGGTGCGCACGCAGTAAATATTGTTCCCGACGACTGATTGTTGTTTCTGCTCCCTGACTCCTCGTAGTTCCTCCTGTCCCTCCTCCCCAGCTTGTTGTGGAATTTGTGTTGTGCACACATGACGTACGTGTTTGCCATGATAAAATGGGTTTTTGCAATTTTCATAGCTGCTCGCCTCACAGCCAGCATTCAATTTGGCCATTGCATATTATTAAGAGCTAAACGGGTTAACCCCCGGTATATGGCCGCCAATTTATGCAAATATATCACAAATAATACAAGTGACACGCAGCCAAACAATTGAAAAAGTCGTTTGCAGAGAGATTTAACCAGTTGTTTTATGGTTAATTATGTTTATGATTATTCAAGAATATTTATTAAATGTTTGAAGCCTGATGCTAGGTCTGGAAGTATGTTACTCTAAAGTAAAAAATGTTTTAATAATGATATTTTATATGTTTTTGCTCTAGAAAAATATATTTCATATCAAGTGAAACATAAAAATTCAATTCAATTTCAAAATAGTTAATCAGAATAAAATCAGGTCAGTAAATATAAGCCCAATCTAAACTACTATCAAAATAAATGTGATTATTATTCTATTTACCAAAATAATCCACTTACTGTTTAATTTTGGGTATATATTCTCAAACGTTAACCCAAATCCATTGCATTATCAGCGTCATAGCCTTACCTTGACTTGGTTTTTATATTCGACTGACTCTCAACCAGGCCCAAAACTTGCTCTTACAACTTTACTACTATTTTCACTTTGCTGCCAAACACAAGTGACTTTGAAAAGTGCTGGACTTGAATAGATGAAATGGACAAAACAGAGGATGGACTTCAGCTCTCTAATCCAAGCCAACCAACGGCTATTAATAAACGAAAACGTTGCTCCTTTCCTCCCCATTCTCCCCCGCAACTGCTGTAAAACTCTTGAATGACTAAACATAAATTCTGTTAAATTTATCACAACAATGGAGGGAAGGCTAACACATGACGTCATTGTGGGCCATGGCCAAAAAGCGAGCAGGCTCACTCCGAAGTGAGAGAGAGAGAGCCCGCATACAAAGACACTTTCTCCCGGCTCCACTCCGCTCTTGAGTGAGTTTTAATCCTAGCGCTCTTTTTGTGGGGCAAGGCTTTTGCTTTTGCTATTTGCATTGTGGTTTCCTTGCGGCCGTCGTTGTTATTTAAATTAATTAAAAATGAATGACGAAACAATAAGCGCAGGCAGACTGACCTTGTTTGTGGCTCTCACACACACATTTCCCCGCACACCCCCTCTTTTATGGCATTTTCCATATGGCGGCGCGGTCGTCCTAATCAACTTGTGCCCCAATAAATAGGCAACAGAAAGCGCTTTTGCTTTGGCCTGGCTTTTCCTTTCCGCCCTTTGTTTGTTCGGGACAAACAGAAAATTCCCGCCGCCGCATAATTGCATTTGTCTTTCGTTTCAGTTTTTCCCCTCCCAGCAAATGTGTTGTATTTAAATATCGTTAAAGTTTGCTTGTAATTATTTTCCCGCGTTGGAACTTTGTCATAGTCGTTTCTCGTCACACGCGACGTATGCGTAATATTTTTGGTTATGCATGCAATTGTGCTGTGTTCTCGCTTCAGGCCACCTGCTGAGGTGTGTGTTGTGTCCCACATTTCCGCAGCAATTAAAAACCGTTAGCGTATTATTTTTATTTTAATTAGAAAACCATAACTTTATGCTAATTCTTTTTTATTTTTCGTTGTGCGAAAAGCTGCGGGGCGAGGGGGAGAGAGAGAAAGTTGTTGCTGTCAAGTTGTCCTTCAACGGTTCTGAATTTAAAATACATTTTTGAAATAGTTTACAGGGCTGCCCTCTTGCCATCCATTTCCCTAGGCAAATTTCCATTCCCTAAGCCGCTTAACCCTTTTGAACCCTTGGAATAAGTTTTAAATTTCCACTAGCAAACATCCCTTGCGTAAGTTTTCCATTTCTGTTTTGGCAGTTTCAATTGTTTTTCATTGTTTGGTTTTTGTTTTTGTGCCGAGTGGCTGAAAATATAGAGAGATTTCGTGGCAAATCGCTTGCTAATTGTTTAATTGCATTTTATTGCCACCGCTACAGGATTATTCCAATTGGTTTTCAATGGACACTCGCGAAATTGGCCAGAACTAGAAAATTGGCTTCAGAGCTGTCGACAATATGTTTTTTTTTCTTCTTTCTTTTTTTTTTTATATATTTTTTTTTTTTTTTGATTCCAGCTAATTACAGTCTGATGGGTTGCGTGTGAAAATGCCAATTGCGATTGCAATTACATAAATGCGCTGCCCGGGAAAACTCATTTAAATGCATGGCACACAGCAGTATCCACCTGAGGGGAAAATGGAAAAGCGGACAAGCGAGGAGGAGTGTCACTTTGGGCCTTTGCCCGACTGTTGTTTGCTGTTGCCTCCAGTGTCTGCCACTTGGCTCTCATTATCAACAACATAATCAACCACTTACAACAACTAAGTCTGTTCTGTATGTGTGTGTAATTTTCAATGATTAGCTATGTTCTGCGCTACACTAAAGGAAAATACGTCAGAGAGTCTTTATATAAGTTTATATTTATATTTTTTAGATGGAAAACAAATTGTAACCAGTATTATTGCATTCATTTTATGGTCTTAGATTGATAGTTTTATGATACTCGACTTGTTTAGACGGAAAATTCATCCAAATAACTCTGAAACAGCGAAGAAACAAAGTGTTTTTGATTACTTTTTTTTTATGCTGATCACCAATATGTGAATAGCTTTATAGGGTTAACAATTACTTCTTATTTCGGTTTCAATAAATATTTTTATAAAAGAAAAATCAAGACCATTTTCCATGACAGTTTCTTTATGTGCCGCTCTCGTCCTCATTGCCGTTTCGTCGGTTGTAGTTTTCACTGGCAATTGTTGGCAGTAATTAACAACCTTACACGTGACGTCACGCACAAGTGAGAGTGACAAACACTTAAACGTTAAATGCACCCAGAAAACAACTGACAACTCTCTACCTGTGCTTTTGCTGTGGCTGGACCTGTGTTACTGCCGCTCTGCCTCTCTGCCTGTCCGCTGCCTTCTGCTCACTTCAGGTGTCATTGCGGGTGCAACACGGCGTATGCGACATAACTTTACACCCTCGCATTTTCCCGACTTTCCTCGCTTTCACCGCTTTTCCTGCTGACTCTTCCGGTACGTTCTCGGGGGCTACGTGTTCGTGTAAGCGCGTACTTTGCGGCGCTGAACTGCATTTCACATACCTAAGTTTACTTTATTATTGTTATTATTTTTATTATGTGCAATTAAAGAGTGACTTATTGGAGGTATATAATTCCACAAAAAACTGTAATAAATGAAAGTATTTAATATATAAATTATTTGAGGTTTTAATAGTGACGTATTGTGCTTACATAAAAGCTAAAATAATATGTATTAAATAATTATTCATGGTTTTTTAAACTATAATTGATATTTAAGTTCTGATTAATATAAAACTGCAATTTGAGAAGATAGGAGAATGATGTTTATAATGGCTTCTTATATCGGAAATTTATTTAGTTATTTAGTATTGGTTAAAATCAAATATTAAATCTTTATAAAAGTCTAAACTTAAAAACTAAAACAAAATACCTATAAAAATCAATCAATTAAAGTGGCTGCCGAAATGCGGCCACAAATTAAAACGCAATTTAAGATTGACGAAATTGAAATGGGAAATCTCTGGCAACGGCAGTCGGAATGCAGTGTAAATTAAAACTGCATTACATTTTAATTGCACACTCATGTCGACGGTCCTGCAACTGCCACTCCTGCTGCTACTCCCTCGCTCTTTTTTTTCTCTACACTTAATTACTGTTATTTTATTTACATTTATAAGCGTGCACTTTACAAATCTTTAAATGCGTCACGTAATTGTATGTACATATGTATTTTACGTATTTAAATAATTTAAATATGATTTGCATTTGCATTTGCATGCTATGTTTCTTTTGCATATTTCATAATTTTTAGCATTCTTTTCTTACTCTATTTTACTTTTATTTATTTATCGTATCTCGTAAAATGCCTGTTGTTGTTGTTGTCGTTGTTGTTGCGCTTATTGTGTCCTGTTCCGTGCATCCTGCATCCTGTGTCTCCACATAGCATTTTGGAAAGCAAAATCAGGTTGGTCCCGTTCGCCCGTTCGCACCCCAAGGAGCGACGTGAAGTTAGCATAGCACAGCGAGCGCGCATTCTTAACTTTTTCCGTAATTTTTATTCCACACAGACAACAGTCGCTGCTGTCGGACGAACAGGCCAAGGAAGTCGAGCAAATACTCAACGCCGCCGTTGCTGCCGTTGTTGTTGCCACAGCAACAACATCACCGACCAGCACCAAGAATCTCATTAAGGATTTGCCACCGTCCTCCGGCCAATCGCCAGCTCAATCAGAAGCCAACAGGGAGCAACGCGACATTCACATTGCAGCTATCCCTGCAATTGTTGAGGAGGAGGACGAGGACGACGAGGACTATCCGGAGAAGTTCCATAGGGACGAGGACGAGGATGAGAACCACGCCCGCGCCGATTTCGATGCCAATGGTGACGCTGACGGTGACTCGGATGACGTTGAAGCCGTGGACATTGTCGGCTATAGTCCAGCCACCACATCCACAGCTTTGAACGCCACCTTTGTCAAGGCCGATAGCACTGAGACGGAGACCACGACCACAACACCTTCGACGGCCACCACAGCCACTACAAGGCATGACGACGACGAGCCCGAGTGGCTAAGAGATGTTCTTGAGGTGAGTGAAATGCCTATTTGGGGCTCTTCAGGAAAATTCTGGTTTTTGCCTTTCTAAAGTTGAATTTTATTAGCTTATAGGCTGAGTATTTAATAAATATAATATATCCTTTCACTTTTTTAGGCCCCCAAACGCAGCCTAGAGAATCTGCTTATTACCTCAGCTAGCTCTGTGACAGTTCAACATCGCGAAGAACTCGAGAACGGCTACGATTTCCAGGTTAAACATTCCGATTTAAACCAAACCTATGTGACTGGCGGTGGCGGAGAATCGCTGCACGAGTCTATAGTGTCCGTAGAGTCCACGCAATCGGATGCCACACTCAACCAGACGACTACCATCGACGACAGCATCATCTCCAGTAAACACAATTCCACATATTCACTGGCCGATGCCGAACAAGCCACAAATTCGACTGTGCTGAGTACTGGCGTTACCGAGCTAGACGATAGTCAGTACTACATACCGGAATATCCACCGGTGAGAAGCAAGGAGGTACTCGTCGAGGCGGGAGTGCATTATTTCGAAGATGGCAACTTTTGGATGGAAGTGCCTGGTGAGTTTAAGCTTGATATTCTTCAATGCATAGTAAATAATTGATATGTTTGTATTATTTAAAGGTCTCCTAGACTTTGACGACGACGACTGCTCCTATCCGCCAATTACTGTTCGCAAGAATCCCAAGGTACGCTTCAGCTCCGGTCCGATCCACGTGTACTCTACATTCTCCGTTAATGACTACGACCGCCGGAATGAAGATGTTGATCCTGTGGCCGCTTCGGCGGAATATGAGCTTGAGAAGCGTGTGGAGAAGATGCATGTCTTCCCAGTCGAATTGATGAAGGGTCCCGAAGGCTTGGGTCTCAGTATAATTGGTATGGGCGTTGGCGCCGATGCTGGCTTAGAGAAATTGGGAATATTTGTAAAAACGATCACCGATAACGGAGCAGCAGCCAGAGACGGAAGGATACAGGTGGGAAATTGATACCAGTAAGCCTTAATTTGATGATTTTAATTAAGTTTCTTTTATTATTAGGTTAACGATCAGATCATTGAGGTGGACGGAAAGAGTCTAGTGGGCGTTACACAAGCGTATGCCGCTTCTGTGCTGCGCAATACTTCCGGTCTAGTCAAATTCCAAATTGGACGGGAACGCGATCCCGAGAACTCAGAGGTAGCCCAGCTCATACGGCTGAGTTTGCAGGCCGATCGCGAGAAGGAGGAGCGCTTGAAGCGGTTAGTTGTCTTTGAAAATAACAGAATACCAATAATTAATAAAAATATTAAGCCGAAAGCCTAAGTAGCTATGGCTGATTACAATTTCTGTTGCTTAATTTAGAATTAAGTAAACAGTGTACTAATAAATAAATAATTCAAATATTATATTATTACTTAGCCAACAAGAGGAGTATCTGCGACGTACCCTTGACTATTCCGAGGACTCTACGCAGCCCGTTTCGGCCAATTCGAGTGTGTGCGAGGGACCCTCGAGTCCCGTGCAAGTCGAACATCCCATGGAGGTTGAGGCCACACATTCGCAGGAGGTAGAGTCGCTCAAGCGGCTGCTACAGGAGGTAAGGCATCCCCAACAGGGATCTCCCTAATGCGACCGTGCTCCTAACTCTTGTGTGTGTTCTTGTGTGTTCTCTCTTCTCTCTCCTTTTTTGCTGAATTTTGATAATATTTGAAATGCAGCACAAAGCGGTAATTGGTTTTGAAAATATATATAATTGAAAATCGAAATTTTAGATACTAAAAACAAAAAGTAGAGCACATTTTCGAAACACTTTTAAGTGAGATTAACGTTGTGTTTTAATTTTAAATTAAATTCTTGAGTTTAAGGACGTAAGGTAGAGCGTAAAACTAATATGTTTAAATTTACCAAGTTTAGTTCTTTTTTTTTAATTTTTCTATTTACTTTTTTACTTATTTTTATTATTTGTTTTTACTTCATTTCCAGAGTGAAATGGGTTGCCTTGTTAAGGAAGAGATTATTCAAAATCTTAAACGAAAGGTTTGTTTTCTGTTTTGTTTTTATTATTTTCATAAACGATCATCTCATCATCCATTGATTGCACAAAATTATAATTAAAACTTTTGAGTATTGTTTATTTATTAAATTTTTTAAACCTTCCCAGCTGGTCAAGCTCGAGACAACAGGCAATGAGAACGAACTGCTCAGCGAGCGGCTACGCCAGAGCGAGAGGGAGCTCGGTAATATCCGCAAGGAGGCAGCCAACCTGCAGAATATGCTGCAGCAATCGCAGGGCCAGTATATGGCGCTGGACAAGAAATACAATAAGGCCAAGCGATTGGTGCGCGAATACCAGCAACGGGAGCTGGACATGTGCCATCGCGAGGAGTTCTACCAGCAGCTGCTCCAGGAAAAGGACACCGAGTACAATGCGCTGGTGAAGAAGCTAAAGGATCGAGTCATTAATCTGGAGCACGAGCTGCAGGAGACGCAGCGCAAGGCTGGTTTCCCTGTCGGTCTGCCCTATGATAGTGCCACCTTGAAGCTGACGCCCCAAATGATGCGTAAAACGCCACCTAAACCACTCTTCCATAAACTCGAAACGGAACTTTCGGACACCGAGATCTCTGATCTATCGCCCGATGGCGATGGCGTTAAGACTGCCACCGTGGAACGCAAAGTTCCGGTCAAGGATGAACTGGATGCGGCTGTGCCGCAGCACGAGCTGCTGGATAACTCGGTGAACAAGACGAAAATCGATCTGGGTTAGTCCTTAATAGAATCTACATATATTTCTGAATCTTACTGAATCACATATTTTCACCTATCTCTGAGACTGACTGTCAAAATTTAATGAAAACAAAAGTTAACTGATCGGATTAGTTGAAATTTAAGTTAAATATTGCAGACATTTCATTAATCAGACAAAAACATTTAAATAATTTGTAGAGTTTCAAGCACATTCACATTCCAAAATGTTCTCAATTATTTTTACAAAACCAATTTTAATTTATGGCGTAGAGCGTACTGTTTAACTTCGATATTTTGAGTGTGATTAATAGCATTAGATTTTCTATTTCCACACCTATTATAAGATTCAGGTGAATGTGCACATTTTTTAGAAAACTGAAAAAAAGTCTGTTCGAATAAAGTTATTTCTTTTTTAATGATTTATCACATTCGCTGTTTTAGATATAGTTTACTTATTTTAATGATCCATTTAAAGTATTTTTAAATAGAAATAAAAATAGGATCGGATATGAAATGTCATATTATGAAAACTGAATAGAAAGTGTGAAAAATCAATTTTAAAATCAAAAATATATATCTTTAAATTCTGACAGTCGTCTATTTTATTGCAAAAAGGAGTTTGTTTGTTCTGTTTTGTTCACATTGTGCCTTTAAACACCTCGGGCTAAAGCTAAAGCTCCAATCACTGCACTCTCCCTCGACTTTCGTTTGCTATATACATACATATATTCTCTTCTTGGTTTTGTGCTCTCCATTGTCATTGTCATTTTTGTGCTAATTGTTATTCTTTTTCTTTCCCATTTCTCTCGATTTTATATGCTTTCTGTGTGTGCCGTTCTGGTTCTCGTTCTCGTTTGTATTACGTTCCTTTGCTCGTTCTACATTTGTGACTGCCACGCCACCCCCAACACGCTGCGCCCTCATTTTGCCCAAAACTACAAAAATATATAAAAAAAAAAATTAACAATTTAAAACACCAAAAAAATCGCACCCTTTTCCAAAAACAAAATCGGTTTTATGTTAAACAAAAGCCTCCCGTGGTGGTTTAGCCAATCGCCAGTTGCCCTCAGCGAACGGCACCAGCAACAGCAACTCCAATGGCGCCGCCAGCAGCGATCTCGGTCAGCTTTCCAACGGCAATCTCAATCTGAAGCGCAGCAGGAGTAACAGTCGCAACTCGGACTGCACTCTGGACGATAGCGACGACGACGAGGATGGTGATAGAGGCATGGAGCCGGGCGAGGGTTCAGCCTTGAATCTGGCAGGCGGTGCCTCTAGCTCCTCCACCCACGACATTATCAGCCTGTCCAACGGCAACTCTCATCTGCTGGCCAATGTTAACAATCTGCTGCAGCATCATCCACCGCCACCAGCGGCAGTGAGCGCGCCACCCTCCTCCAACGGCCATCTAGGCACCACCACAGCCATTCTCCTGAATTCTACATCCTCCGCCTCGTCCAGCTCTTCCAATCAGTCGACGGCACGTGAGGCGCAGATCAATCAGCTGTATGCTCAGGTCCACAAGGATCCAAGCAAGCAACAGCAGCAGCAACAACAACAGCAGCAGCAGCTTCAACAGTCCCAGCAGACGGTGGTGAACAGCAGCATCCCGGGCATCTTTAAGAATGCTTTGGGTTCGCCGGCGGACAACAATGGACTGAACGACTTCCATCGCGGCAGCATGACGACCTTCGGAACTGGTCCAGCCAGCAGTAGCAATCGTGATCTTAACAGCTCGTATGACTCTATCCTGGGCAGCAATGACAAGCTCTCGGAGAACGAGCCGGCAGAGAGCTGGATGTATCCAAGTAGGCGAAGGGTGGCACCCAACGGCAGCAAGGTTCCATTGCCCGGTTCCAGCTTCACAGATCAACTCAATCAGGCGCTGTCCGATCGTGAGAGGTGGGTTTCAGTTCCAGTTCTGCAAAAGATGAATTGTTATTTGTTATTAGGAAAAAAATATATATTTTTTATTTTTGCTCAGTAGTTTTTATTTATTTTTATTATGGTTAACAATACAGGGTTAAACTCTACTATTTAAGTCGTGTTAAAACCCTGTATTAAACCTTAAAAGAAATTCAGAAGCCGGACACTTGGCCAAAGAAAGGATATTTCAAAACCTATTTAGAACTTGTAGGACTAAGAAAGTTAAGCACTCTGTTATTCGGTTGCTTTGAACTTTTTCCAGGCGACTCGGCGATGGATCCTCGCGACATTCCAGCGACGATTACACGGAGATCAACAAGAGCCAGAGTGTAGCGGCCATCAACTGCAAGACGCTGATCAATGAGATCCGCCAGGCGGTGAACGAAGCCCAGCCCAAAGGTGAACTATGACCAACCAAATCAATCCACCACCTGCCAGCACAATCCTCCGATTTTCTCTCAAGTCAGATCAGGCCGTAGACTAACCTTAGTAGAAACGGCAGACGTATTATCATGTCAATGTCACCATCATCTCATCCACTCCACACACCCACAGAACTGTACATATGTTTATGTGTTTAAAAGCCAAAAACTAATCAAACATATTATTCTGTTATAACCATTTATATATATGATATATATCTATTAATGCCAAGGTTTTGAGAGTTCTCACTGCGCGTTATCCGTTTACATTTCCACCCGCATTGCGCCCATATATATATATATCTGTTTAATGAATGTCTACCCGGAACCAGTCTTCTCCAGCGATCTTACTAACCGTTTCTCTTTACTCATTTTCCCCTCTATATCTCTATTACTGCGAAATTAACATCGAAAATTTATCCTTGTTCCTTCGAATTAAATCCAAAGTTAAACAAGTCGTTCCCCAATCACTCTCCCCGCCCGGCACAGTGCCCTGGCAGCAGCAGCATCTTCACCAGCAGCAGCAACAGCCGTCCGCCCACACCACTGGCCCGCCCTCGCCCACCAGCATGTCCTCCGGCTGCTCCTCGCCCGGCTACTCGCCCAGCCGCACCCTGGACCTGTCCGGTTCTAGCTCGAGCTTCTCCGATCGCAAAGCGGCGGCTGCCGGATACAATTACAAGGGCGGTCCTGTTCACGAATGGACCAAGGATCAGGTGAGTGCTACTACATCCGTGCACCCCATCACAATAACCAACAAGATTCCATCCTCCAATGCTTAAAGGTGGGCCACTGGCTGATGGGCATCGAGCTGGAGCGCTACATTCCCGTTTTCAAGGAGCACAACGTGGAGGGTGGGGCACTGCTCACCCTCGACTCAAAGGATTTCAAGACGCTGGGCGTGTGCGGTGACGACAAGCACCGGCTGAAGAAGCGCCTCAAAGACCTAAAGGCAAACATTGAGAAGGAGCGCAAGGACATGGAGCGGGAGCGTCGCGAGCGCGAGAAGGCCATACGCAAGGCCGAAAAGAAGGCGGCCAAAAAGAAGTAGTAGTTGAATTTCTAGTTGATAAGAGCATCAAAAAAGTAGCCAAAAACCAAAAGCATACGCAGTATATATGTAGTCTATGCATACGAACACGAAGCATATATCTATCGGTTATATTATACATATATATATATATATTTATATTCATATATAATGCTAATATATAAATTATTTGTACAACACACACACACATCTATTATACATACATACGTACTACATTTTAACCTATAGAAACCTAAATACTAGCATCTGTAGACGTAATTATTCTAAAAAAAAGGAAAGAATGTAGAAGGCAGCAAGTGGAATAGGAGTACGAGTAGATCTTGGTTAGCAGTGACCCCCTGCACTCCAAATCCAACCGAAGGCAGAACTCTGAAAAATCCGAGACACAAAACCAGAACTCACAAACAAAAGAAGAAGCAAAGTAACTAGACAACAAACAAAAAAGGCGTTGGACTGACTGATTTTTATGATTAATTTAAATGAAAACCATAAAAGGTAAAATCATAACAAGAAAATAAGATAATTCTTTTTTAAAAACAAATCAAAAACCAAAAAAGAACCATTTTCAATTAAGAATGGCGTGAATGCAAATGAAATGCGTCGTAGGACACCCAAGGAATTCGCTAGAACAGACTTACGCAGCATAACAGCTACTTCAAACTAAAATAAAGGATAAATAATGACATTGTAATAACGTTTAAGGCAATGTCTTGTGTTTTTTCTAATTATTAATCTGTGTAATATTCGAGATAATATTCGATTCTAGATATATGTACGTATATGTGTAACAGCACTTGCATTGTATTTGTCAAGACATCTATGAACTGTACTATCCATCCCCCTTAAAATGAACGCTAAAATATTGTACTGTGTATGCTATATATGCCTGAAAGTCATTTAAGTACTTAAGTAGAGAAGCTAAAAAGAAACTGTATGTATGTGTTTTCTGTTACACCAAAACAATGCAAAAAGTCCACCCAAAATATTAATTTGTTAATGCAGCCGAGAGCAAATCAAGTTTCAAGAGCGATATGAATGCCTGCGTGGAGTGCGTGATTGTGTACCTTTTGTTTTCGAGTTTTGTTTTAAAGCTTTTGTATAAATAAATTATATGTGTAGAGCCCCTTAGTATTTGTATTTAGTAAGTTTAGTTGGTTTTGTGTTGCGTGTACGTTGTTTTATTTGTATCTTTTTATTTCTAAATGTTGCAATAAAACGGCAAACGTTTACCTATCTCATATCTTTCTTATCGAACTTCCAACGCCCCGATGGATTTCAACACTGACCCCAACGCTGATGACCACAACACTGTCCTACCCAACTTTGATTTATTGAGGAAAACCAAATTGTAGCAATTAGTCCTTGTTTTCATTATAAACAATTAGCATATAATCAGGGCTGCCACAGATATCGTGTTCGATTTGAGATCAAATTAAATACGTGTCTAAAAGTAGGAAATAAAATATTACGAGAAACGTGTCGCCTTCCTTTGGACTTCCTTTTAATTGATTTCAAAGGCTATGACGATTTCTGTGGCACTCCCGAATAATTATGAACATACGAATATACGAATACTCTCTTTCTCTCTATCACTCTGTCTCTATTTGACTTTAAGACCCCGGTCGTGACCAAGGCGGGCAACATTCAGGTGTGTGTCCCCGGGTTCAGGCGGCCGGCAGCGCATAATCACCGCATGTGTCTCCACTCGTCTCGTCGCAAGTCCTTAATATAGCTTTTGAAAAGCTCGCCTCTAAACAGTGCCACCAACGAAAAGAAAACAAAATCAACCGTTATAACTTACAAAAAAATGATAACACCCTTAATAACTAATAATGTTGTTTCCCATTTTCATTCCTAACAAATTGTGAAATTGATTGAAGCTATGTTTTTGAATTTTTTTTAATTCACGAAAGCCAAAGAAATCTATATGGATTTGTATAGCGCTCTTTCATATTTTAAAATAATTCAAATAAATCTCGCATTTTCTTGTCATAAATTCCTAATTTGCTAATCAATTTCAATTTCACAAAAAATTTGATCGGAATGAAATCGGGAACTTCGGGGATAAATAAAATCAAAACACTTGAGCAAAACTTAAATGCAAATTGATGACGCTGCATACTGCCGATGATTTTGGTGATCATTTTTTTGGTTCACACTTCCGGAAGTGAGAATTTTTGTGTGTGCTTCGTACAAATTAATAATGAAACCCGGAATCACTGGGCACGCGTGCAGCGCTCACGCAAAAAAGCATTTCAAGATAATTGTTATTTTTTTGAAAATGTTTTTCAGTTCAAGTTTATTTTTGGGTAATTGTTTGTAAGAGTTTTTTACACAATTTTTAAAGCAAACTTAAGAAAAAACAAAAAATAAGTAACAATCAAAACCAGCTTAAAAATTCTTATATATTTAAATAAAATAAAAAAATGATACAAGTATTTGAGCTGGTTCGCCCCGAAATTCTCATAGAGTAGGGGCCCAGTCGCATAACAACCAAACAAAAAAATATAAAACGAAATGTAAAACACCTCCAAAACACATTCGTGCCTTTTTCATTGCGAAAAACCGTCCCAACCAGAAGAAAACCGAGCGGGGATCTTTCGATATATAACATCAAGTCAGGGATTTAGCCAGATAATGTCAGCTTTCAGGCCTCTTCAAATCCCGAGAAATTCCCTGCCACGAATACGTTGAAACCATTTGAAATCCCGCAAATGCCTTAAATCAAGAGAAATTATTAAATATTACCCATTAGATATTCAAACATAATTCAGTTGCTTGTAGGTTTTTTAAAACATTTTCGAATTACTTGCTTTAAGTTCACCGTTTTGCAAACAAAGTTGGCTCGGTTTTGTGGCTTCATAGAAGAAAAATCAGAGGTTGATTCATTCCAGCGTTTTTTCAAACCCTTTAGGAATATTCCACAAACTTTGTTTAAAATAATTCCTGAAAAGGATAAAGATTTATTTTAGTTTCTATAGAATTTTTCTTGGGAAAATTTTAATGGAAATCTATCGAAATAATATCATTATCAGTTCCACGAATATTAAAAAGTTTTCTTAGTTTTTACTTTGAAATTTTAACCTTTTGCAGTTTGTATATCAGTTTTCAGTTCAATATGCTTTGTGTGCATGAGTCTGTGTTGCCATTATTACTACTTTAACAGGAAAAATAGCTAACCCTTCCGAAAAGAATTTCAAACACAGATTGGCTTTAACCATGTTTTAAAATTATTTCAAAAACAATATAAAATGAAAAGACGCAACTATCAGCTAAGCAATTACAGCTACTTTAGCTAATTAATATTGATGACAAAATAAAAAAGAAACACCAACTGCAATTAGCTAAGCCAGAAAAATGACAACCTAAATCTTACAAATCATGGAAAATAATAATTTATAAATTATGAAACACAGTGCTAATAAATATACTCCGAAATAAACCTAAGTATGAAGTGCATTTCTTGTTTACTCGCCGAGTAAGTCTCTTATCTGTAATCTGTTTGAGTTGCACAGCAATCCTGTTTACAAAACGTCGGCATGTTTAATGGGTTTGTTGGACTGGACCACGCAGCACAAGACCTCTTAAAGACTGTCGCAAATCGAATGTGGAAAGATACACAAATCGAGCAAAGATGCCACACCAGCAGATACCTCGACTCTTCCATGGAATCGTGAATGGGAAGATCTGTCATCATTTCATTTTCGTTTGGGGTTTTCCTTATCATTTGGGAATTTTCCACTCTCTTTTGGGCCTGCTTCTTAGGCATAGAAAGGTCAATTTTTCAATCTCTTCTACAAACTAAAGAGACGTTTCGGTCTTGGTATTTCCATGAGGGCTGTTGCAGCAGTTCCAAATTAATTTTATTTGGAATTTTAAAAGCATTAAGCTCGGTTTTAGTCATTTTAAAATAGTAGTTCCCACTTTATCTTATAATGATTATAAAACTAATGAGACCCTAGCAACAAAAAGTCTGATTTTGTTATGGGAAAGACTATACTAAGCTGAGTCTTAACTAGGAATAATCACTTTTTAATATTAGTTTAAATTTAATTAAGGAACAAAATTCTGGCATAAATATTATTTTAATTATTTGAAGTTGTTGTTACCCTTAAAATCTGTTTTAAATAATTCCTTATTCAGCTGCGTTAAAGTCTAATATTGTTTTGCAAATGGAACGGATGCTGAAATGCATTTTTACGCCATGTCGTTAAGTTGTTTACGTTTTGAGTCCGGATCATCGTCACTGAATGGCTTATTTGTAGACCCCCCAGCCAGTGATAAGAACATGTATAGAATAATGTTGCATTCTTATCAGTGTTAATGCTCAATTGCCCACCCAAAGACTTGGTGTTTTTCTTAAGAAATTGATAAATGGGTTAGAAACTTACTATATGTTTTATGGAAAGGGAAAATATGAATCAGTTGCTGGGTGGTTCAATATTGAAACCCTATTACAACAGATAGATAGATAGATCGACTCGTGTTGAATCTAAGGTGTCTGGTTAGAAACTGATGATCTGTTAAAACTTTCCGCTGATAAGCAAAAGTTGGCGATTTCGCAATAAAAAAGACTCGGCTAGAGGCATGTTTTAAAATTAATACTTAAAAATAGTCCTGTCGTGATTTGCTTTATGATTAATTGGAAAATGTTGCTACGTCTTTTTTATGATACAAACAGTTAACAATTTACAATATCAGGATTCAAATGGCATAAAATCCATTAAAAAAGATAATAAATATTATCAGTTGTAAGTCATACCGGAATAATTTATGGTTGCCTTACCCAATGGGTTGCTCAATGTATTGCTTTTCTTCTATGCGAATATATGTATATTGTTTGGTGTATTTAAATTCGCTCAATTCAATTAGTTAGTTTAGGAGCAACAATTCCGGCAATATAATAAAATTGAATACTGAACAATCAGCGCAAGCAAAGGCAGCACGCAGATTCTAAACTATTAGTGTTGTTTTTCCTGTACATTAAAAAAAAGATGAAGAGTTTTTTAAACAAATAGATAGTATCTTCTGTTTGTATAGTTTCATCTTTGACTAGTCAATCTCAGCATACAAATATTTAGTAAGCCTACTCTGTGTAAAATATGTCGTAAAACCAAACAAATACACAAAGGATGTCATAACAAAGTTTTCCAAAGCAGGGACAATTCATAATTATTATCCTATAAATCTATAAACCAAAGGCTCCAGATCATTGCATTAGTAAAGGTTGGTGATAAAAATTAATCGCCTGCAGCCTTGGCAACAACGAAATCAAGGTCAAAAGCTGTGCAATCGTTGCACTTATCACATTTTTAATACAACAAGAAATTTAAGAGTTCATAAATATATAATACCCAAATAAAGGTAAGTATAAACAGCCAATAATCTAAATAATATTAATTAAAACCTACAAATTAAACTATTTTCCAGCTAAACTAAATAAACCAACTGGACACTTTGTGTGCAGCATTATATTCCATATATTTTTTTATTTATTTAACACTATTTTTTTCGCTGTGTAGTGCTGCCTCGGAACCTGCACCGACAGCGCTGCCAACGTCTTGCCTTTGAGTTTATAAACCCTCGTCCATCAGTCGGCGACGTTCATTCAACAATCGGCGACGCTCAAGCAAACAGCAATCGCGAAGGGGATACAATATAGAGTACGTTATACCATCCAGTTCTGGACGCGGCAATAAAAAAATAATAAAATATAAAATCACAAAAGTCAGCTGTGCAACGTAACGAGATTACAAAAGAAATTCCAGTTTCAGCGCTAAATTAGCTTTGATTCGAATAGCAAAAAGAAATATATACGCTATCCGATTTAACATAATTTAAAGCGCGAAAGTTAAGGATTTGCATAACCCGAAGAAGCAGAATCAATAGCTGAGCGGATTATTATATAATTGCAACGTTTTTTGATTAAACAAAGCCACAACAAACACTACTACTCTCACTATGACGGGCTACAACAATTCCAATGGCAGTGAAGTGACTACCAGCAATGGTAATGGACACAGCAATGGAAGCAAGTCGGCCGACTACACCGCCCAGGAGAATCCCACGTAAGTGAGGGGTTTCAGCTTTAAGTTCTCGGGGAGTTAATATTCGAGGGCCTCACGTCACATGCTCGTGAAGTGCACAGTTGGCTTTAATTAAAGTTTCCAATAACCTTTCGAACGTTAAATGCTTTATGAATGCCCCCTTCCGCAACATCTGCCCACCTTCCCACCTTAAGCAACTTTCCAACTTTTTCCGTTTACAAATAAAAACGCTTTTTTCCGATCAATAGGGCCTTGCCAAGGCCTGGCTTGCTATGCTTCCACTTGCTTAACGTAGTCACCTTAGAACACACACTCACTTTCGGCTTGGAGCAACCAAAATTTGTATCTCAAATTCAACCAAAATTCGCTGCTTGGCGGACAGCTTCCACCTAAGACTCTCCTCCACTCTCCGGCAGAATGTGCTCGAAGGACTGTTGTTCCGGACAAGGGGGCAAGCCTGGAAACAGCTGTGCGCCCAAGAAGGGCGCCACCAGCCCCAATGAGGACAAGATCATACCTACTCCACAGTCCCTTCTGTAAGTTCCAGAATTATTAGGATTGGATGTTCTAAAGATTTGTGGGATAGAGATTTTTGTTGTGCGCACGTTGGCGGGGGGAAGCTCAAACTGTGTTTATTTGGCAAATCACAAGTCCCAATCAAAACCAAAACCCAAAATGAAATGCCAGCTAACACTTGTCCTTGATCTTTACCGTCGCTATCAACAAGTAAGCTAAGCTAAGATCTATTCCGTTTTGGTTTTTCAGTTTGTTGAATTTAAATTAAGACATTCCAGTATTCCAGGGCTTATCAATTTTCGTCGTACGACGACGCTGGCGCAAGTCATTAAAATCCCATTCGGAGAGCGATCTTTAATCTGCATACGATTATATAGAGTGTTCTTTTTTTAAAGGTTCATTCGGGTTTACTACACAGCAAGAAAACAGGAAATTGAAAGATTTTAAAGTAAAATTCTTTAGATGACAGCTATTTTATTCCTAAAAGTAATCAAAATTGAAACCGATTACTTGCCTAAAATTAATGCCCTTATTGCTGAGCTAAGGGAGGTTTAATTGATTAGCTATCAACTTGGGGCCAGGTGTTTATCGAACCATTTTGTCCCAGTTAATTGCGGAATCAACTCACCACTGATTGGCCCTGGAAAGCGGGCGTGTTCCTGATCTTGACACAGGCCTCCAACTCATTATCTTTACCACATACTATACATACTTCCAAGTAATTGGCAAAATTGCCGATAAAGAACGCGATGCCACAGCACGCCGTGGTATTTTGATTAGTTACGAAACTAGTTTTCAAATATTTGCTGAATATTGATGAAGGCGGCGATATCTTTGGAGCTCTGCCTGTCGCGTGTTTAGTTCAAATTTCCATAAACGGTTGGCTACCGCAAGACGAATTTATTGAAGGGATTAAAGGCAAAATTACAATTAGTGGAAGTTATGCGTGATTGTGAGTGAGCCCCCTGCCCCCTCTTTTTTTATGAACCCATTTTAATGACGCACTTAATGTTTACTTTTAAAGACGTGTTTTTGTTTTGTCCCCTGTGTAATATTGATAATACAAGTAGCAGCATCATCGAAGGCTTATCATCAGATTATTAAAAAAAACAATATGATGAAAGCAGCCTCCTCCTCGCAGCAGCACGTGGGGTTACGAGATCGTATTTGTTAACAATACTTCTCAACATTACTCGACTTGCAGTTCAAGTTCGTGCAGCTCAACCCCGGGCCAGCTAAATTCTTTATGGCTCTAATGGAACTTAATTGCGGGTTTCAACCAGACCGATAATTAGTCTAGAATTATAGCGCCTACCCAAACTAGTAAAAATAATGTTTGCCACAATTTCACAACACCCTGGCGATTGTCCAAAAGAAAACCATAAATGATATTGCGAGTCCTTATCTACCTTGTTTGTTGACATTTCTTTCAGCTAGCTTTTTGAAAAACTTTCCCAGCCCAACAATTCATCGTTTTTATTTCATAATTGCAGCAAAAGTAATGGCAAAATCCAGTGCGATCTAACGCCCGAAGAGATAAGGGCTTTGCGGGTTCTCAACGAAGACACGTTTGTAGACCAATTCTTCTAAGCAGATTCTTCGTGTTATGTCTTCCGATTGTAAAATTTTTGTGATTTGTATCTGTCGTTCTTGGTGAAAATTCATTCATTCATTTTGCAGAAGACAGCGAAGAGATCCAATTTTGTGTTCTGTATTTGTTTATTATATTTAATCATATTGTTTTAATGTCGCTTATTGAGACATTCCATTCCTCGAATCTATTGTTATTCCAAAAAAAAGAAACAAGGAAAGTAACTCACCGAAGACTATTGCAATTCTTTCCACTGATCACATTCCTGAATCTGACTATTTGTAATTCTGTCCCATCATCAAAACAACACAATTTCAATTGAAATCATTCGTTATAATTGAATATTTTTTGTGATAACAATTCGATTTGTATCTGTGTGAATATCTTTTCTCGTTCATTTTCATGACTTGTATTGTTTGGTTTCTGTATTTATTCCTCCCACGGGGAGTTCCATTCGAAAAGTCCATCGATTCTAAGTGTAAAGAGCACTTGAAAAAGTGCTCTGTTGCTCATTCTTTAAGATTTTTTCCCCGTGTTAACCTCTTCGATAACTGGATATATTTCAGGCTTGCAAAATTGACTAAATGTGTATTCCGATGCTTGATAGGTATCCCTATGAGGTTATCCAAGAGATCGCCGATTTCATCACCAAGGGCGCCGGCGTACGCCCTAAGATCGGAATTATCTGCGGCTCTGGACTCGGCTCTCTGGCCGATATCATCCAGGACGCCAAGATCTTCGAGTATGAGAAGATCCCGAATTTCCCGGTGTCCACCGTGGAGGGACACGCCGGCAAGCTGGTGGTCGGCAATCTGGAGGGTGCCATTGTAATGGCCATGCAGGGACGTTTCCACTTCTACGAGGGCTATCCGCTGGCCAAGTGCTCGATGCCGGTGCGTGTGATGAAGCTGTGTGGCGTGGAGTACCTTTTCGCCACGAATGCGGCGGGTGGCATCAATCCGAGATATGCCGTGGGCGACATTATGCTAATGCACGACCACGTCAACATGCTCGGCTTTGCCGGCAACTCACCACTCCAGGGACCTAACGATCCGCGCTTTGGGCCACGCTTTCCCGCCCTGACAAACTCATACAACAAGGATTTGATCAACAAAGCCATCGAGATCGGCAAGGCCATGGGCATCGAGTCGAACATTCATGTCGGCGTCTACTCCTGCCTGGGCGGTCCCAACTACGAGACCATCGCGGAACTTAAGGCTCTGCGTATGATGGGCGTGGATGCGGTGGGCATGTCCACCGTCCACGAGGTGATCACTGCCCGGCATTGCGACATGAAGGTGTTCGCCTTCAGTCTGATTACGAACAAGTGCGCCACGGAGTACAGTGACAAGAAGGACGAAGAGGCCAACCACGACGAGGTATGTCATTAAATTCATTTTTCTGGCATTAAAAAATTGATTTTTACTTGAAATATATTCTTTTAATTTCAGGTTATGGCCGTGGCTAAGAACAGGCAGAAGGCCTGTTGCGAACTGGTTTCCCGACTCATCCGGGAGATCCACTCGGCATCCGCATAGGCAGCGAATGACGGAAATAGCGATTGATTCTAAACTTTAACTAAAATTTCTTGCGAAAGTAGACTCGCCTCTAAGACTCATACGGAATGTCCCAAAATTTACAGTATAAGCCTAGGGAATAGTTTAACTAAATTATGTGAAATAAAATAGGAAAAGAACTCAATTTCTAACGTGGTTTTAATTTGTAAGACTCTCTCATTAGGTAAGTATTATATAAGCATCCAACAGCGCAAAATGAATGCAGCTTGAATGCAGCGGAGATGAGCAACAATAAAGTAGATTATCAGTCTTTGAGTGTGTGCAATAAAGTTTCTACTCATTCTCTCATGCTTACTGAAATTTATCTTATTCAGGGGAATTGAGCATCAATGAAGTAGATTGTCAATCTCAAATGAAATAACCATACTCTCGATTCTGTTCGTCTTTAGAAATTTCACTCATTCAGCCAATAATTTCACTCATTGCTAGAATGAGTGGAAACTTTAGTGCGCACTCTTCCCGCTCGCCCACACGCTGTAGTTCAAACTCTGGCCACTTGATGGCGTTTTCGTTCTCACGAACCTTTCAAAATATGTTTTACCAGTAAAAAAGTAAAAATCCTAAATCGACTTAAAATCCCTAGAATCTGGGGTATCCTTTTACAGTCAGAAGCTAAAAACTCATCGAAGAATTCACACAAAAAGCTGAATCACGCACAAAAAGCTGAATCAAACTACCCACCTCCGGGAGAAAAAAATGTTTTGTCAATTTTTCAAAAAAATATAAGGGGTTACTCCTATCCGCCAAACACGATGACAAGGAACAGATATCAGATTTAAAGAGCCAGTCGTTTCAACAAATATTTGTAACGTACAATACAGAATTGCGCTTTACGTTATTTCAATACTTTTTTGACAGGTTTCTTTACGTTTTCATCCAAGTTATCTACCACTTTCCTTAAACCGATATCATGGCATTTTCCCTGTGAACGACTGTCACACTCAATGCTACAGCAACAAAACATTTAAACTACGCATTAAGCTCGTGCGTGGGAAACGTTTCGTGTTTAAATTTTAGTTGTAAAGCCAGTCGTTTCAACAAATATTTGTAACGTACAATACAGAATTGCGCCTTACGTTATTTCAATACGTTTTTTTGACACGTTTCTTTACGTTTTCATCCAAGTTATCTACCACTTTCCTTAAACCGATATCATGGCATTTTCCCTGTGAACGACTGTCACACTCAATGCTACAGCAACAAAACATTTAAACTACGCATTAAGCTTGTGCGTGGGAAATTTCGTGTTTAAATTTTAGTAGTAGAGCCAGTCGTTTCAACAAATATTTGTAACGTACAATACAGAATTGCGCCTTACGTTATTTCAATACGTTTTTTTGACACGTTTCTTTACGTTTTCATCCAAGTTATCTACCACTTTCCTTAAACCGATATCATGGCATTTTCCCTGTGAACGACTGTCACACTCAATGCTACAGCAACAAAACATTTAAACTACGCATTAAGCT
>VNJN01002907.1:94594-109333 GCA_008042485.1 Drosophila mayri | reverse complement strand
CTTTCTAGGATAATACCTGAATAAGTGCTCTAAAACCTGGCATACCGTGCATTTGCGCACGACCTCTTTAGGGGGAGCAATCTCCAAAAAGGTGGAGCCTTGATTTTTCAAATGCGTATTTAAGGTACTTGCGATGCTCAACTTTTCCCAAACCCAAGAAAAACTATTAGTACATTTAATTCTCAACATGCTGGAAGTTTATTTGGATCAAATTAGTCGCTTATTTACAAAATAAATAAAAAATAAAAAATGTCTCCGTGTTCCATTTTCCCACCGTTCCGTTTCGACGCTAACTGACCGACGCTAATTTGAC
This sequence comes from Drosophila mayri, assembly GCA_008042485.1. Taxonomy (NCBI): domain Eukaryota; kingdom Metazoa; phylum Arthropoda; class Insecta; order Diptera; family Drosophilidae; genus Drosophila; species Drosophila mayri. Next base: position 109,020 of record VNJN01002907.1, on the reverse strand, counting down.
GCACATCATTTTTGGCTAAGGTATGGTGTTTGTAAATTTATTTATTTTTTTATATTAAATGAAAAGGTAGCTTGGGCTTCTTTGGGGGCTTGTAGATAGCGAATGGGGCATTTGCGACCCTATAAATCATATATATTATTGAAATTAACGAATTTATACTGAAAATGGCCATATTAAAGTCTGGATTTGTGTCTACAAAATCAAATTTGGCGGGTTATTTTGCTGCTTGGCATTTTCAATTTGTGGAATTTGAGAGAGAGAGAGAGAGAGGTAGCGGAAACGATACACTCTTCTGGTTATTTTTACATTTGGGAAGCTGCCGCTTTTGTTTACATTTTTTATTCTTAAGCTTTAAAAAACTAGCATAGCAACGGTTTCCGAATTTATTGACATCCCTAGCAAATTCAGCTTCAGTGGATTTACCGACACTGGACACAAGTTATCGATATATATATATCGCCATACACGATGTATCGCGCGTCCCGTGTTGTTGTTGTTAAAGGGAACTTGTGCTTTCCAACACTGACGCCGCCGCTGCTTAAAATTCTTACATTTGAAAAACTCGGAAGTAAAACGCAGCTTCTGCGCCGAAAACTTGGCTAAAACCTCGATATAAATCAAGGAATCATTGGGATCTGTGCGTGGCGAAGCCTTCAACAGCCGACCAGATGTCTAGCTGCAGTTCCAGGCAGCGGAAAACGTCGAAATCCTCGCGCATTCCGCCACGGGCCAGGGAATACATTACCGAAATGGCTGAGGATCGGGAACTGGAACGCTTCATGGCCTTGTCCTCGACAGCGAGCAGTGGAGCGAGTGGCAGCCTTCACACCTGTGCCGTGCGTGTGAGTTTGACCAGGGAGCCTGCTGCGGGAGTCTCTCTGCCTGAAACTGCCCACAAAGCCTGCCGCCCCAGGAGCAGGGAGTGCCAAACGGTGGCTGGAGAAGCAGACGGAGCAGGAGAAGAGGGTCTGTTGCAGCTGCCAGCATCTCCCACGGATCAACAGATTGCAAAGCCAACGAAAAGCAAAGACAATTCACCCGCCGGGGACTGCTATCGCATCATTCCAATTGTTCTTATCGACGATCAGAGCAAGTCTCGTCCAGCCGCAGCAACGCAAACCATGTCCCTTTCCGCGGAGGACCTGCGCACACCCACCAAGCCGCCCGCGGAGATGCACACGAAGAAGACGCAGACACCGGAATCAGCTCTCAAGTCGCACAAGCGCCTGGAATGGGATCCGGCGGCCGACGTTGGATACTACAAGCGAGCGGTGTCCACAAGTAATATCAGCACGCTGGAGCGTTCCGTTCTGGAGGAGTGCGGCTGGCGCCAACCGATGCAGCAGCAGCAGCGGTCCGAGACTGATTTGGACAGACTGCAGCGTCAGGAGGGCGAGGAAAAGGCAGGCACACCCATGCAGGAAAAGATAACCGTTCCGCTGGCATCCAGTACCATGGTGAGCCGCCAAGTGGCATCAGCAGCCGCTTCAGGAAAGGCGGATTCGTATAGCAGCTCCAGGAACGAGATATCTAATGGTAGCTCCAGAGGAGACTCATTGAACAGCAGCTCCAAGCTAAGCAGCCACAAGAGAGGGGCTTCTCTAAGCAGTTCCAAGAAAGAGGCGCCACCAAGCGGCTCCAAGAGTGTGGTTTCCCATTGCAGTTCCAAGGACAGCTTCAAGCTAAATGATTCATGCAGCAGCTCCAGAAAGGGAGCTACATCCCTGAGCAGCTCTAAAAATAAGACCTCTTGCAGCAGCTCCAGCAAGCAGGAACTAGGGAAAAGCTTCAGTATAGAAGCTCTGCAGGCGCAGGTCAGCTCGCGAAGGGAATCGCTCATCAGTTCCCGACGCGAGTCGCTAGCTAGCACTCCCCAGGCAGCCTCAAGGATCAGTTCCAAAGCCGAAAACTCTCAGAGCAGCTCCAGGATGGATTCCGAATTGAGTTCTAGGCGGGAATCCCGGGCAACCTCGCTATACGGCAGTTCGGCGGCCAGTAGCTTCGATTACCACATCAACCTGGAGAAGGAGCAGGAGTGGCTCAAGTCACTGCAGAAGCAGCAGCAAAGGGAGCCGCGACGAGAGCAGCGCCGGGAGCAAAGTCATAAGGAGAGCGATGAGCAGCGCAAGCATTCAAGTGGGACTGAACAACGCGAAAAGGACCAATGGCAAAAGGAGCACAGGAACAAAGAGGAGAAGAAGGCGGAGCTACGCAGAGCGGAACAGCGGGAGAAGGAGCGTGAACAGGAGCGCCAGTTTACAGCCGCTCAATTCGAAAGGATCCTTGGCAGTCGTCGGCGCGAGAACAAGGAGAACAAGGAGAACCAGCAACCACAATCCACCTCTACCTCCGCATCCTCGGTGCACGCTTCCGCCACATCGGCAGCTGGCCACAAAAGAGACCTCGACCTGGGTATTGATCTGCTCTGCTCTCTGGTGGAGGCGCGCAGCCTCAGTCAGGGACAGAAGAAGACCCTGGTGCGGGACATAGCCAGACGGATCGCCTGCCTAGACCTGGCCGAGACAAGCAGCACGGCGAGCAGCCGCAGGGAGCGGCCGAGAGGTGAGCATATTACTACAGTGCCTGTTCCTGTGGCTGTGCTTCCCCAGCGGCAGGATGTGGCCACGAATACCTCGCTGGCGGGATCGCAAAGCTCCTCTATGAAGGGGCAGCCGTCAACCGTAGTGACTCTGCCCGTGCCAGCGCCCCGAAAACGCAACGCAGATGGCACACCTTCACCGCTGCCCAGCAGCTCCATCTCAGCTATCAGCTCGACCAGTGCCTCCAACGAGGTCATTACCCAGAAGACAAACATACCGACACGTGATGCTGCCTCCACGGATGCGGATGCAGATGCCGAGCCGATGTCCGCCATACGGGACGCTCTGACTCCGATGACGCAGAGCGAAATCGAGTACGAGGAGCGCATGAAGGCGGGCATGGACCCCGAGCGGAGGTGTCAGCTCAACTGGATCGAGGCGGAGATTGAGCGTCTGCAGTCACTGAAGGTCTTTTTGGCGGAAATCGAGGACAATCTGCCCAGCAATTCCGTGCCCATGGCAGCGGACGAGGAATTGGTGATTTCCAGCGACGAATTGTTATTGGTTGGGCAGCAGGAATCGGAAAAGAAGGAGGAGCAGCAGAAAGAGTCGTCTCCAGAGGAAGGAAGCAGACGCAGGAAGGCGGCCAGGCAACTAGCAAAAGCTGTGCAAACGGAGGAGCCGGAGGCAGATGCGATTCCGAAACCGCCAGTGCGCATTGAATCGGTACGGGTGCCACCGAGAACAGCCTGTGACGTGCAGGCACCACTGCCACCGCTGCCGCCGCCCCATCGCTATCCCCGCACCAAAATGGCCACTCCTGTCCTAGCCTCACACAGCTCCTCCAGCGGACGCAGCGAAAGCGTTAGCTCTTTTGTTCAGCAAAGACATCGTCGCTTCCGCGAGCACTACCAGAACCAACAGCAGCAGCAGCTGCTCCTCCTCAAGCAGCAGCAACTCAAGCGCCTGCAGGAGCAGCACAAGCATCAACAAAAGCAGCAGCTGCTGTACCAGCACAAGCACCAGCATCGAGTGGTGATCGCCCACGAGGCGCAGCACATCGTTTGTGAGTCGCACCGGACGGTAAGACAGCTAGCTTTCTTTCCACAGTTTTCGCATTCGCGACTATCAAGCCCTCTCTTTCTTTTTCACAGAAACACGACAAGCAGTACAAGGGAATGCCGCAGCAGCGGGATTGCCAGGATCAGCAGAAGCAATGCGAACACCAGCAATACATGAAGATGATGCAGTACGACCAGACGGTGGCATCAGGCAGTGCCTATGCCACGCCCCACTCCAGTGCCAGCGGCTGCTACAGCTGCGCGGATAATGAGCGGGAGAGAGCCATTTACTACCAGGTGGTAAACTCGCCGGGAGCTAGCGCCAGCTACGTTCAAGCAGAACCCGTGGCGGCAGCTGCCACAACCACCACTTCGTCCTCCTCGATGATGGGCCTAAGCTCAGAGATGTCCATACCCATGGGCAGAGTGAATACCGGCGAAACGACCACGACGACCACCACCACGCATCAGTATGACGATGTGGCCTGTCAGCGGAGAAAGCGACGGGTCGGAGGCGGTGGTGGTGGAGAGGAGCGGATGCAGCGCCAGACCCTGCAAGTGCGTCCGAGGGGCATTGCCTATGTCATCCAGTTTAGCCCGTCGGGCAGCGGCGAAGTGGTGCCGGAAACGCGATCCCTGCAGGATCAATTACAGCTAGCCCGTCCCGAGTTCTGTGCCAAGTCCAAGCAACGCAAGGCCATCCTGAATCAAATGCAAATGATGCGCAATTTGCGCAGGCGCGAGATGGACGAATTGGTGGCGGAGAACAACGGCAGCCTGGATACACTGGACAGGCGGCTGCGCTTGCAGCTTCCGCCGCCGGCGACATGTAAGTGGGAATTATTTTCGTCTCAAGGCGAGCCATTAACGATTTGATTCCCATTCCTTACAGCGCGTCTGCGAATCTTTACCACCAAGGAAATGAAAGCTATGACCAGCAAGAAATGCCAAAGATTGCCAGAAGTGTTGGATGCGGTTAATCGCGAGGTGGAGATGCGCAGGCGTCGCACTAACCGCCTGATGCGGGATTTATTTAATAAGGTTGGTGAAATTGAGTGTGCCGCTGGTTGTTTCCTCTTTTTAATGTTATTTTTGAATGCCAAATTTCATATAAATGCTTTTTTCCTTTCTTGCAGCGCATGCGAAATCGTGTGTCCAATGGACAAGTCTCGCTGAATCACAGCAGGACAATCATCTAGGCCAGATGCCATATAACCATACAAACAGCCCAAAAGGACACTCCCAGTACAAAAATTTAAGGAATTTTTAAATTAGAAATTAAGATTCTGTTTTATTTTTCATCTTAAGAATGTTAAATTTTCCAAGTAGTGGTTTAATATGAAGCTACATGAAATGATCTTGCGGCAATAGATTAATTTTCAAGCTTGAACTTCCTCAGGTTCCCAGGAACCACAGCAGCACTTCGATATATCCTTCAGTTCTTGTTGCTCGCTTTCCTTCATTTAAATTTATTTATTTTAATGTTAAACTTCCAATTAGCTGGACTTAGTTAACATAAATAAATATGTTTTCAAGTCCCAACAGAAATAAACAAAACAAAGGAAAGTTTTAAATGAAATAAGTTGACTTGTAAGGACCGAAGATCATTTCAAATTTTTTAAAACAGCAATTGTATTTGTCGTATCTTTTAAATGTTAAATTATGTTTAAAATTATTATTCAAGCTGAGTTAATAAGAAGCAGCATTTAACTAGTGTTTTTGTAGTGTTTAATATTTATAAATTAAACAAATGTTTGGAAATAAATGACAGTGAACTCAGATATTTTAATTTAATATTAATGTAAATGGAATTTAATCTAAAAACAGGAAAAGTTATTATAATTTCAGATTCTTGTATAATTATCAATGTGTGTTAAGTGTTAACTTATTGGTCATTTCATATATATGTTTATATTTAAAATGTATGTTAAAGCTACAAAAGAAAACATTGATATTTTATAGTTTAATAATCAAGGTCTATATTTTCTTGTATAAGTAAAGTAAACCTCTGCTGTTAGGTCTAGTTTCTAAGGTTAAAGTTTTAAATAAACTTTTATAAGGCTATTAGAGAGCCCTATTTTATGTTAAATTCTTTAACCATTCGTTAGACAAGCCTATGAAATATTTCCCCACCAGTTAAACACTGTTTCTTTTAAGCTAGAAAGATGAATATTCCGATTTTTTTATTTAAATTAAATATTATAATATTATAACTATAACGGACATCGAGCGCAAGTTGTGGCTTTGGAAACGTCAGCGACAGGTGGCGCTTTTGCCAAGTTCGTTGGCCAAGTCTTTCGTTTGCGGAAAGCGGCCGACAACAAAAACCTGTTTACAACTCTGCACCTTACGCCCTGCCCTTGCGAGGGAATTAATGAAGTTCAAGGTCATTGCAAGTCATAGCTGCCACAGAGAGCGAAAGTGAAAGTGCAGAACTAGGGGAAAAAGTGAATGTAATCAGGAGTTAAGGCAGGGAAGGCCAATCCTTGACACCTGGCCGTCATTTAAAAGGCGGTAGCTACCTTTCATATGTGTGTGTGTGTTAAACACTTATTGGGATGTCATTGATTTGTATGAAAATTCGTTTGTTTGCCCATTTTTCGGCTTTGTTTTGTTTCGCCGATTGTCCGTATTGATTTTAGCTGGGCTTTGCTTTGCTTTGCCTTACTTCCGCCGATTTTCTTTGTTTATTGCCTTTTGTCTCTGCGCATTTCTCATTCGGCATTCGATAATTATGAAGTTGCGGCGTCGACGAGTCTCGGCCGAGTCTCCGCGGCGGGCCATGTGCGTTTGGATTTGCCTTTGGGCCTGGGTTTTCGGTTACCAGGCATTGCCTTGGGCCAGCGGAATTACGATTCGCATGTTTGTTTATAAACAAATGGGGGGAAATATATATATCTTTTATTTACACAAATCGTGGGCCATATTATGCGTACGTGTGCCTCAACCTGTTTAAGATTTTGCACTTGCCCAAACTAGTTTTTCAGCCGGGCTTCGGTCTGAAGACTTGATGCACATCTCGGAGATTATCTCGCAGCGGAATGTCTTTGATTTGGAAATTTATTTCAAATTAATTTTGTCAATGAAGCAGCAGCTACAGCTACAAGTTATTGCAACACTTTTTTTTATATTCTCAACACCTTGGTTGTTTATTTTAACGCCAAGCCGAGCACTAAACTGAACCACGACAGAAGGCACAACATTCCAAGTACTTCCTCGAGTAGAATCAGGGACAGGAGCTATGAAATATGTGTATTGTGGGGGGAAATGGAATTTATTATATAAGGTAACAATCGGGAGATGCATAATTCTGTTTGACAGATATTCTTATGGTTCCATTCCTGTCCCACGATCGCCAAGACGATTCCTGTGATTGATGGACGAATGCATCGATTACCCTGCAATTAAGTATTGATGTTTTACGACTGTGGGGCTAAGGCTGTGTAATTAACTTATATTTATATGAGCCAGTCTGCCATCAATTAGCCGTTTGCATATCTACGAGCATCTGCGCTGTGTAAATTAAATAAATACTATATACTATATACCTGTATGCCATAGAGTGGATGCAAGTGGCATCGTAAAGAAGTCGAGGGGAGATTGCAGCGGCAATCTCCTAAGCCAGCTTGCTAATTCGCGCGGATTTGAATTAATGGCGGACCAAAGCGTTATTAATTATTAGCCAGAGTTACATATGGCCAACTAATTTATGAGTGTCATCAATTTCAGCCTTAATGCCCTCCCAGCTGGGATGACGATGACTCTACCCGTCCCTTGGGTTATGCATTTCCCTTCACTTTTCCGAGCCAAGTTTCGGTTTCGGTTCCAACTTCTATGTAGTAAGTACTAACTCCGGCAACGGTGTTTATTATTGCACTGGTAATTCCGTTTGGGTACCTAACTCGCAATTAAATATGTTAATTCTGTTGTTTTTTAATGGAAGCCTTCAGCCGTCGTCCGAAGGCGAGGCGATGGGAAATACTCGCAGTTTGGGGGCTTCGGTTATTACAGCCCCTCAGCCAGGTAATGCTGCCTGTCTCCATTGTAAGTCAGCTATATAATTGTACTAAATCTGACTGTGGCGGGAGGGCGGGGGCCTCGGCGATCTTCCGAAATCTGAAATCTAAACGGAACTGACCCGGTCTCGGAGTGGGTTAACGAGCAAACTAGAAGCTTGGAGTTAAATTAATTCGAACCCTTAACAATAGGCAGCCAAACGATGGTGGAATTAATTAATTAAGTAACTAAGAATTTTGTATTATAGCAGCTAGAAGGGAGTATTAAAAATCAGCACAAAAACCAGTATCATTAATGAGGCTTATCTTTATTGTTTGATGATAAGTTTTGCCTGCTTTCAGTACTTCCTTGGATTGCAAAATGCAAAAAATCTTGACAAAAACTCTTTGAAAGCATAAATAAAGCCTGGTATCTTCTTCTGGGCTTAACAATTTATTTATTTATACCTTAAAAGGTATAATTTATATCAAAATATTCCTATAAAAATAATATCCAAATTATGAATCCCACTTTATATATCTTTTATAGCCAAGAACTCAATTAAATTCGTATACAACCTTTGTTTAATTTTGATTTAAAACGAGGAAATCAGCTGCAGATTTGAGCTTAGATTTCGAGCTTCCAAGTCTCGAGTGGCACTCATTCAGCTCAGCGTTGTCTTGGGACCCAGAAACGCTGATACGTTTTCCCAACTGTCGATCGGTGGCTTACAGCTGGAAATCGAATAATGCGATTATGAATATTCATAGGCCCGAGAACGGGTATGTAAATGCCAAAACTGAGAAGAGGCCGAAGCTGTCTTCTCTGGCTGTCGCATAAATTCGCTTCAGATGTCTCGGGCGTGTGTCCAAGGAGCGGGTGCATTGAACCTAGAAGTTGGTGGGAGAGTTCAGCCTAAGTGGTGGCTTAAATTGGTGTTTGCCTTTCGGTTTAGTACCGTCTACTAACTCGACAATTCCCAGGCAATCTGCCATATCCGCCGTGGCGAGCGGCTATGCAAATATATGCCAAACTGAAGCATAGGAATAGAACCACAGCGCGAGTTCCAACCAGTTTCAGGTATTAATAAGCGATGATGTGGGATATATATATATATATGAGTATATATATGAGTATTGACTATGTTTTTGTAAACTATTTCTTAGTTTCTCAGTTTTACAGATTGTTAACTAACTCGTCACACATTAGCTCATTACTCATTACTTGTTTCTTCCAATAGCTGCTTACTCTTTGTTTTGAAAACGTCTGCCTCTGGCCATATTTAAGCCATATTCACTGTATTTGAATAGGCCTCAGAGCCACTTGTCTATGGTTCTTCCTGCTTTAGTTCTAGCCCCTAGCAGCGACCCTGGGCCGACTCACGACTCTTGAGCCTGGGGCCCCCATTAATCAGTTTGGCACTTGGAGCTGCTTCTGCTTCTGCTGCTGATTTTTTTTTGGCCAAGAGGCGCTGCCTCTGTCTTTGCTGACCAACTGCCAAAACATTGATATAAATGTTGATTGCTGGGCCATTGTGGCTAGCCGCTAGCCGCGGTGATTAAATGCTGATAATTTGTTTGACTTTCGGCAATGTGGGCACAGTGGGGCCAAAAGTATGTACACAGATTTCATGAAATATATATGTAGATATATAGATATAATACAAGGAGATGCATATATCCAAATAGAAAGAACTATCATGGTTTTTTTTCTTCTAAGAACTCTATATAAATTTATATTTTAAATTGTTAATTAATCTGATAAGGGATTTTCAAAGAGCTCCTTCTATAAGTTATTTATCAGTTAAAAGAGAACTAAATTATATGAGATTTAAAGCATCAAAATATTATTTATTTATGAATTTTCTGTTACAATTTTCTAGTGGCTAGTGGATCGTTACTACATATGTACATATGTGTGCACATATATGGTATTTCCCAATCCCATTTGCCTTGATATGTTTTAGCACCTTTAAACCATCCCACTGTGCGGACTTGAGAAGCCCCAACTTGAGGGGCCGACGACGAGCCGGGTTTTGGAAGTAAGCCGCGCATGCGCACAGATTAGCATAGACAAACAAAAGAACCGCCGCACCGGCGAGCATAACCGAATGTGGGTTATTATGAAATGGCAGTCCAGCTACACTGCCAGTAAATATCATTAAAAACTAGTCTTCTTTTTGAGCGTAACAATCAAGAAGCTATCTAAATATAAAGAGCAATTTGAACTGAAACATTTGTGAAGCAAAAACAAGAACCAAATCGAAATATACTTGATATATGTGTCCATTATCATTTTTAGAAAATGTTTAAAAATATTAAAAAACGTTGAACAATCCATAAAACGTATTTATTTATTTAAAATCATTTTTAGAAAATGTTTAAAAATATTAAGAAAACGTTGAACAATCCATAAAACCTATTTATTTATCTAAAATCATTTTTAGAAAATGTTTAAAAATATAAAAAAAACGTTGAACAATCCATAAAACGTATTTATTTATTTAAAGTCCCTATTGTCAACTTTACAAAGACCTATTTTATAAACTTAGATTCACTTAATTAATTAAAGGAAATTGTATTACAATAAATAAAAACTCCCATAAATAACAAGCACTAACAATAAATAAATAATGTTAAGTATTTAAGCTATAACTTTTGCAGGGCTCCCTCTACAATTCAGAATTTTTCTCAGTGTTTATGATATGAGCTGCTTCAGCTGCTTCAGCTGCTCCGCCTGCCTTAACTGCTTCATCTGCTATCAATGGCTTCTAATTGGGCAACGCGTCCGATCCAACACCGAGCCGATCATCGCCCCATCCCGCTCCGCAGAGCCACCAATCGATCCATCGATTTCGGGGGTATAAAGGTGCCTGCTGCGGAGCTGAGGGAATTAGTTTTGGTCAGCTGTTTGACACCGATCCACTTAGCACTCACGATGAAGCCCTTTGCCTGCATTCTGGTGATCCTCGCCTCCCTCCTGGCCGTCGGCCACGCCTCCCTGGGCGGTCTCCTTGGCGGCGGCGGCGGCGGTGGTGGTGGCTCGATTGGAGGAGGAGCTGGTGGCATCGGCCAGCTGCTGCAGAGTAAACTGGGCAGTCTCGGCGGTCTTGGCGGCGGCCTGGGCGGCGGCTTTGGCGGCAAGCTCGGAGGCGGCGGCGGCGGCGGCGGCGGCGGTGGCGGCGGATACTCTGGTGGCCAGTCTGGTGGATGGTCCTCCGGCGGTGGCTACTCCGGTGGCGGTGGATACTTTGCCCCAGCTCCCAGGCCCGTCGAGAAGGTGGTCATCGTGAAGGTCATCAGTGAGGGCCACTCCGGCGGCTACTCCAACGGTGGCGGCTACTCCGGCGGCTACTCTGGTGCCCAGTCCGGCGGATGGTCCGCTGGCGGCGGCGGTGGCTACTCCGGTGGCGCCCAGTCCGGAGGCTGGAACAAGGGCTGGTAAACAGCGCCAAGGTTCGGCCGGAAGACCACCCAGAAATAGTTCAAACTGCCAACCAAAAAGCTAAGTCGAAAGGGAGGCCTCCAGAGATTAAAGGGAGTCGAGATCCTTCCTTCCGCTAGCTTTAAGTTTTAATATATAATTTTTTTTTTTTTTACTTTTAGCGGTATTTGTTTTTTGTTTAGAATTTATGCAAAAGAAGAAAAAAAGAAACAGAATTTCCATTTTTAATTCGAGTCTATTTTTGGTGGCGTATCGCTAACTGGTTTGCGGCAATTTACGGATCGCTGCTTCCTGCTCTGACCCAATGGCCAAGTTGAGGTCATCACCTGCCACCAGTGCCACATAATGGGACAGGCAAATCGCCGAGATTTTGGATCTTGCGCAAGCAAAGTGCAATTTTTATTGTCTGCAATTGGCCTGAATTTTTGGGTTTTTGAAGCCGCCCATGAATTAAAATCAGCTCGAAACGTGCGAAAGCCAAAAGGTTCAAACCATTGCCAAGAAATGCCAGCTTGAAAACCGGCATAAAATCGATACCTATATATATTATATATATAGGCTTAAGAAGAGCTCTAACTCGGAGTTCTTTTGGGTATTATGCGGCAATGATCTGCATCTTCGGGGCCTCTGTTTAATTCCATTGTAAAGGCGACACCTTTGTGCGCCGACTCATAAGCTGCTGCACCCGAACAATCGGGCCTGATTGATTGATTGATCGCCGGGCGACCCGATTTCCCAGAGACAGCACGAATTATGTGCAACCGCACGGTAGCACTTTTGGCCAACACAAACACGCAGCAGCAGCAGCAGCAGCTGCCGCCACCGAGAAATCTCCAATTCCAATTCGAGCTCCACTCTGAGATCGAGATGGAGATGGAGATGGAGCTATAGTTCCTATTCCAAGCCCGTTGCCTGGTTTATCAGCTGCAAGGCATTCTGAATAATGGGCAGACATAAAGAACCGATGGCCAAGTCCGATCCCCGATGGCGGGCTCTTAGGCTGCTGGCACTTGAACTCAATTAAGTAGTTTGCGGTTGCTTCATAAAAAAATAATAATAATAAAAAAAAAAAAACCAGCAAGCTAATAAATCGATCATCATGATGCGGTACTGGCTCTGGGCTACACTAAGCCACAAAAAAATGGTTACGGTTAAGGATTAGAAGCAGCATTATCAATTTAGTTGATTTTTTTCTAAATATTTTTTGTATTTATTAGCCACTTTCTTAAGCTTTAAATTCCTGTAAATTAAAGTTTAAAAAAACTTTAAAATATCAAATAATATACTCTTTCTCTTGCCCTTATACTTAAGGGCTTTTCCCACCCGCTGCTGTCCAGTGTTAGTGTGCCGATGCAGGTGCTCCGCCTGGAGGCGCAGAACGGGGAGCCTACGTGGGCCAAGAAATCGAAAGTTGGCAGTGGCGCTGAAGCTGAGACTGAAGCTGAGACTGAGGCTGTCGCTGGCGCTGGCATAATGAGGCCCATCAAGTGGCGTTGCCTCAACCGAGCAAATCCGAGCCAGCCGAAGCGCCGCTTAACCCCGCTCCATCTAGCACCACCCCGTCCAGTGCCTCCCCCCCTCCTCACCCCCTCCAGTTCCAAGCCGCCCCGAGCTTTGGCCATTGTAAGCGGTCTCTGCGGCACTTTTGGCAATTACATCTGATTATACGAGGCACCCGACTCAGACTCAGACTCAGACTCAGACTCGGAGCTGAGCTTAGAATCTTGGGATCTTCGAGGGGTATAAATAGCCGAGAGTGGCTGCAGTGGGGAACTAGTTAGTGCACGGCAGCGGCTGAGATGCAATCCACAACAACGACTCGACGACTTGGCCTGCTCGGCCTGCTGGTGGTTCTGGGCCTCATTGCTGTCCAGGGCAAGCCCCATGGCTGGAGCAGCGGCGGTGGAGGCTCGGGAGGCGGTTGGTCCTCCGGAGGAAGCGGTTGGTCAGGAGGAGGCGGCGGCGGCAGCAAGGTCATCATCAGTGCCTGGCCATCATCGGGCGGTGGTGGGGGCTGGAAGAGCGGCGGCGGCGGCGGTGGCGGCTGGTCCTCTGGAGGTGGCGGCGGCGGCGGCTGGAAGAGCGGCGGCGGTAGCGGTGGCTGGTCCTCCGGCTGGCCCAGTTCCGGCGGCAGCTCCGGCTGGAAGTCTGGCTCTAGCGGCGGCTCCGGCTGGTCCAGTGCCCTGTCCAATCTTTCCGGCTGGAAATCGCAAGCTCTGTCCAGCTTGAGCGGCGGCGGCGGCGGTGGCTGGTCCTCAGGAGGAGGCGGCGGCTGGTCCTTGGGCGGCAGCGGCGGTGGCTGGAAGAGCGGTGGCGGCGGCGGTGGCGGCTGGAAGAGTGGTGGCTCAGGCTGGTCATCGGGCGGCAGCTCCTCCTCGGCCTGGCCCAGCAAGATCAGCAGCGGCTGGTCCTCCGGCGGCGGTGGCGGCGGCGGCTGGAAGAGCGGCGGAGGAGGCGGCGGCTGGTCGTCCTGGTAAATCCTGGCCACCACACCCGACCGCATCTGGCAAACCGGCAACGAGGCGACACTAGAATCCACTGCTCAGCTTGTACATAACATTTCTCTGCCCTAAGCTTAACCAATCCTTTTTTTTTTTCTTTGTTGTATGTCCAGAAAAAATATGTGAATAAATCTTACGAGAATATATGTAATCCTGATGGTTGTCCTGGGGATATTGATGGAGGGATTTGCACATCAAAATATATGTTAGGAGCAGGAAAATCGTATTTCTAAATTCTTTGCCTTCAAACTGCAATTAAAACTTAAATGTATTCTTGCTTTATTTAGGAAAATAATACAAAATACATTTAAATACTTAAATAAATAATTAAAAAATTTAACTGGCTGCTGTAGGGGCTTCGACGAGGGTTTTATAATTTTAATCTGGGAAGGAAGCATTTCCGACCCTATAAATCATATATATTCTTGATCAGCATCAACTGGGGAATCTTTCTAGCCAAAAAGGAACGAAAAAAATTTTTTTGCCATTTTTCGAAAAATATGTAAGGGGTTACATCATTCAAATTTTCAAAAATTGACAAAAATTTGAATTTTTTAAAATATTAAACAAAGTATGCAGATTTGTTAAGCCTCGAAAAACTAACACTGCAACGCTTTCCAAATTGAAATTAATTGTTTGTTGCCAAAGTTATGGCATTTCTAAGCTGTGATTTTTACAAAAATTTAAACAAAAAAAAAATCCAATATTAACTATTTTGTAGATCTTCTCAAAGGCTTAAACTGACCAAAAAGCCATTGATTATATACAAAATATATTAAAATCAATTATTAAAGTACTAAATTCTTCTAATTTTATAAAAGTTATGAAATTAACACAAAAATTTAAGTTTTTTAAATATAAACCCCCCCCCCCCCCCCCCCCCC
>VNJN01002907.1:0-94574 GCA_008042485.1 Drosophila mayri | reverse complement strand
AAAAAAAACCCCCCCCCCCCCCCCCTTTTTGGCCCATTAAAAACCAGCAAACATTTATATAAAATTCATAATATTGTTTAGTGCACAAAAAAAGGAGAAATATCAAAAGTATATATGTAGCAGGACATGAGCTTTGGATTTACAACAAAAAATGTGGGGAGGATCCAGGTGTTATCGCTATCTCTATGGATTGGGAACACAGGTCAGCATCAGCCGAAGAATACGCTACCTTCGGTGTGGATTTGCTGGGAGTGGAGAAGCTATTTACCAGCCTCCGCCGCCGCCATGGTGGCCACCGCCGCCGCCAGGACCGTACTTGCCGCCGCCTCCGTTGCCACCGCCGCCGTGGCCGCCTCCATGCTTGTTGCCGCCGCCGCCATTGCCGCCCTGCCAGGACACGGAGCTGCCGCGATTACCGGCCAGGGACTTGCTGCCACCTCCATGGCCACCTTGGCCGCCGCCATAGCTGCCCTGTCCACCGCCGCCTCCGTGGCCACCTGTGAAAGATTTTAGGATTATTGATTACAAAAGGAATGGAATCCTTTGGCGTCTACAAACCTTGGTTGCCGCCTCCATAGCTTCCTTGGCCACCGCCGCCGCCGCCTCCATTCTTTTGCCATCCTCCTTGCCCGCCTCCATTGCCACCTCCTCCGTTTTGCCAGCCTCCTTGGCCGCCGCCGCCACCTCCGTTCTTCTTCTGTCCATGACCACCGCCTCCGCCGTAGCCGCCTTGGCCACCGCCACCGCTTCCTCCGTAGCCGCTACCTCCGCCCCCGCCGCCACCGCCGCCCAGCAAGCCCGCCGAAGCAAAGGCGATTAGCAGGCCGCACACAAACACAAGGACCAGAGCGTGACGCATCTTGGAAAGTAATCCTTTGGGCACTCAAAACACAAAAAAAAAAAAACGTATTTGTATATAGAACCGATATGGAACCGCTGTGCAACTGCTGCTGGAGGAGGCTCGATGCCACTGATGAGTTGGCCCAGAACCAGGCCTGGTTTTTATAGCTCCCGCCGCGGAACTGATTGGAAACTTCGGCTGAGTCATCCGCCGCCCAAACATCCCTCGGAACCGCAGCTGGCATGGCGTCAGTCGAGCTCCCAAAGGAAGGTTGAGAACTGCACTCCACAATGCGAGGCAATGCGCTCAATGAGTCTCAAGTATCAAGTACGATGGATTGTCAGTCGGCGCACTCGGCGTATACGCAATGAGCTGCGATGGGAATATCGCGTATACGCCACCGCCACCGCGAACCACTTGCAAACTGCTGAGCCATGGCTGCATCATTAATTGCCAGTCAACACACACACTTGGGCAAGCGAAATTCTAAACATATTTAATTTGTTGCTATTTTTGAGACCCTCAATTTGCTAAAGAATTCTTCTTTCGTAATTATTATTTTGAGGAATTCTTTAGGGTGTTAAATAGAGTTCACACTTGGACTTGGTCTTTGAATTGCAAACAAAAAAAGTGAATAAATTTGTGGGGAATATATGGGAAAATAAATATGAATATTATTGTATATAAAATGTAAATTAAAGACCTTAAATAATACTAAAAAAAAAAAAACAGAGAGCTACTCTAAGAGCAGAGCATTCAAATGAGGTTAATAAACAAGTGATTTTCCAATCATTTTCATTTTCATTTCATATTTTATGCTCATTTTCGTTTCTCGCTTATTGCCAAGCAATATTTGCGGCAATTAATCTTCATTTATACAGCAGCCGCCGAGCTGAATTGAAAATTGGTAAATGCCTCAGACACGACTCTGCTGCACTGGCACACACACTCATTACACACACTCGGCACACACACACCCCGGCAAACACTAGTTCAATGTCAATTACCATGCAAACATGGCTATATTCATGCTCAAGTGCATTACTTACCATAAATTTCATCAATTCTGCTGCCACCAGCGGACAGACAGACATACTATACATATATCTTTAATGCTATATATATATATATAGATATGTATATATATATCTTCTTCAGAGCCAAGACCACAAGCTGACCTCTGTCAATGAAGCAGAAGCCAGCCGGCACAGTGGATTATCAGGCCTAAATAATAAAATATTAATTAAATAATTGATAATAAAATAAACTAAAAGTATAAACAAAAAATAATAATTAATACTTAAACTCCTTTTAAAGTAAATTTCATTAAACACAATTTATGTTTCTAGTTTTCATAGTTCAATTTTTTATATTTCTCGTTACCATAAAGTCATAATTTTTTTTTATTTGGGCCTAAAAAAAAATGTACCCCTCACTTCCTGCTCATCTGTGGCCACTGTTTTGCTGCCTTAATCATCTCTGGTGAACTCCAGTCGCCTCGGCACCTTGGCTATATCATCATCGCCACGCTGTTCCACAATCATTTGCAAAATCCATAAAATAATAATAATTGCTCTGGCATACTCAGTGCTCGGGCTTAGAATGTTAATTGCTGACGATCTTTAATGCAAAGATCAGTCACACAAAATGCACATTTATGCGGCAGCCGATCATAGAAATGGGAAATAAATGCAGCACGCAAAAAGCTCAATTTATGCAGTTTACTGTCTATCGAAGGACCTAAAAATAAAAACTAATAAACATTTCATATAGAACATCCATTACATAGAATATTTATTTAAAATACAAATTGCTTTGCACTTTAATTTATAAATTTTCCATTAATTAGTACAAAAAAAAAACACCAAGCAATTATGGCATACATACAAGTTCGTGAATATTTATATTTATAAACTATATATTGAGGGATTTATATCATAAATTCATATTTATGTTACAAAATCGATCGTGTGAACCAGAGAGGGGATAGGGATAAGGATAGGGGCTAAGGATAAGGGATAAGGCATAGGGATCAGGGATCACTGGTAAGGAATTGGGGCTGGATTTCAAGGACTTGGTTTCCAGAGTTCAGGATAGCAAAGTTCTGAGTTTGTTATTGTTTTCCTCGCTGGCAGGTTCCTTCACCACCAGCCGCTATTGGAGCCAGAACTGGACCATCCATTGTTCCATCCTGAGTTGCCTCCCCAGCCGGAGTTGCCGCCTCCCCAGCCCGAGTTTCCACCCCAACCAGAGTTACCGGCACTCCAACCCGAATTGCCACCATTCCAGCCGCCGCCTCCGCCAATCTTAATGACCTTGATGACCTGCGGCTGCGAGGACCAACCGCTGTTCCAGCCTCCGCCGCTATGCCAGCCGCTGCTGCCGCTGCTGCCGCTGCTACCGCCCCAGGGACTGGATCCCCAGCCGGAGGAGCTGCGTACAACGCCTGCCGAGACGCAGGCCACCAGGGCGCAGAGTGCCAAGAATACCTTCATCTTCTTTTAGCCTTTGGTTGCGTTGGGTGTGCGTGTCCTGAGCTGATCCCGATTCTCGATTTCCGCTGTGCGTCTCGAAGTGTGGCACTCGAATGCTGTCCACTGGATCGCCGCTCGCTATTTATCGCAAAAAACTGAAACTGAAACAAACTGAGCTGCGTGGCAGACAGATCTCGTCTCCGTCTCCGGGTCCGGGTCCGGGGCGCGGCAAGTCGAGAATCCACAAAATAAATCTCGCTCCAGCGGCGGGTGGCTGGGCCAGGTAATTGCAGTTTATTAAACCACTTTGAGCGTCCGATTCTTGACCAGGGTCAACCGCTTTACAGGCCGCAGAGACGCCAAGAAGCAGCCGCAGTGGCAGCAGCGGCAGAAGAAGCCGCACTCCCCGTCATCTGGTTAGCCAGCGGAGCAGCCAACCATGTGGCCAAGTTGCAAAATTCGTACATAACTCACACACGCTTGATGGATCATTTCCTCGCCTCGCTGCTGCTGCGGAAACTGCACCAAAAGTGCACTGGGAAAAACTAGAGGGAGCTCTTTGTATCTGCAGATTTGAAATAATTATTTTTAATATTTTATTGCCTTAATTTAGGAGCTCAAATTCAGGTTTATTTTTTACTTGAAATTCATGTGGAATTGAAATGGAAAGCAATTACCAAACATTAATCTCTATTTTTGCCCAGTGCTGTTGCCACTGAGCCATGGTTTAAGCCACGAAGAGAGCTTGGCTGTGAGTCATTTGTCAAGCTGGCAGCTTAAGCTGTAAACGGAGACACTTGCAGATGCAGATGGAGGTGGAGATGCAGTTGAAGCTGCGAATTTCAGGTGAAGGGGTTATGATTGGAGGCTGTGGCACAGTGGAGAGATCAGGTCTAAAAGGTAACTGGATCCCGAGAATGGCATTTCCTGAACCAGAGGCCAGTCAGTGAAGGACAAGGGAAGACCCTGACAGTGCAGCTTGCAGCACAAAAGTAATAGTGATTTAATGCGAAATTAAATGCAAAATTAAATGCTTTAAAAGTCATATTTTTTTGTAATCCACCATCGGCCCCCATCAATCACTTTATGTGATTCCATGCCAATTAACAGCTTCTCGAAATCGAATCGAAATCAACTTTCCAGCCATAAAGATGCAAATCCATCTAGGACATCTGGTACATTATGGATATATTTATAGGCGATTTATTTGCGGGAATGAAATCATCATTCAGTCTCCCGCCGACAACATTCTCTCTTTGCCTCGTGTGGCTGACCTTATAAAGCTGCTCTGGATGAAAATATGAGCCAATATCCAGTTCCATTTCATCCGGCATAGGTTCCACTGTACCTGGGCGCCAGTCGGATAATTGTCAACAGTCAAGTGAGATCTCTGAGCTTGTTGTGGCGACATCGCGACCTCTTTTCCGCAGCTTATTTATCTTTCGATATGCCTCCAAGGGGTATCATAGTTCTTTTGGCTTGGGTAATCCCTGGGATTAAGAATGCTTTAAAATCAACTAAAATCGGTAAACAAGAACAGATTTTCTGGCATTTTTATACCCTTTCAGTCATTTTTGATTTAATTCTTCAAAGGTAGCTTCCCTTCTTTTTTATATTAAAATTTAGAATTTAATTATAGAATTTTAAGAGAAAAAAAAGAAGAAAACATCTGGCAAAATGCTGAAGCGCCGTACAGGCATTGCAGCCCCACGGCTTGAACCCTGTACGGGGAGACCATGTAAGGGACTGCCGTGCCCATACACCTCAGGCCACTCCAGCTACATGAACGCCCTGGCTAAAAGGTTGAATTTAAAATACATTTTAAAGGAAAATCATGGCTAACCAGGATCCAGGAGATTGAACTTTAGGCAAACATTTTAAAGTATAAATTAAAACCAAAACTAAAGTTATTAAACCAAACCAACAACTGCTCGTTCAATGAGCTTAAGCCTTATGGCTTTGGATAAACAGCAAGGTATTTCTATATCCTACCATATCCTTGGTTAAAATATTCCAGTTTAGTAATAGAGTTCCAAGGAAATTGAAAGGGAAAATCAGATGGAAAAGTATAACAATTTCACAGTAAGGCTTTAAGTTAAATTGCAGAAAAGTCAAGCTATAGGCATATCTATATTAGTTTATTTTTATTTTCATTCAGGGGGATAATTAAATGTGTGTGTGTGTGCCTTCCTTAACTCCTCAGATCCTTCCATATCACATTCTAGGACATGCCTTGCGGCCTCACCTTTTCGCTAGTGCTAATTGGGGCGCCTTAAACACGGATATATCAGATATATATATCTGATAGAAACAGGCCAGCCCGATATCAAATAAAGAAACAATAAAAAAAAAGTAGCCTTTAGCCAAGGCCAAACAGGGATCCCGACTTGGCCGTGGTGCTGGTGGTGATCGGCTCTGGGGTGGTGCTCGCGGTGCCATCAGAACACACACCGCAGTTTTCCAGGTGGGACGATCGCACTATGGACGCCTTCTTGCCAAAGGGCGAGGTGGAGCTAACCTCCAGGAAGAAGTTGCCCTTGAGGCTGCGGGACACTGCATAGCCCATGGGCACCTCCTCGCCGGAACAACGGAATTCCCGCAGGCGGGTCAGCGAACTGCAGCGGGTGGCCAGGAAGTTGCGCTCGTTGCCCGGATACACGGTCTCCGCGTAATACTGCCAGGATCTGGCATGGGCACAGACAACCGAGAAGCAGCCCGCCGGCAAGGGATCCAGTCCGCCGGGATAAAAGTCAACATCGCCGAGGGGATCTCGCTTGCCCAGCACACCGGGATTGCTGTGGATCACATCGATGAATTCGGCATCGCCGCGCAACAAACCGGACAGCACCTCGCCCTCGTTGAAGCACGGCTTGGCGGGATCCAGGCCAGTAATCCGAGGCAGCGTCTGGCCAGTGAGACGCTGCAGATGGCGTCCGGCGGAGCCCACAATATGTGCACCCAAACTGTGGCCAATCAGATGGATATTCGCCACGGGCACCAGATCCAGCAGCTTCACCAGGCCCAGGGCTATGTTCTCGCCAATCTCCTCCGTGTTGAAGGCGGACCATGTGTACAGGGTGTCCACAAATCGGGCGGCATCCACGGCCTGCAATTGAATATATATATATTTAAATATATATAATAATATATATTTTTTTTATATATATTTTGTTGTTAAAAGAAAAACAAAAGCTGCTTACTTGAATTTTAAGAAAGAAAAAAAGAAACCATCTAACCCTTTGACCTGCATTTGTCATTGCTTATAAATAATTACGTAAATATTGTTAATCTATTCCTAAATCATATATATAAATCATAGATTTATTCCCATTTCATAGCCGCAATACTCACCACAAAGTTCACATCGCCGCGACAGTTGTAGGCCTTTGAGAAGACATCAATGGTATCGGAGCCATTCACCGTGGTGGTCCAACCCGTGGCCAGGATGACCACCTTCTTCTTGGGATCAAACAGGGGACTGTGCCACATGGCCTCCGGCTTGGTCAGTGGGAAATTGGTCTTGGTGCAGGCCGTTCGCAGCTGGAAGTTCATTAGCTTGATGTCCGGCATGAACTTGGACTTGATCTTGTTGGAGGCCAAGGCCTGAGAGCCTTAATAATTATTAATTATTAATTAATAAATTATAAATAATATTTATGGCACTCACAAATCACACTCAGCGAGCTGGAGACAAACTCAAAAGGATAGCCGGCAATGAGCTGCTTGGAGCCATCGAGAAGTCCCTGAGGCGTGGGCAGCATCCTGGGATCCACAATGCTGGTGCCCACATTTCCAATCGAATCGATCACATCCGGCAGCGTCCATTCAATGGCCTTCAGTGGCGAGAGCAGCTGCAGCAGGAGGACCAAAAGGAAGGGCATGGTCAGCATTTTCTTGCCACTTGGCTCACCACCCATTCTGGACGAGATCTCGATGCTAACTGAGTGCCGGAAGCCCGATGACAAGGCTATTTATAGCCTACAGAGGGGGGAGGGGACAGCACCAGCAGCAGCGCCTTATACATATAGACACTTACGATTCCGCTCGGCTGTGACCATATCGTCGATGTGGTTCCGATCAGATAAGGTGCACTTGTCACTTAATTAGTTTCCATTCCGATCGCCGCGGCATGGGAATCAGATTCGGACGTCAGGGCATCGGCTAGCTGGGATTCTGCTTGAGATTCTGGGCTGGGATTCTAACTGTGCTTCTGGGTGGGACTCCGGCTGAGAGATTCTGGCTGAGATTCCGAGACCCCAGCGCATGTCGCCGGCTCATCTGCATATATTTCAATTCTAATCGCGGGGCGCATTAAAGCTGAGCTCGTACAAATCTATAATGCAGCTGTTATATAGTCCTAACACTCTTTATTTCATTTATTTATAACGAAATATAAGTGATTTGCATTTACTTTACTATTTATTTATTTACTGATATGTCTGGATCTTATTGCCCAAAAATAGACTCGTTTTAATCGCTCGGCAAACACTAGAAATCTATGACATTTGTGATCTTGGAATTCCCGCTGCTAGCTGGTTCCCCTAATCTCTTCCAGGGGTCGTCTGTTAATCAATTATGGAAGCAATATTCTATTTTGTTTTTATTTTTGTGTTTGTTTTGATTTTTTTGTGACTTACTTCCTCAGTTTCATGGCCAGGCCAGAGGTAGTGTATCTAGAAAGTACACTGGCAAAATATGGGGATCACAGCTTGACTGGTTTTGGGTTTATTATAATATTAATTTGTTGTATATTTTATGGCATTTCCAGTTGCATGTTTCTCTCAGTGTACGCACGTAAATAACATCAAATGCTGTTGCTGCTGCTGCTGGTTACGACAACCTGACCATATTAATGCGGAGTCACTACTCACACTGCTCATTCCGTATTCCCAAATCCCGGCTAGAAATCTCCCCTCTCCGATCTCCGATCTCCGATCTCCAAGCCATTTGGCATTCCGTCGACGTGCTCTGGACTTAAAGACGTCACCAGAGAATTATCTTTGGGCTGACATCAGCCGCGGGCGGATTCTCTGCGATTCCCCACACAAATCACGGAAAGCGGGGGGCTTGGCCCACCCAATAAGGCGACGTCCTGTCCTTGGAATAATGGGAAAATACCCATTGGCCACAAAACAAAAAAAAAACAAAAAAAAACGAGGGATTTGTCATCAAAAGATACCTTTGAATATCTTAAAAATAATTCATAAAACTCAATCGCAGGCACCGCATACGCCGGTGGCTTCAGTATATATCCCCGGATCGGCATTCTGGCCATAGGGCGCCTTTCCGTTGGCCCCCACATAGTAGAGCCCCAGCACTGTGGCCTTGGCGGCATAGCCCATCACGGTCCTCGTGTCCCGGCAGTAGGTTCCGATGAGCAGCTCCGCATAACGATCACAGCGCCTGCCCAGGAAATCCAACTCATTCGAGGGATACACACTCTCCGCAAAGTAGTCCACGGCTCGCTGGTGGGAGCACGAGATGGCCTCCAGGCCAGTGCAGCCCTCCTTGAAGGGAATCCTTCCCTCGACAAAGAAATCCGCATCGCCTGCCCGCTTCGAGGAGCCCAGCAGTCCGGGATTCGAGTGGATAATGTCCACAAAGCTGGCATCTCCACTCCGCAGACCCTCCAGGTCGTTGCCATCGTAGAAGCAGGGATTTGCGGGATCCAATCCCGTCACTCGCTTGAGAATTCTGCCGTTCGACAGCTCCCTGTAGTGCCTGCCCGTGGAGCCAGCAATCTGGGCGCCCAGGCTGTGGCCCACAATGTGCAGCTGCTCGGTGACATAGGTGGCATTCAGGCGGAGCAGGGCCTGGGCCACATAGAGGCCAATGGCCTCCGTGTTCAGGGCCGACCAGGAGTACAGAGTATCCACGAAGTTGGCGGCATCCAGGATCTGTTGGGATGCACAAACCCATTAAGGCCGAACCAGGTAAAGGGGCTGCATAGACTCACCAGAATATTGGTGTCGTTGCGGCAGGCATAGGCCTTGGCCACGGGCCCAATGTTGGAACTGTTGATGCTCGTCCTCCAGCCGGTTATGAACAGCACCGAGGGAAGATTCGGATTAAAGCCTGGCGTTTTGAACAAATCCTCGGCCCGATCGAGCCGTATGCTGGTGTTCCGGCAATCGTTCTCGGTGCGCAGGACGAAGGACATCTGCGACATGTCCGGCACTAGCTTGGATCTCACCACTCCGAGATCCATGATGGCGCTGCAGAGAAAGTTGAGCGTGGAGAAGGCAATGTCCAGTGGCAAGCCGATGACAAACTGCCGGAGCTGATCCTGCAGGCGATCGGTGAGCTCCGATCTTGCTTGCAAATCGTTAAGGATGGCGTCCTGGAGTTCGGGCAGGAAGGGACTCGATTTGATATTTTCACTGGCTGCCGAAATCGTTGGGAGGCCATTGCAATCACAGGATGACTCTGAACTGACTACCCAAGAAGTGTATCCAAGTTGGGGGGGATTCAGGGGAATCTGTGTGTCCTTAATGGAAGCTACAGTATTTTCCGTTGTTGCATTCTTGCTCTTTGAAAGGTTTAAAATTGACAAACTCAACTCGTTTAGGTCTCTAGATTCGGGCTCCCCCACAAATCCCACGTTTTCGGTGTCATTTTGGAAACCAGAATCCACAAACACCGCCAGGAGCAGCACCGCTAGAAGCTCTGCCGGGAGTCCCAATGAAGCCATGATAATCGTTGGCCCACACTGAAAAAAATATGCATATGGGCCAGCTCTTTTATATGAGCAAGAATCCAGACATTTACAGACATTATTTTCCCCATTTCGAAATAATATTTATGACCTCTTCGGCGATATTGGCGACATTGTGTTCTAGGGCACGATTTCGTGATTGCCCACCGGCACGAACTATATACTATATATACATATATCGCTTGCAAAATTCCAGGTAGCTGAAGCTATAGTCTCGGGCTGAAATCCATTAATCGGTAGAGCGGTGGGCGGCAGACATTGGCAATCGCATAATTTCCAAGCGAAAATATTTTTGCGTTAGGAAACGCTGCTCCCTGATGCACTCAGCGAAATTAAACCCTAACAACTAAATCAATTTATTTATTTATGTATTTATTATATATATGTAAAATATATAAATATTCTTACAAAGAGTTTTAGAAAATAAAATTAAATAAATTTCAAAGTGAAATTAATGTGAAACTAAATGCTTTTTTTAAATTTTTATTTATTTAAAAAATAATCATATAAATTGAGTTTCTCGCTGTGCACTCTAATCCCCAAACACAAAACCCAAAAATGCCAAAATGTGAATCGCCTAATAACTACTTTGCTTTGCTACCAATTACCCATTCTGCAACTCAACCACCCACTGCCCCGCCATCGCAAAAAGCCAAAAACGAAATAAAAATTAAAGACTAATTCAAGAGACTGGCATTTGTATACTCTTTCTCTGAATTAACAGTTTAATATAATAAAAGCGAATGAATATTCCAAATAAACTTTAAGATTAAGTTGCCTTTCTTTACTTTCGAAAATATTTTAAACCAAATAATTTACTTAATTGAAGGTAACTTTTTTTTAGTTAAATTCATATTTTTTATAAACAAGAATATATTAATACATAAATCACTTTTGTTATTTACATTTCTTTTAGATTTTCCAAATTAATAACACAAAATATATTTATTTTATTTATTTCCTTCCTTTTTTTTTTTGTGAACTCTGAAGTGTTTTTTGAAGCGCAGAGTACCCCCTAGAAGAGTATTTAAAACACACAAAATAAAACAAACGGCGCTATTACATTGGTAATTTGTGTGCCCCACTGCCCGGATTGAATGTTGAACGTTGTTGTTGCCGTGAGTGATGGGTTGCGTGCCGCCAACCTGAGGAGCCGAGCAACCGAAGAACTGAGCAGCTGAACAACTCAAAAACAGCAGCAACAAATGAAGCCCCCAACATCGGCAATTCAGCGGCAAACACGGCAATTTTCCAGCGCGAAAAGTGTAAGTGCGAGTGCCGGCAGTTGGGCTGAATTCGCAAATTAATAACCAGCCACCTAATTATATCTACTTATCGTATAACCTGCCCCTAAAAAAAGAGAGTAGTTTTAGTGCAATGTAAATATCACAAATATTTAACAGAATAATTTATAAGAATTAATTAACAGAATTAAATTGCAAAGAAAGCTGTAGTTCCTGGACTTGATTTCGTTCTAAAGTTTCTACAAGAAATACTTCATAATTATAGTAAATTTATTTAATAACTAATAATATATTACAAATATTAATTGTTACATTTATTTTTTTTTATAAATTATTTTATTTTATAAATAAAAAACCTCAATTTTTGGAGTATTTCAAAAGCACCTAATAAATGATTTTTCGATTCTCCCAATAAGATCATTCCATATTCGCTATGGAAAACCAAAACCCACCTTCATGTCTAACTTTTGGTAAACTATTCGCACATTTCACTTTATACTTATGGCGGGCACTGTCCACAATCAGCAAGTGTTTATAGAAACATTGCTCGCACAGCGTTTGCTGTTTTGTTTCGCTTTTCCAACTTTTGCAATCTTCCCCCAGGGTGCTGCTGGTGCTCCATATTTCTGGACAGGAGTAGGCCCCAAAAGTGTGGCAGATATCCACTCAGATATATAATATATATATATACATATATATGCCGGCGATCAAGCACAGCGTCTTGGCATATGGACTATCCGCTCTGATGGCTTTTGAGCTTTTTAATTGTCGAGAGTCTCATGAAATCGAAAATCACTCAGATTGCTCTATATATTGCAGACTATAGCTAAATAATGGCTTACATAAGTTAATAGTTTAATATGAGTTTTGTGACCAAAAGAATCATTTAAAAGGGGGGAAAATTATGTTAATCCAAACTTGAAGTTTTAAAGAATGAATTGCCTATAATTAAACTTAAAAAAAATACATTTAAATTCAGTTTTTGATTAAATCTTTATTAAAATACATATTTTTCCTTTCATTTCAACTTACCTTGCTGCATTTTTCTTTCTTTTTTTTTTTGGCACAATGAACCTCCTCTCACTGCATTGTTCGGGCCAAGAGCAGGCACAGGTGGGCTTTGAGGGCGGGCAGCTTTGGGTACATGTTTACCATTCTATTTCCAATCTTTGCTGTTGATAAACCCAATTAGTTGGTTTGTGCCAAACGCGTCTTGGCTTCCGCATCATCTCTCTGCCTCCGCTTGTGTGCTTTTGCCTGGCAGAGAGGACAAACAAACCCCCGGTTGGGGTTAAGGCCTGCAGGGATGTCAAAAATTATGCAATGGGCTAACCAGCCACAACAGCCAGCGAGAACTGGCCAATGAAATATCGAAAAAAAATTCACTAGAGAAGACGAAAATTATTACGTATACGCACCGTTGCCAAGACGTCGACGTAATGCGGAGTAAATGCAGCAAATTATCAGCAGCAGCTGCCAGAGAGAGGGGGAGAGGCGGGCGGCAGATGTCCGTTGCAACATGTTTGTTGTTGTTGTTGTTGTTGTCGTTTGTGTTTTGGTTTTGTGTTTTTTTGCGAAAACAAAAGCAGCAAAGTGTGGCTGGAAAATTCAGGAAAAATGCATGTGCCGCGGCAGCTGGAAACATATAAAACGAAACGGAGCTGGGAGTAGTAAATTAGTTGACTCGAAACATTGCGCCGCGTCGGTAAAGAAAATCCCCAAAAAGGAAAACCATGCTGAACAACAACCATCTGAAAGTGATGATCCTGCTGGCAGCCAAGCTGCTGCTGCTGGGCATCGGCATCGCCCGTGGCTATCCCCTGGACGAGAAGGACCTCTCCTCGGGCATCGTTCACTCGGCCGGATTGCTGGGCCACTATGCCGGCGGCCTGGCCGGCGGCGAGGCTCTGTCCAAGCTGGACTTCAGCTCCTCCGCTTCGCAGGAGTTTGGTGGCGAACAGGATCACCTGGGCTCGCTGGGCGACCATCTCAGCGAGGAGGGCTTCCCGTCGGACTTTGGCAGCAGCGATGCCGGCGAGGAGTATGCGGAGGCCAGCGAGTTGCACTCGCACTACGAGGACGGCCATGAGCATGAGGAGCACAAGGCCGTGCCTGGCATTGATCACGGCAAGGGAGCCTTCAGCTACAGCACTCTGTACGAGTTCAAGGATCGCGATGAGCACGAGCTGCAGCACATCCAGCACCAGGCCCACGAGCAGCAGGTGGAGCACCAGGTGGAGCATCAGATATTGGAGCACCAGCACCAAGACCACCACGAGCTGAGCCACCTGGAGCACCTCTACTAAGACTGTGATTGTCGCCAAAAAAAATTAAAAAAAAAAACCTAGCAAAATGCTCAAAGATTATATTTTTAGAGAGAGAGAGGAGATTCTGTTTGTTTTTGTTTTTTTTTTTTTAATAATTTGTTGTTACGCAACGATTATCTAAATAAATAACTAAGTTAAATTGAAATTTAATTCCTTGTTTTCTTTAATATTTTCAAACGTAAAAGAAAGCTTTTTGTTAAGTCAATAAATAACCAAATTCAAGACCATAAAAATACAAAAAGAAAAGAAATATTTTGGTTAATAAACAAAATATAAAACAGTTAAAAAAAAGGCCATAAGCTTTTATAATTTAACGAATGCCTTTGGCAACTAGCGTCCATGGGAGTGAACGACCCGCGGCTTGGGCAATTTGGTCTGCGAAAAATCCACATTATCGTTGACCCCAATCCGCGGTTCGTGGATGGAGTCAACAGGTGTGATCGAGGAGTGCGGCAGGTGCGAAGCGGTCAAGGTGTCCACATAGAAATGCGGCCAGGGATAACCCAGTGACGAGGAGGGGACATGGGACACCAGCAGCAGTTGGGGCTGTTCGGTGTCCGGAGCTAGCTGTAGAATTCCCGAGCTGATGTGTATGGTGGGGCCATTGGCTGTAGTTTAAACAAATTTAGCAACAAATTTTTACCCAAATATTAGATAACTCATACGCACCGTGGGCGGGCAAAGATGGGGGAATCTCCTGTTCTACTGGATGACCGCCAACTAGAGCTATGAAAGCCACGGTTAGAGTAAGCAACCACCGCATTTTGACTTGGTTTAAACCCCATGGGTGGTGGCCACCATTTATATATTCAGCAGCCACCGGAAACTGTTGGTTTTGCCTGAATGCCCAATGGTGACACTTGGGACTGGGAACGCTCTGAGACGCATGGCATGCAACGATTGATTGAG
Organism: Drosophila mayri; assembly: GCA_008042485.1. NCBI lineage: Eukaryota > Metazoa > Arthropoda > Insecta > Diptera > Drosophilidae > Drosophila > Drosophila mayri. The sequence continues at coordinate 80,064 of VNJN01002907.1, read as the reverse complement.
ATCAAAGGCTTTAAATTTAATTACAGAAAATATATATATATAGCTCTTTAGACTTGTAGCATTTTTACTAGATTTTATTTTAAGATAATTCATATATATTTTTTGTAACCTTCTTAAAGTTGTTTTGATTAAAGATTAAACTGTACCTTAAAGTTCCTATGAACTCTTAATGTTTGTATTTATTTGATAAATGCCTAAAAGAAGGCACATAAAATTCCAACAAAAACATATAGTAAAGTCAAACAAAATATTGAATTATATAAATATCTAAATGCAATATATAATATATTTAAATATAATTATTTAAACCCCCTTAAGAACACTTTTGCAAAACTTTGAAGTTAGCCAAACTTCTTCGCTCTGTGCCTTCGTCCAAGTAACCTTCGTCCAGGGCCAGCTTCTTCTCTGAGAAGCCGGAATCGGCTTATATTGGAATTGCCACCGATTCGTTGGGAGTTAGCAGTTGGATGCTAATTTCTTATAGAATCAATAACACAATGAACCCTGGTAGAAAGCCATGAAGTAAAAAAAAAACCCCGAAAGAAGTGATTTATGTCAGCAGACAAACGAAGTCATTTGAGGTTCTGCGGATTACATAAGGTCGCCTCAATGTTTGATTTTGTCACTAAAAAATCTATGTGGAATGCCATTATATTTAACACACAATTATATATATTTAAGACACCAATTAGCTGTAAATTAAATATATATTTAATTTATACCACAATTAAAAGCTAAAAGCTAAAAACAAGGCTGGTTTTTTATTTAAAAAGAAACCCCCCCTAAGAAGTTCAATAACTTCCTGACAAATTTCCCATATAATATAGCTTACCTATTCATCAGGAAGCTATAGTAAATAATATATATATAATCTCACTTTCAGGCATTTTTATTTATTTTTTATATACACATTCGATTTCGTTTCGGTTTCTTCAGATAACAAAAAAGTACAATTATTCGATTTAGAACTAGAAAAAAAATTGCTGAGTACGGTTAGGTGTGGATTAGGTTAGGTTATCATATGGTTAATGGGACAGCTCGACGCTCCTAGCAGCCCACCAGCTTCTCGAAGATGCCGCCGCGCTTCCAGCCGCCGTTGAAGCCACCGGAGAAGCCACCGTTGGAGCCACCATTATAGCCACCATTGTAGCCACCATTGTAGCCACCATCGTATCCACCGCTGGAGGATGAGGCCGAGGAGGAGGCACTGGAGTAGCTGGATCCAACAGCTGGTGGTCCATAGACCGGCGCCGGGGCATGGCTGGCCACATCCTCATCAACGATCAGCTTGATGGTCTTCACCACCTGCTGGCTCTGCGGCTGCGGGGCATAGGAGATGGGTGCGGGCGCCACGGGGGCGTACGAGACGGGTGCGGGTGCCACGGGAGCAGGAGCCGCATAGCGGACCACGGGGGCGGGCACTGGAGCGGGAGCGGTGTAGGTCACAGCCGGAGCGGCCTGGACACGCACCACCTGGGGCTGGGGAGCTGGCACCGAGTAGGTAACAGGAGCGGGAACTGGAGCAGGAGCGGAGTAGGTGACAGCAGGAGCAGGCGCGGAGTAAGTAACAGCAGGAGCTGGTGCGGAGTAAGTCACAGCAGGAGCAGGCGCGGAGTAAGTCACAGCGGGAGCAGGCGCGGAGTAAGTCACAGCGGGAGCTGGTGCTGAGTAGCTCACAGCAGGAGCTGGTGCGGAGTAGCTGGAGGCACTGGCACTGGAGGAGGCACTCGAGGAGGAGTAACCACCGCCGTAGCTTCCACCATAGTTGCCACCATAGCCGCCCGACGAGCGTCCATAGTTGTACGAGGGCTGCTCCACCACCTTGATGACCTTCACCACCTGCTCGCCACCGCCATAGCCGCCGCCATAGCCACCGCCATAGCCGCCGCCATAACCGCCGCCATAGGACGAGGCCGAGGATGCCGACGAGGCAGAGGAGCTGCCATAGCCGGAGCTGTAGACGGGACGGCTGGGCTGGCTGTAGTATCCCTGGTTGTAGCCACCGGAGTAGCCGCCGCTGCCATAGCCGCCGCCGGATGAGCCGCCGCCCAGGCCGCCGCTGGTAATGGCCTTGAGCAGGGCCAGCTTGGCGCCCAGCAGGGCATTCGAGGGGGCCACGATGGCCAGCAGGGCGATGACTACGCAGACGTACAGCTTCATGGTGACAGTGGGTGCTAGTGCTAGTGCTAGTGAAGATGCTGCCGGGAACCCAAACGAAACTCAACTGATGGCCCAAATCGAATCGAGGCACTAATTTATAGTCGTCGGCTCGCTCCCTAAGCGGCATCGGCATCGGCATCTCTGCCCCCCAACATGGGACCCGTACCTGTGCCGGCCTCTGCCTGTGCCCGTGTATTCGTGTAGTTCTAATCTCGTCCAGCGCTTGGCTGGAGCTGAGCTTCCCCAAAGCTGTTTGCTTAATTCATAAATAGTTACTTATGAGCCCGGTCGCAAGATGAGCCACAAAATGGAACTACAGGGGAGACTCTCAGAAGGGAATACCAAAATTCAAGTGATTTTACAGGTTAAAAAAATGGATTCTTTAATATTTATCAAGTGCTTTTAATGGTTTAATTCTACAAAAAGTGTTTAATTTTTTCGGGTTTTTATTTATATTTAAAATTAGGAAATTTAGTTAAATGCAAGCAGAACAAATCTATTGAAATATTTAAGGTACATACCTCAAATATTAAGAATTTTAAGTAATTCATTCACTAAACCCTCAATCCCTTCAAGTTCACCTTATCGATTGTTCACTGTAGCTTAAATCTAGGCGGGGCAGTGGCTGTCTGTCACCTCAACTACTTAACCATCAAGTGAGATATTTTCTCGCATCTCCCGAAACACACACATCGAAAAATAGAAGAAAAAAATAGAAATAAACATGAAAAACAAAATAAATATATTTAAAACTACATTTTGGCGGCGTTACGGATTCGGAAGAAGCTCAGGTAATTCCCCAAAATCACAAATTAGCACTGAGCGAAATGTTTGATTTAATATCGACTATAATTCTGTCCAAGGATAACCCTGAAAATCGTTATAAAGAAGATACTTTGTGGGCTTAAATAAATATAATTACCTACTTAAAAAATGTTTAGTTTATGTTTTATTTTCAATTTGAAGCTCTTAAAGAAAGCTCTTTTGTGTGTTGTAGGTGTTAAAAATTATTTAATAAATTAAATAAAAGCAAAATGATTCAATATAAATTTATAGAAATAAATATAGATTAAAATATATTTAGAATTATTTTTTATTTACTTTACAGGCTTATTTAAATTTAAATATATAACAAAAAATATATATAATTAAATGGAGTGCCTAGTTTTTTGTCACATTTACAAAGACTTTTATTTAAATATAAATTATCAAAAGAAAGCTACTTCCATACACCATGACTTTGTACTTGTCAGTCTCGTTAATAGATTTTCTTTCAGTGCACAAACTGGCCCATGTGCGTAGCCAGCTTATTGGCATTGGCACTCATTCCGCCACCGAAAATCTTGTGCATGGCTTCACGTAGCCAAAAGCCAAATATCCAAATGGCCAAGTAACCGAAGCACGCCCAGATCCGTGGCTCAACTGGGATTTTAGATTTTTTGTGCTTTTTTTATTCGCTGTTCCAGCTCATCTCGTGGCATCTCGAAAACTCGTCCCAGAAGCCACGTTGTCTAAGAGAGCAGAGGTCTCCTCTCCTCCTCCGCCAAATATTACATTTATGTAAATGCCGGCTCTTTGTTTTCCTATTGATCTAGTCTGCTATGCAAATTAGGTCAGCATATCGGATATATAGCATAGAATATATATGGCTAGAACACACAAAAGATTTTCCATCTGGCCAAATTCTTTATGTTGCCCATAATTTGACAACAGGTTTCTTTCGCGCACGAGATTCTCGTAAAATCCCTTTTTGTTTGGGATGAGAACATGCGTGGAATTTGGGAATTTCAATTTGCAGCATAAATACTAGTTCTCAAAAGCTCAGGTTCTGAAGTTCTTTTCTTAAAATTCACCAACTACAGTGCATCACAGAACTATATAGACTTGAAATTAGAATACAGGTATCAATACTTTGATCAGGACTCGAAGAACAAATCAATAATTCAAAGAGTATCCTTCAAAGCCTTTATTTAACATTAATTTCCATCATAAATCCCTTCTACACCCCCTTTACACTTCAGTTACGCACTGTACCCTCCATAAACTCTAGTTTCTTTTATTTATTTTTAGTCTTTCTCCCTGGAACCCCTCCCAGTTTTATTGACTGAACATGGCAAATATTAAATCATAGCCAATTTACACATTCCCATTTACAGATTTTTGTATTCATGCCCTAATAGATACACTCAAACAAATTTATAAATTAAACGGATTTTTATTTATTAATTACTTAAGAAAAAAACTGAAGAACTTTTTAGGAACTTGGAAGTTTAGGAAGTTCTGTAGTTCAGCGAGTATTAAATTAATGAAAAATACTACTAAACTCTATTTTCGCACAGTGCATTTTCAGTGGCTAAACTGGCTGAAATATATAGATATATATACCTTTTTGTGGTATGTCTGGAGCTGGTCCAGCTCAGCCAATTTGCACCCAAAACGGACGCACAGCATTCTCGGGCGAACATTTTTGGGCTTGGCTCTTGTGACTTTGACTTTGGCTCTGCCTTTTGGCTTTTGGCACTTGATTACCATTAACAGCATTGTTAGGGCCGGCTTGCTTGCCACACGATCTGCAGTTGGGCTAACTGAATGCGTAAACAGGTGCCAAGATAGCCAAGACTGCTGAGCTCCCTAGGCCCAACTCTCGGTTTCATTCACGAACACTTCCAAGGCCACCGCTTGGGTTGAATGGGCTGGGCTTTTCTTCTCTACTTTTTCCTCCATATAAACCTCTTGAGGGGGTGGTGACTTTTTCAATTAGGTGCGAAATTTCATTTTGTAATTGTCAAGCGAGAAATTGCCACAGTCAGGGCTTATTTTTATTACAAATATATTTTATATAATGTGAAAAGAACACTGACTTGGGTCCTATTTTTAGTTAGCACACTTTTGGGCATTCCTGCTTTCATTCTTCCTTTGAAACCAGTTTCAAAATTAAAATTATAAAAATATTAAAATATAAATTTAATATTTAACTAGAAAAAATAAGAAATCTATTATAAATTCTTACCAAAAATTCCCCTAAAAACTATAAAGCCAAGTTAAATAATTTGTTCCTATATCCCCCTTTTTTTTATTATTTATTATATTTTTACTTCTTATTTAATTAAAATTTATTCACATTATTGAAGACAATTTATTTAATTCATCATTTGTTTCGAGTCGTTTCTTTATAAACTTTATTGGTTTATCCTTTAATTACAAATCGTTGTTTAAAAATTAATAAAAAAAAATATGTATAAAAGATTCGTTTTTCAACAAAGTCCCGAAGCCAGGCCCAGGGGCGGCGGTGGTGCTCCAAATCCTAGACCGAAGCCACCTCCAGCGCCATAGCCAGCTCCAAAGCCATACGAGGCGGGCAAAGCAGCTCCACCTCCATAGCCGCCGAGGCCGGCCAGACCACCGATTCCTCCGCCAAGTCCGCCTCCAAAGCCGCCCACATAGCCAGCACCGCCAGCCAGAACAGGCGACGCCACTGGTGTAGACACCGAGGTAACCACTGGAGTGACCACAGCCGAGGTAGATATGGCCGGAGCAGCGCCGACAAAGCCGCCAGAGTAGCCTCCTCCATAGCCGCCGCCATAGCCTCCAGAGTAACCGCCGCCAACTCCTGGCACCACCGACACCTTGATCACCTTCACCACGTTCTCGGGGGCATAGCCATAGCCCCCGCCATAGCCATAGCCCGAGCCGTAGCCCTGGCCATAGCCATAGCCCGAGCCATAACCCTGGCCATAGCCATAGCCAGAGGCAGCTCCTCCGCCGAGCAGCAAGTTCAGCTTGCCAAAGGTGGCCTCTCCGGGCCGAATCAGGGCCAGCACCAAGGCCCAGGCCATTGCCAATCCCACGTAGAACTTCATGATGCTGATGATGGTGTTAGGAGCTCTCTCTCTCTCTCTCTATGCCTCTCTGAAGATGTCCCAGCTAATCCACTGCAAGTCGTCGACTGATGAACTCCGGTGACCGGAGACCCGACTTTATACCCCATCAACTGGCAGACGGCGACAATAGCCAACGATTGTTCTGCCCCCCAAAAAAAAAAAAAGAAAAGTGTGTGTGTCCCGCCGCCGATGTGTGAAATTACTCAAGGGGCATCGCGAGGGCTCCGTCACAAAACTATTTCTGTGTCAAAGTCAATGTTTCACTTACTTCACGAACCGCAAAAGGTTCCAATTTGCTTAGAACCCAAGCCCCAAGATGCGATCATCCGAGGAAAAGGCGGCTAGAATTGTGTAAATATTGCAGCTTAAAGGGAATTAACACTTTCGCTTTCGGGCGCCGGATTATGCAAGCGGATCTGTGGGCCATTATCGATTCTGGACAACAGTCAGCGGGGCTTGTGGGGGCCTGGGAACAAGGCGAATTACTCGAGGTTAAGCAGGAGGAATCTCTGCCCCTCTAGCTGCCTTCCAGATCAGCCAGGCAGCAGTTAGCTTGTCAAAAACACACAAAAAAAAAAACAGCAAAACAATAGCCCAAAATTGGGAATCCAAATTTATAGTTAGATTTAGCAGCGTTTAGGTGTTCCTTTGACCACCCGGTCATGAAGAAGCAATCAAGTGCCCTGAGGCATCTCCGCCAGAAGCAGGGCGGCGGCAGCAACACCAGCGAGGATGACTTGATTGAGTTTAAGTTTATAGCCGCGTCCCCTTTACGGAAGCGTCACAAAGACAACAAGTCACAAACGGGATTACTATACAGCACGGATTGGGCCAAGACGGCGCTGGTCAGCAACTTCCAGAAGCGGGGCTGGCAGGAGGTCTCTCCCTTTGGCGGCGAATGGAACTTTTACTGGGCCGGCACCCAGAACTGTCGCTATATCTTTGGCATCGATCATCCCTATCGCATGCGATCGGATCAGTGGGTTATCCTCGCTCTAACTGCTACCATTTCATATGGAGAGTGTTCCTCCTTCGCAGAGTCATCAACCATTTTCCCAACTCCGTTGAGCTCTCCCGCAAGGATCTGCTAATCAAGAATATTAAGCGATATCGCAAGGATCTGGAGCGTAAGGGGGATCCCCTGGCACAGACTCTGCCGCCGGACACCAGGCTGGGAATTGGAGGCACGCGGTATAAGTATCTGGACATCATACCCCTGACATTCGTCCTGCCCGCCGACTATCAGCTTTTCGTTGAGGAGTTCCACCACAGTCCGGCCAGCACGTGGATCGTGAAGCCCTGCAGCAAGTCACAGGGCGTGGGCATCTTTCTGGTGAACAAGCTGGCCAAGCTGAAGAAGTACGCCAGCGAGGCCCGCCACTTCTGTCCGCAGTTAAGCCGCGGCACATGCGTTGTGTCCAAGTACATCCCGAATCCGCTGCTTATTTGCGGCAAGAAGTTCGACCTGCGGCTCTTCGTCCTGGTGACCACATTCTCCCCGCTAAAGGCTTACCTCTACAAGGAGGGCTTCTGTCGCTTCTGCACCGAGAAATACGATCAGGCGGAGATCGACAACATCTTCATGCACCTCACCAATGTCAGCATCCAGAAGACCAATGTGAGTTAATTCGAAAAAAAAAAATATTTATATATTTTTATATATATATACTGTGATGCCTTCAGCAAGAGTACAACTCCATACATGGCGGCAAGTGGCCCCTGCAGAACCTGTGGCTCTATCTGGACAGCCTTCGCGGCGAGGGCATCTCCACCGAACTGTGGCAACGCATCTCGCAGACCATCCGGCACTCCCTGGACGCCGTGGCTCCGGTGATGGCCAGCGACAGGCACTGCTTTGAGGTGTATGGCTACGACATCATCATCGACGACACCCTTAAGCCCTGGCTGATCGAGATCAATACGTCACCGTCGATGCACTCGACCACCGCCAATGATCGCATGCTCAAGTCGCGGCTAATCGACAATGTCCTGAATGTGGTGGTGCCGCCGAATACTCTGCCAGAGTGAGTATCTAATGGATACTGGATACGGATCCCTATCCCCTTGCCTTTCGTAAGCAGCGACCACTGGGACAAGACGCCGAGTCCGGAGCTGCTGAAGAACTTCACCGTGCTGCTGCCCATGTCAGTGGTCGCGAAGCAGCCGGCGGTGGTTAACAGACGCCAAAGGATTCCTCCCCGAGTGGTGGCCAAAAGGAAAAAGTGAGACGCTAGAAACTGTGGGCCAGGATACTGGCCAGACTTTTGTGTTTATGGAAATGTTAAGCTTTTAATTCGCACAAATTACTCTTAGGGATGTAAACAAATTATAGTATATCGTATATATTTATATATATATATATTCGCTTACGCTCTAGCTATGTGTGTGAATGGTTCGTATCGTGTGTGTGTGTGTATATATAACTAAGTTAAGCTTGTCTTTTTAGGGACCTCCGGAAGCCGAGAGGTCGGCTGCACAAAAATAAGTCTACCAAACTAGGCTCTATATATATATTCTATTTTATATTTATGTATTTATGGGAACAAAAAAAAAAAAAGATGATAGCCTACATTTATATGATGCGGGTGGCTCTAAGTTTTACTTTTCGCGTCTCGCAAATCCTCGCTGTTTGCACACAAATGGCGTCCGCCTTATAGCTAAGAAAAAAAACAAACAAGTTTCTATGTACAAAATTAAAAGGGGAAACATAAAAAAAAAGGCGAGCAGGGAGTATATGTAGAGAGAGATGATCTTTCCCCCAGATTTTCTGGCTTTGCTGCACTAATTATGTTATTTACAAAGGCGGTTTGACTTGGACTTAGACCTAAAGCTTAATACGGATCGCAACTCCTTGCTCTTCGTTCCATTTCAACAATTAAATCTAAGCTAAGCAGACGGACACGTATCGGTCGTTGCGCTTTACAAGGGAATACTATCAATGTTACTTGTTACTACATGTTACTCTCTTGGCTTCGGCTTTGCGTTCTCCTTCTTATATATATAAATATGTATATGTAATATGTATGTTAACTTAGCCTAGATGCGTCAGGGTGGGTGTGAAATGTGTTTGAATTCGTGTTCAGATCTAAAAACAATTTACTCTCTCTCTCTCTCTCTGAATATATATTCTTCTGTCGATAATCAAATATTAAGTATACATAGGTTTTCGTGGCTTACAAAAATATCACGAATTACATATAGTGATGGTTTATATTCTGGTAGCATAGATACAATTAATGTTTTCCATTTGGTTCTCGAGAGGTTTACAAAAATGCGCATATATATGTTGTATATTGCACCTCGAAATTATCGACTTACAAAATGATAAATCTAGGGATTTATGATCGACAGAAAACCACAATTTCAAATAGATATATTCCGATTTAAACCCACCCTCAAGGGTGTTTACAAATGGTGTGTGTGTGTGTGTGTGTGTGTGTGTGTACAATAGATTCCCTTAAATGTGTATATGAAAGCTCAGCACTCGGTGGCGTAGTAGAAGACCTCCACCTCCTCGCTAACCTCGCTGAGAATGGCCCCATGGTCCCCAGCACCAGCTTCGGCTCCAGAACCAGAACCGGGTCCGCTTTTGGCGAGCACATCGCGAGTGGCGCGCGCATGCGCCAGCACCTATAGTCACACCTTCGAGGCATGCGGCTGGGAGCCGGCGGTGCTGCCATATTGCGCCTGTCCGGACATCTTCTGCACGGTCTGGTAGGTGGGCTGCTGTTGCTGCTGCTGCTGCTGGAGGAGCAGGTGCGCAGGTATGCCGCTCTGCTCGCGTATGGTCACCTGGGTGACAAAGGGTCCGCGACTGCGGGCGCTGCTATTCAAGCTAGCCGGCGAGTAGCCGTTCATGGCCGCCGCCTTCCAGTGCGGCACATTGATGGGCGACGACGACGAGGAGGCGGCACTGCTGCTATGACTGTGCTTGATGCTGCCCACCCGCTGCTGCTGTACCGTTTCGTACTCATAGTAGCTGCTCATGGGACGCATTCCGTTGGCCTGCGACTGCGGCTGGGCGGAAGAGGAGCCGCCGACGCCGCCGGGCTGGGAACCGGAGCTGGTCGAATGCATGCTGATGTCCTGAGAGCGGGCGCTGCGCTGCGAATGGTAATGCTGATGGCGGCGACTGCGGGGCAATAAAAAAAAAGAGATGTAAAGCCGGAATTAGTCAAGAGTAAAGTATGTTTTTTAAATGTGCAGCAAAAAATGTAACAAGCTTTTAATTTATTGCGAGGGAGGTGTTTCTTTCTGGGAGTGTTACCTTTCCGCCTCCACCTTGATGCGCTGCCGGATCACCTGCTGTCGCATGCACTCGAGCGTTGATTCCGAAAGCGTTTCCGATATGGATGTAATAGAATCGCCTCGACTGTCATTTGTACATGTATTTTTTACCAGTGTAGATGTTAGGGTAGTAGTACGTGTGTGTGTGTGTGGGTGTGATAAGTGGTGAGTTACACAAAAACAACAACAACAAACATAGACAAAGAGCCACGGATTAGACAGAGAAAGAGAGAGAGAGATTTAACACAAACAATTTTTAGGTTAAATGGTTAATAAAATGGTTTTTAAAAATGCTTTTAAAATATATTTTAATATATTTCAATATATACTTAATCCATGTTAGTTAAGTGTTAAAAAAATTGATTCCTTCACCCTTAAAGAAAGCCTTAAGAAAACAACAAAAAATAAATCTTACGCTCTCACCTTATCTGATGAAGCTGCTGCTGCTGCTCCTGGTGCTGCAGATCCTCGTAGTTGGCGTAATGCTGATAGCGATGGTTGAAGATGTCGTTCTGGTGGATGCCACCATTCAGCTGAGCGGATGCACTGATCCCAACTCCGTTGGGAGCTGGCAAAGGTGGCGGCGGTTGATATGCCGGCGGCTTGCCATTGCGCTCCAAAGCGGCCAAAGCAGCTGTGGGAACCTGCATCATTTTCGGCATGTGCTGCTGCTGTTGCTGCTGCTGCTGCGGGGACGTGGCGGAAGAAACCACCGAACTGGGCGGCGATATGGCCACCGAATAGGTGTCCACTGGCACAACGCCATCCTTGCGATTCTTGCCAAAGCGGAACATGTGCCCAATGCCACGCAGTATGCTAGGCTTTTTGGCCCGCGACGATTTGCTGCCATGCTTCCCATCGTTCAGGGAACTCTGGAAGGGTCCGTTGCGCTGCGAGGCGAAGCCACCTTCGTGGTCGCCCTCCTCCAGCAGCCAGGTCTTGCGGGGCTCTGTCGGGTATTCAATAGGATTAATAACTAGCAATTTATAGTTTCTTTCAATATAATACTCACTGTTGGCATCCGGCTCACTGACCACCGCCGCTCGCAGACTGTCCTCCCTGCCACGACCGCGTGGAGCCCGCAGAGCATGATGACCCCGCGGCTCATCCGACATCTGCAGCTCCTGCACCATCGTCTGCAGCGACTCCAGCGATGAGGACTTCTTCATACCCAGCGATGGACCCAAATCGCCCAGCTGATCGCGTGCCTCCGCCTCCGCTGCGGCCAACTGCTGCTGCGACTCACGCTGCTCAATGCTGGACGCAGTCTTGGCATGCTTGTAGCCGGAATTGAACTGGGCATTGGCACTGGCAATGCGAGCCGTCAGCGACTCAATGGAGCCGCCATACACAGCCGACTTGGTCAGCTGGATGCGACGCTCGCGATCGCGCTCCTCGCGCAACTTCTTATTCCGCTGATATGTGCCCGTTTCCCGGGCATCCAGCGCCGCATGGTGCTTCTCCGAGATGCTGCGACGTCCCAGGGCGTCGCGTGAAAAGTGCTCCACCCCCGAGTTGGTCTCCAAGCTCAGCTGCGACGAATAGGTGGCATCGAAGTTACTGGACGACGAAGGGGTGCCCGGCACAACGGCCGCGGGTGCTCCCTGATTGCCGGCGGGCATCGGTTGCGATGAGTTGGCGCTGCTCGCGTTGCAGTGCTGTCCATCGTGCGAACGCGCCGGCAGGGTTCTGTTTGGTTTCAGGATTCTTTTAGTGAATTAATTCTCTTTTACAAAATGAGTTGAACTTACGGTGACATGGGCTCGGCATCGTCCTCGATGAGCAGCGCCGTATTGCCGTGGCCAGTGAGCAGATGCAGCTGCGCCGGTGACCAGTTATCGTTGGTGGCCATGTAGTAGCTTTCGTTCCGCAAGGCTGCATTGTTGCAAATGGGCGCCGGCGGCAGGCGACGCTGCTGATGCGAAGACTGTGCCTGCTGTTGCTGCGAGGGATGTTGCTGCTGTTGCTGCAGCTTCTGCTGCGACGGCTGCACTGAGTTCGAGGAGCAAATGCCACCGGTTAGACGATCCAAAACGGGATTGCTCCATCTGCAAGGGGGAAAATATATTAGAATAAAGCCCAAGGCAAGGATAGAAGCTGATAGAGAGCTTCAACATGAAGATATTCTCACCTATTCATTTCATTGCCGGCGCCGCCTCCACTTCCACCGCCATTGCAGCGCTGCTCTCGCTTCTCGGGACTCAGGTAGATGACCGTAGCTCCGGAATTATCGCTGGCATTGGAGCTGCTATTGTTGTTATTGCTATTACCATGGAAATTCGAGTTGCTACCACTGCTGCTACTATTGCTATGGCTGTGACTGTGACTGTGGTCCAGAATGTCACTGGAGCTGGCCGAGCGTAGAATCTTGCGACCCACCAGCAGGGTAATGGTGCCCGGATGCTTTCCCGGCGTATTGACCATGGCCCGACGCAGCGTCTCCATGGCCTCGGCATTGTTCTGACCGCGCAGCGACACTCCATTCACGCTCAGCAACTGATCGTTCATCCGCAGGCGTCCATCACGGGAGGCAGCACCGCCATGGATCACATTCTTCACGAATATACCCAGGTCGCCGTCGTGCTTCATCAGCTGGCCATTGCTACCGCCTGAGGCGGCACTCGATCCCGAGGCATTCAGATTCGAGCACGTCTTGCCCTTGACACTGACGCCCAGGCCGGCCTTTTCCGTATCGTGGACGGGAATGTGGAGCGTCAGCTCCTCGCGGGAGTTCCAGCTATTGCTGCTAGGCGGGAGGCTGTCCTGTGGGTAGAAATATAAAGGATTAATCGGTTTTTAAAGGGTTCTCCTGAGCTAAACTCACATTCGATGCTGCCGACTCGCTGCCTGCATCGATAAAGTGCTGAGATTCGTTGAGTAGCTGCTGCTGTTGTTGGTGCTGGGTGAACAGGGACCTGGCACTGCTGGACTTCTGCACCGGCACGGGCGCTGGATTGGGAGCAACTGCCACGGAGGCTGACTTCTCCGTGGGCTGTTCACCCGCCGCTGCCGCCGCCGCCGCTTGCTCTGCCAACTCCTGCTGGCGAGAGACCACAATCCGCACGGTGGCACCCGCTGCCATGCCTCGTAAAATGGCCACCACATCCGTTTGTGTCTTGCCCGTCATTGGAGTGCCGTCCACTTCCAGCAGACGATCACCGGGCTTGAGGCGTCCATCCTCAATGGCAGCGCCGCGCGGCAGGATATTCTTGATGTAGATGGGACAATGGCCACCAGCGGGATTGTCGCGCGTTGTGACCGAGAAGCCCAGGCCGTTGGGTCCCTTCTTCAGCAGAATCTCGATTTTCCGGCCCAGCTTACGGGTATTGGCCACCTGCAGGGAGGTGCCAACGGGAGCGGCATGCGGCTTGCGGGTCGGCGACACCGTCGCCACCTCCACCATCTCGGCCACCTTGGAGTCACGCTGCTGGCGGCGATTGCGGTCGCCTCGAAGCACTCGCACCCTCAGCTCGGAGCTCTCCAAGGCGCGTCGCAGTTGCTCCTGCACCTGGGACTCGGTGAGTCCGATCAGCTTGATGCCGTTGATCTCCAGGATGCGATCGTCGCGGCGCAGCCGTCCCCTTTCGGCGCGACTTCCAGGCTCCACGTGCTGCACCAGCAGTCCGCCGCCATGCTCCTTATCCGGCAGAGCAGTGAGTCCCAGTGGACTTCCGTACTCGTTGATGATCAGCAGCATCTCGCCATCCTTCTCCCTAATCGACTCGTAGGCCTGGCCCAACGGCTCCTTCCGCTTGGTCTCCCTCGGCAGGGATTTGCTGGAGTAAGCACCGAGTATTCCCGCCGCTGACGCCGAAGATGACTGCTGGTACGCCTGCTGGTGGGCCGCCGGATGCTGGGTCTGTAGCTTCTCGGCCGCCTCCATCCACTTGTAGCCGTTGCCATCGCCCAAGAACTGCATGGACAGGCGGCCGGAACGGGCGAATGGCTGATGATTGCCCGCAGTTCCATTCCCATTCGCGGCATGCGGCTGCTGGTGGAGCAATTGCTCCTTCAGCTGCTGGCTGGGATCATCCTCCTCCTCCCACTGCGGCGACAACTGGCCACCGGCCTTGTCCAATAGCAGACGCTCGGGGGAATCACCGCCGCCGGCATAGTGCGGCGCTGCTGCCGACCAACGCTTATTACTGCCCTCCGCCTTGAGGGAGGCCAGCAGATTGGGATCACTGCTGCGGCGCACCATCAGACCCACGCCCAGGCCAGCCATGGGACCCGATGTTGTGCTCGTCACCTCGATGTGCGGTGTGGACAGGTCACGGGGACAGGTGGGCGCCTCGGTGTTGGTGGGATCCCGGAAAATGTCCGGTGAACCAGTGCCCACAGATGAACTGCCGGAGGCTCCATCGCCGCCGCCCTGTGCAACGCCCGGATCCGGTCCAGGGTCCTCAAAGTGTGCCAGTATCTGCTCCCGGTCATCGGCCACATCCCGCACACAGTCATCCGGATCGAGGATGCCCGACTGGGTCTGCAGATGGGTCACCGTCACCCAGGAATCGGGCTGTAAGTAAGAGAAGGGAAAAATGAGGGAATTTAATTTGAGAAATTCAAAGAATAAATTTTATATCTATGTCTGTATTTATGGATCTATTTCTATATCTAAATATATATCTATCTCATCAATATCCTTTTTATAAATATAAATCCCTTTCTTGGCTTCCTATAAAGATAAACCCATCCGTTCATGAGACCATGTGGCGCGGAAGTCTTTCCCAACAGCCAACAGAATCAACCCTCCTCCTCCTCCTTCTGCTCTGCCATATCTGCAATCTTTCCCCAGTCTCTGAGGCAAGAGCCCATCCATCTGCACTTGGATCTAAGCTGCTTCCGCATAGAGCAGCCACTCTACGTGTTGAGTCACTCGGGTGTCCGAATCTATGAATCCGCAAATCCACAAATCCAAATCCCTCCCTCTCCGCCTCACGTGGGCTCAACTTGAACTCCCTGGGCGAGTTCCCAAATAGGACAGACCAGACGTCGACCTCCAGCTCCCCAAATTGCAGTATTTTCGAGGCAAGGAGCCGGCTGGCGTTACTTTTGGCATTCCGATGGATTCCACAACCAAATGCCAAATGCCGGTCATTTGAAACAGAGTGTGCACGCAGGGAAATGGTATTTATATTTATATTTATATTTATATTATATTTATATTTATATTTATATTATATTTATATTATATTTATATTATATTTAAATTATATTTATATTATTATTTTTCTTTATATATTATTTCATATTATATAATAAAATGAATTAAAAATTTGTATAAATAAAGCAGCATACAAAAACTCTTGTTTAAATAATATTCCAGGGATTTATAACGATATTTTAATAACATTTCCTATTTAAGGAGGCAACTTTTAGGCGGCTGTTTAATCTCCCTTTAAACCCAATTTGTTTTTTTTTTTAAACACTTTTTCATCCTATAAAAAAACTAAATGTTTGTTTTGTGCTGTGCATAGAAACAAAACAATTGCATCATGGCCAAAACAGAAGTCCAAAAAGCCCACTAAAAAAACAAAAACCAGTCAAAAGCGTTGGAGGCTCAACGACTGAGACGAGCTGCAGAACTGGAACGTCGAACGTCAACTTGGCGCAATATTTTCGGCTATTTTTCGCTTCTCCTACGTTTTGATTCGTTTTTGGTTTGTTTCTTCACATCGTTTGATATGTTTGGTATGTTTGCTGTTGTTGTTGTTGTTGTTGTTGTTGTTGTTGTTGTTGTTAGTTGCGGCTTTTTGTGGGTCAAAGAGCGCACATTCATTCAGGCGGCATTCTATCGCATTTGCAGCGTCCAAATCGCGATTTGCCACGAAGAATGCAGTTTGGCCAACACAGTGGATCGAAAAGTGTTTAAAAAAATGCTATAGGAATTTATAAGGTTTTCTACAAAAAAAAAAAAAAATAATAATAATTAGGCTCTATTTTTAGTAGTTTCTTTCTTTTTTAAGATTATTTTTAAGATTTTAATGCGCTGTATTACAAAAATAAATCTTTAGGATTATGATTTATAAAATATTATAAAAAATAATTTACAATATTTATATTATATAAAATAATAAAAAGAAAAATTTTAACAAAAACTGTCTTTAAAATGTTCTTAAAGTATACGAAAAAAAATTGCGAAAATTGAGATTCTTTAATAGAAAATGGCAATGGAATTTTCGAAGCACTTTTTTTAAAAACTTCAAACTCTTTCGTATAAATAATATATTTTTCATAGAGGACAAAAAACGAATGTATTGATCTTCCTGTTTTTTTATTTTATTTATTTTTTTTTTATTAAATTCCCCTAAAAACTAAAACCTTGGTCACCACTGTGTGCCTCGTTAATTATATTTCTTTATGGTCATTTGTCAATGGAAATTATGCGGCAACGATCCGACGACAACGATCTCGTTCTCATATATCATAAAAAAAAAACGCTGGAAAATGTGGGCGTGGCGGCTAAACAACCAGCAAGTGTCGTCGTGTGGGACTCGACAACGAACCGGAGGAATGCCAAAAGAGATCGTGATTGGATTTGTCATGTACATAACCATATATACATAAATATATATATATATATATACATATATCTATGCACAGAGCAAAATAATAATCATAATCGCTGTTTATCAATTAGAATTTTTTTATAGGATGAAAGAAGTATAAATCAGAATTTTCAGCTCTCCAATGAAGAGAAATTTCTTGTATATAACTTCATAAAAGTACATTAAAAAATAAAATGTTTTTCTCCCAGTGAGAACCTCTTTTTTTGGTATCTTTTATGGATGCATCTTCTGGTTGATATATTTCTTTACCTTTACACACGAATAGGCCGAGGGCGAGGGCGGCCTCTTGGGCAGCGTGAGGGAGTAGGACTTGTGGAGCTGGCCGTGGGGAATCCCCTCGTGCTTGGCGGCCACCTTGTAGGTGTGTCGCCACCCAAAGAGGCCGCCCAGCTTGGTGGCCAGAGCCGGACACTTGGGCGGCACATCGAACATATTCGCTTCGGAATCCAATCTTTGGTCTTTGCTTTTTTTTTTTTTTGGCTGGAAGCACACTTGCTCCACTGCTTAATGCTTATTATTTATTAATTATTATTTGCTTGGTTGTTAGTTTTTATTATGGTTATTTGCCTTTTCGTTTGCGTTTTTGCACTGTTCACAGTTTTTGTCAATTATTCGTAATTTGAGGAACATATCACCGCTATACACACACACAAAATAAATAAATAAATAAATATATATCTTAGTTGTGATTCAACGCACTTAGTCACACACGGCGTGCTTTTGTCAATATTATTATTATTCTTGATTCTTATCGGTGATGCAATGCCAAAGTCTTATCAGGAATACTATCAAAATGCAACTGTCTTATCGGAGGCATACGGAAAATGCTGTCTCCCCGGAACGAAATTGGAAGCCAAAAGTAGTTTTCAGATGATTCTATGGCAGAGATTATGTAAAATGAGGTGGCAAAAGCTAAATATAATCTAAAATCCCTAAAAATGCTAAAAGTGTAAATTTGTAATCTTGAATTTTCTGTAGCACCCTCCACATATTCAATAAAAAAAATAATACTCCCATTCAGCAGTATTCCATTTTCAAGATAACGTTAGATAAACAAACGAAACTTCAAGCCAGACAAATCACACAGGAAGTTGAAGCCAATCAATAATAAACATAAAAAATAATAAAGAAGTTTTGCTATTGAAATTATAAACAAATGGAAGATAGATAAAGAACAAGGAAATTTTAAGAAAAATAAGTTCAAGAAGCTTCGAGGAGAGCAGAAATTGATATTGAATTTAATAATTTCCTACAAGTAACCAGTAAAATATAAAAAGTTATAAATTTGAAGATCCTTAGGCCTTAGTTAAAGTATTCCTATGATAACTATAGGTCAACTTTCCTGTTCTCCATTCTCCACATTCACCCAAAAAACTATGTAACCCCGTTACTCAAGTAGGTTTATAATTATTTTACAACAAACTGGTTTTTGGGGTTCTTAGAGGCTCCAAAAGGTAGATGGAGAGGGAGACGCCGCAGCACACAAAGCTTTTTTCGCCTTTTCCATGCAGTAATTTTGCCGCTTGCCTCACGGCCTCATGGAAAAACGGCAACAAGTTGCACGGCTGGCATTATTTTTTTATTTCCCCCCTTTTTTTACATGCGCCTTGCCGTGTTCGTGCTCAGGCATTTTGCCTATAAAAAAATAGATATATATATATATACATATATAATGCATTAATATATAGATAAATCAACTGACAGCGGACAGTGGCAGTTGCAACAGTTGCACTCATTTCGCACACAAATTCGCAGTGATTATGCACCTGAGCAGGCATTGAAGGAGGGGTCGTAGAGGGGTAGAGGGGGGTAGGCTTGGGACACACCTGTAATAAATGCGACGTTCGGCGGCTCGCAACAACAATGGCCCGCCGCCTGCCATTTTCGAAGCGCCAGCAAAGCGCTGAAGCATGAACAGAAAAATAACAGCGAAAAAAAGATGGCAGGCATCGGGTTTGCTGGATACCTTCTCCTCCTACTCCACCTCCACCTCATCCTCCTTCTGGTCCTACCTTTCCGCAATACAAACTATTTGCTAACTAGAAATTTGAAACATACCAAAAAGTGACTACACAGCTTAGAATCTTTGGAAATTCTAATAAAAAAATTAAACACTACCAAAAAATATGAAAATATACAAATAATTTACGAAAAAAAATTTAATTAATATTAAATAATAACAAAAATGAAACATGAAAAGGTTGCTATTAATTTGACCGCAAATGTGCCGCCCCCCCCAGAGCCACGCATAAATATTTTTTTGGGCCGAGCTAATATTTGCTTTTTGAGCTCAACGAAAAAAAAAAAGTAAAATAAAACTCAAGCAAATTAAACGAATTTCGTTTTTGGCTGCAAAAATATGTGGAAAATATATGGAATAATAAATCGATGATCCACATGTTCATTCGAATCTATCCATGAATGAGTTTGTTATTCACACACTCGCTGGAAGGTCAGAGGGTAAACAGCAAATAATATGAGGGGAGGGGAATCCATACATCCCACCTGCCCGTGGCGTTCATTAACAGGTCCATTCAAGCGTGGCCCATTGTGGCAAACGAGTTGACTCACTCACTACTCATTCAGCCATTCATTCATACAGTCTTGCATTCATTGATTGATTTAACGAATGATTATTTCGCTAATTGAAAGAAAAAAATTGGCTTTTTACTAATTTTGAGAGATTTAAATTAATTTTAAGTACTTTTAGCTGCTTTATAAAAATTTTCAGCTAATTTTCTAGCAATTTTAACACCTGAATAATCACCTAAGAAGCCCTCAACATTATCATTTTATCTTTGAATATGAATTTGTTATTAATTTTGAATTTAATTTTTATACATTTCCATTACCAAAGTCTGAGCATGAGTGCTCGCCACGCACTCATTTGAATTATCAATTAGCAAATCCCTTCTTGAGAATAAATATATGTATGTACGATCACCGCACGACGACGACTCTTAGCTATAGATTACACAGATAGATAGATAGATATATATGCATATAGCATATAGCATATTATAATGGAATCAGCTGCCACTCCCCATAAGGAAGGGGGGAAATTAATTGAAAAGAGAAAAATACTCGTAAATTAGCATAAAATGCGATCATATGAAGGTTTGTAAAGCAGCCGCGCCACGCCTTCTCAGGGTTCCCTTTGTGCTGTTTGCCATATGCCTTGTGCCGGGGCCTGACTTTTCGCCCGAGCTTTTCAGTTTTCAGCCATAATTCGCAATCAGGCCTTTAACAACCCACGAGATGCCGTGAGGTTCCAATCAAAAAGGGG
The DNA here is from genome assembly GCA_008042485.1 of Drosophila mayri. NCBI lineage: Eukaryota > Metazoa > Arthropoda > Insecta > Diptera > Drosophilidae > Drosophila > Drosophila mayri. The sequence goes on along the minus strand of VNJN01002907.1, from coordinate 59,881 downwards.
AAAATAGAGGTGAAAAATGGTGGAAAAAAAGAAAAAAATATATATATGCTCATGTGAATACAACAAACGTGCAAGAAATATGCAGGAGAAGAAAAGAAAGGCCAAATTACACGTTGTCATTATGCATGCCATGCAGCAAAGGGCGGCCGCAGATTTTCATAACGAAGTGTACCAAACGGGAGGGGGGAGGGGACTTGAAAACGGGGGGAGTATGCAAAAAGAAAAAGGTGGAAAAAATCTAAAATAAGCTTAGCTAAGTGCAGCCAGCAAGAGGCTGGCTGAGGGGGGGCGTGGCCGGCCTTTGTTGATTTGCAAAAACATTATTATTGTTGCTACTCAGCGAGTAGAAGAGATGCTAACGGGGGAAATTTTCAGGAAAACAAAAACTTGTAGTAAGTATTTTATTGAGTCAAGTTTAAAGATACTAACTAAGGGTTATTGATGTGTTTGCCAGCAAAAAGTTAACTAGGGCCCCTCAAAGCAATTAGAAAAGCCAAGCCAAAAGTCAAGTGTGAGCGAATTTAAGTACCCCAGCACTTTTAATCTATGAAAAACTTGAATTAAATTAAATCAGAAAACACAAGAAAATGTTGACAATTGCTAGGAACATTTTAAGCAAAGAAGGCAAAATAATGCTAAGAACATATTGGGCAACACTCAAAGCAGGCAAAATGTTGCTATGAACATATTGGGCAGGCAACACTCAAATGAAGGCAAAATGTTGCTGCTGGATACATGTTGAGCAGCATGCCTTTGAGCTGCCAAAACGAATGTAAATATTGTAGAAGTTTAAGACGTACAGAAACGAAAGCCTATATACCTATGAACTATATATAAAAATGTTTTATATAATAAATTGAATTAAATCCGATTGCAATTGCTAGGAAACTCTTGAGCAACACTCAAAGCAGGCAAAATGTTGCTAAGAACATATTGGGCAACACTCAAAGGCAAAATGTTGCTGCTGGATACATGTTGAGCAGCATGCATTTGAGCTGCCAACACAAATGTAGATGTTGCAGAAGCTTAAAATATACAGAAAATATACAGAAAATATACAGAAAATATACAGAAAATATACAGAAAATATAAAGAAAATATACAGAAAATATACAGAAAATATACAGAAAATATACAGAAAATATACAGAATACAAGTAAATAAAATAGTAAATATTTTAAATACTTATAACTCCCCTATTTATTATTCTATTTTACTCACATTTATTCAGAGTACCTCCACACTGGTCTAAATTTTCGATATCAAATGACTTTAAAGTTTAAGCCGAAATACTGTTTATAAATAGTACCTGACACGCTCTCTTGAAATGGTTCTACCTCTACTATAGCCTCAATAAATCCAAATAAACAATTACACTTTTCTCCGGGCAAAACTGAAGCTCGATCTTTCAAGTGAAAGGCGACACGGCGGCGGCACCTTTCTCAGCTGTTTGGCATATGATTAGCAGAAAGAGCGGAAAATAAAGGCTGGCAAAATAGTTTGCACAAATAATTAGCAGCCAATAACAAGTGAGAATGTCTGTTTGTCTCTACAGATCCATAGCGATCCACAGCAATCGCCAGCTGAAAACATATCTGTAGAGAAAATGAGGCTGACACAAGGGCAGCTGGGGGTCACCATCAGTCACCAGCAATGGAGCAACAGCTGCTTGGCAGAAGGAAAAGCTGGCTGGGGGGAAAACCAAGCACAGCCGCCATTTAGCCATTTAAGGCGATTAATGTCAACGCTTTCCAATGTGCTTTCTATGTATCTCACCTGGGCCTCTGGCTTTCCCAATCACATTAAGCACTCTAATTATTATCAATCGGAGCGATGCGATATGATAGTCGCATTATGCGATATGATAGGACATCGAGTGGCTCTCACTCATACAGTATATAAATATATAAATATATTTCCCATGCCGAGGTCGCTGGCACCCGGGAAATGTTTCACAATGAGAAAAAAAAAAAAAAAAAATGAAAAGCCAGGCAGCTCTTCAACCTAAGCACCACTCAAACCCAACTCCACTCCACTCATTCCCGGTTGCCGGCCAAAGAAAGCCTTCCGTAATTACTCTAAAGAAAGGCACAAAAAGTAAGGCCATTTCCCTGAACCTTTAACACCCATCATGCGTGATATGAAAAAAGTACAAGAAAAACTTCAAGAGCAGGGGAAATGAAACCAACTATATTGCGGCTCATCAACTTTTGCTTTTGTTTTTCTTTTTCTCTCTATTTCTGTGCTCTGTTTTTCTCTTTTAGCCATGGCTTAATTGCTGTCTCGGCTAATTATGTGATACTTTGGCCAAGATCAAGGAAACTGCAGTTGTCTCTATGGGATACATTTTACACAAGGAAGTCTAAGGGAGAAACTAGAGAACCAATTCTTAATCTTTATTTAATGGGAATTTGCATAAAGGCTGCAAATTATATATATAATATTTAAAGCAAAAATTATATACATTTTAAAGGTATTATTAGTCACCCTGATTGAATTTATTTTCTCTCAATAAATACTTAAAAAAATTTATATATTTTATTAATGAATTATTATTATTTTATTAATGAATTAATCACAGAAATCAGTGGGGGTTTTAAAATTGAAAAAAAAAAACTTGCACCTATATTTTATAACAAAAATATTATGCTCTAAAAAATTATATTAAAGATTTTAAGACACATTTTTAACCCAAGTAAATAATGGAGCCCCCAAATATTCGATAAATAATAATTAAATTCAATTTAATATTTTATTTTTAACCAAGAAACTTCCTAAACTCTGCAAACCAAAAATTGACACTGCTAATTTTGGTGTGAAAATGAAAACCCCCTCTTTTCCCCTCTCAAAATTTTCCGCGAACTTGAATCACAAATCGCATTTCGCAAGCCACGCTATTGGGTCACATTTCCGCTGGAGGGGTAAACAAAAACTGTCATGATATTACCCCACACACCCTTTGTGAGTCAGGGCCTTGGGATATAAACAGATAGATATAGTAAAGTCGTCTAGACCCTGGTTTTTTTTGGGCCACCTTTCCCGTTTGACATCTTGACAAATGGCGAGGCATTGCCGGCTTATGTACTCTGAAATTGTTTACTTAATGTGGCTCTCTTTTGTATATATGTATGTTACGTTATGATATTAATTGCTGTTGAGTGGGCTTGGAAAAACTTTCATCTTTTCCTAGCCAAAGCCATTTATAAAGTGGAGCGTCGTCGTCGTCATAAACTGCACTCGCACAAACGAATGTTGGAACAACAAAAGCCGCTTACTGCTCACCGCTCACCGCTCACCTCAAACCCTAACTCGTAATTACCATTGCCGAAAAGTAAGTAAGTATATTCACACAACACACAACTGGTTCCATAAAGTTGATTGAACCTTTTTTGGGGGGGGGGGCTTGGGGAAGAGGGGTTACCACCTGGGCGAAATACTCATTCACTGTGATTGAGTAACACAGATTTTAATTGATTTAAACGGCTGCGAGAGCTGCGACTTTTGCTTAATTGCTCGTGAAAAGGTAGAGGAAGTGCGGAAGTTTCTTTTGGGAAGAAAAGTAAAAGCTACACTGGTAAAAACATATAGAAAAAACAAGTTATTCAGCTTGTAAATAATTATTACAAGAGGTTCTAAGCACGCAGCTTAGTTTTTGCTTTTCTGACTTTTTAGTTCAAATAAAGGAAATCTAAAAGAGACTCAAATAATAAGTAAACTCCTATCTCATTTTTATATTATTTTGTTGAGTGCATAGAAACCCCTAAACCAAAAAACCTTGGTATGTGCGCTCCGGCAGCTCTCATTATGCAAGCGTTATTAAGTAGTTTGGTTATACGCGCTTTTATCTACCATAAATGTTGGTGATAAGGCTGGAAGGAGGCAGGGGAAATTCAGAGGAGGAGGAGGAGGAGGAGGAGACTGAGCCCACCACGTGCTCCATCGTAATTCGCATTCGTTTCAGGTCAATTGAGTTCACTGTCACTTTCACTCACTGTCTGCGGTCATTTTTCTCTCTCCCTCTTCCTCTCTATTTATATATATATATATATGTATATATCTTTCTCCCCAACAAGTTTCGGTATTTACTTTACGTTTTAAGCCACTTTGGTGACAACACACTCCGAGGAGGCAAACAGTTAATCAAGCAGAGCAAACGCTGGGAATCGAAGCCGGCTTAAACTGTGCATTTCTATTGTTTTGATTCGCCAGCAACCAGCGATTTATTGGTATTTATACTTTGTTTAGCTTTCGGCACTTTTGCGGCTCTTTAGCTGGTTTCTTTGGATTTTTAAAGTTTTTCTTTATTTTAGAGAGGGAAAATTAATGTTTAAAGGGGGATGTTGGTTTAGTAATCAGTTTTCTTGGGTAAAATATAATAAATTACAAAGTATAAGCACCACAAAAGTTTGAATTTCAATAAATTCAATTTTCAGAAGAAAAGATTACTTGCTTAGATTTTTTTAAAGACCTTTCTTACCCAAAAAGCGAAGAAATAAAGACTCGACAAACCTAGAGGATTATTTCCTCATCAATTATATATATTTATCAGACCTAGGGAAAGCCCTTGGAAAATTCAAGCGTAGCATAAAAAAGTTATTAAAGCATCTAGATTATAAACCATAAACCCATAAAGAAAGAACCCCCTGAATAGTTATACTTTCTTCCCATCGATTAAGAAAACCCCCTCCCCTGCTGCTGGCCAACAAATTCTTTTTCTGACTAGTGGCGCAAATATTTTATCAAAAATCGTAACAAAAAGTAAACCACAAACGGAAACCAAAGCCATATAACCCGAAAGTTATTTTATCTGGGCAGGACGATAAGATTAAAGCCCGGTGTTGATATACTTGCAAGAATCGAAAGAATATATATATATATATATATATATATACCATTCCAATGGTATTATATACTAAGCGGTATCTGTGGCATCCAATCCAGCCAAGGTGGAGCCCCTCCAGTGGGTCAAACCCACCCAATCGATGCCAAAGCCAGTGAAGGCCAACCGCAGAGTACTAGAAAAAAAAACAAAGCTAACAACAACAACAAAAAATAATACAAAAATAAAAGCACAACTCAAGCGGCAACTCCAACTGGTGGAACCAACACCACCCCTCCGCTGGCCACGCCCCTGCCAGCGAACCTGCTCCCCGATTAAGTGTTCAGTGCTGAGCTTTGGTTCTCGTTCTCATTCGAATCTGGATTCTTGTTCTTGATGCATTCCTGCCAAGTGAAAGCCGCCGGAATCAAGGCTATACTCAAGTCAGATCTATCAAGTAGGGAAATATGTTTTTTTTTTTTTTAAATGTTAAATTACGAAATGCTTTTGAAATTCCACGATACATAAGCAATGGAAATTCTAGGAGCTGCAGGAATTACCATGTTCATAGAATGTGATTAATCCTATAAACCCACACACACACATTCAATAATCGCTGAGGATCCTAAAATTCCTTAAAGGCATCCTCTTTTCCCTTTACACCCTTAAAAATGTGGGAACAATGTCTGCTTTTAATTAGGCTGCCGTGAAAATCAACTGAAATTGGAAACCCAAATGGATTTATTAGGCGTCCGAGTCTGAGTTAATTGACAAAGAAGGAAGCGGCTGGGAAAAGGTCAAAGGATCTGAAGGGAAGCCCCAAAAGAAGTCACATAAATAAGAGCCATATGGTATGGATATTGTGGGAAATAATTCTCATTCTTGATCGGCTTCTACCAGCAGGTGTGATGGCCTTAACGAAATATTTAGAGGGAAGGATTTCAAGAAGTCTGGAAAGTACCTATTAAAAGTGTTAACTATCTTAGTAACTGGATAACCTTATTTATTAATATTTCTACCTCCAAAAAGACAGGCTTTTCTGGGTAAATATAAACCCAAATATCTTTAAAATTTCAATATTAAAACGTAGAGAATTTCCTCCAGTGCACCTTTTGCATGTCAAGACGTTTCCTGCATTTCCTTGATCGTCATGGGAAGCTAAGCAGCAACAGAAAAACCATCATGGAAAAAAGAAGAATGAAAAACCCAACCGAAGGAGAATCAACCCTAAGAAACAACAAGTGTTTGCGCTTCTCACATATTTAAACAATACAGAATTTCGCGTTATCTGCAATTTATTTAATTTATCTTGAATCTCAACTGTTTCTTTGCGTGTTTGCCAGTTTAGATATATATTTCTCCTCTTTTCAGATAGCATAGCCAACTTTAGATAAACCTTAAATTCTTTTACACACACTATATAGTGGCCTTAAAACTGTGGCATTGCCAGAATGCCAAATTCTTGCACATTTTTGGCACTTGAACAGAACACAAGAAAATAATAACAACACTCGTTTTGTTGGCTTCGTATTTTGTTTTGTTTATTATTATTTATATTTTTTGCGAATTAATTCCGAACCGTTGAAACAATTGCATTAAATATTTAAGCAGTTAAACAGCAAAAAAATAAATAAACAGCAACCACAACAAGTACCGACGACAGCCAGTGGCTGCGACGTCCGACGTCGACGCATTTCGGAACCGAAGTGTCGTGGAGGAAAATGAAGTGGGAACACACGCTCCCAAAAACAAAACACAAAAAGAGAAACAGCGATCGCAGGTGTGCACTGCAAAGAAAACTACTGGTTTTTGCGAGGTACTAAACTGGTTACAAAATTCCACCTTTTACAGTGAAAATCTAACAAAAATTGAAAACTATTTTAAAAGAAATTTTTTAATAATTAAATATGCTTTTAAGCTGCTAGTGGTAGATCCTGGCTTCCTTAATTTATTGTTAATTTATAAAAAAAAAAAGTGTTTATAAAAATATATAATAAACCTTTGAATAAACTTCAGACCTTCAGTGAAGACCGAAGTTCTAAAAACAAACCCATAGAAGAATTTTGTTCCAATTAATTTAATAATAAATCATTTCCAAAGTTGTTTCTATTAATCTAATAATAAATAATTACCAAAAGATATAAGTTAACATTTTGGTAAAGATACAATTTGTCAAGGGTTTTATAACTAAACATAAACAATTACGCAACCGATGGGGGGTATATAAAAATATCTTTTGTAGAAACTGCAGGTAAAAATGTATCTTTCAGTGCCAAAAGAGAGTTAGTTATAGCACTCTCTCTCCCTCTCTCTCTCTATGTTTGTATCTGAATCTTTTGCTATTATCTCTCCCGCTCTCTGTTTGGTTCGCAAATGACCACCGGCCACAGAGAGATAGCAGCAACAACAAACACGGCGGGAAAGAACTTTGTCAAGCGGAACGCAAACTAAAATGCGCAAAAACAACAATAGCAAAAGCTACTGCTAAAGTTAAACAAAAACAAAACAAAAAAATACAGGAAAGGGGATGCAACTAGCCATTGCAGCAACAAGAACAACCAGAAGAAGTTCAAGTAGAAGCAGCAACAAGTGCAGCAAGGACTTTAAGTAGCGAATATTTAATACCCTAGCGAATATTAACAAGTTTTAAAAATTATCTATTTATATTTTAAAGTATTTCGAAGTTAATTTTTTTTGATCTAGTAAAAATAGAAATATTTCTCAAGCAAAAATCGCAAACAAATAATGATATTTCAAATCGATTATAAAACCCATAATACCCTCAGCAAAGATCGTCTTCCTGGGCGGTGCTAAAATGCAAATTTATGTGAGAGGAAAAACAAAAGGAAAAGGCAAAGAAAGCAATGGCACCGGGGAGGAATTTTGAGGCGACGCCAGGACGTCGTCGTCGTCGTCGTTGGCATTGTTAGTCGCCGTTGATCTCCTCTTCAGGCGGCAACAATTCCTAGAGAACACCGATTGACGACGATGTCGGTGACGACGCCTGATAATGAGGCTGAGGTTGCCCGGGATGGTAATCATCGTCATTAAGTTTCCTTTTCCCCTCCTCTGGGACCAAATTAATAAATAACAACAATAGCTTGGCCTTCGAGGTGCAACGTTACTGCTGTTGTTGTTGCTGTTGGTCATTTTCCATTGGAAAATTCTCGCGCAATGAAACCAAACGAACTGGAAAGCTTCCTTTTTTTTAAGCAGAGAGGAAAACTGCACAAACGTTGGCATAATTAATGAGAGAAACCAAACAGCAAAGCAAAGAAAAATAAGTAAATATATAAATACAATTTGTTAGTACAGTCTAGCTTCTTTTTCCACCTGTTATATGCCAAAATAATGAAGAAGTCATATTTTTATGATACTTTTATATAGTTTAAAATTAATTTAAATTATTTAAAAAAGCAAAAAACTCCACAAGTAAACTTTACAAATATTTAACTCTTACTTGTGAGTCATTACTGTATTCTCAGCCAACTTGTTACCTATTTTTCTGGGCAAAACGAAAGGAGAAAGAGCAGCTCATCAACTTCTGATTGCATTTAATTCGCATGAAAGCCACTCAATCACTCAGGTGAGTCATCAATCAAGGCGGAAGCCCAGTTGGTGCCTTTCCTTTGCTATGAACTGAATGTTTGTGAAAAGAAAAATAACATTGTTTTTGGCTTAAACTCTTCTTCAGAGACTCCTTGAATCTGTAGCCAGCCAAAACTTCCGTTTCATTACAAAATAAAAAATAAAAACACAAACATAAAAAGGCTTTGTCATGGGCTAAAATGCGAGCACACAAAACTAATGAGCAATAAGTCAGAGGGGGGAGGTGCGGGAGAAATACACTCGATACACCGTAAGAACACTAAAAAATATAGCTCATAAATCTAAAATATTCAATTTAAACTATAGAATACATGACAAATTAATTAATTAATTAAATATTCCAAATTGTCACACTTGTTGTGTCTTAAATCAAAGTCTAAGCTGATTTTGCTCTCTGTACCCGAAAAGTGTGTGTAGTTTTTATTATAGAAAACTTCCCAGCTGTTTGGTCTCGTTTTTTCACCAGTCTTTTTTTTTCACAGTTTTGCAAAGTTGCTCGACTGGTCCATTGTTCCAGCATCTGTGTATTTATTTATTGGAGTGTGAGTGTGTGTATTTGTTAAAACAATAGACACAAACAAATAGATAAAAAAAAAAAAACTCGAAGCCAAGATCGTTCACCATTTCACCCAATTTTGGATTTGTATTCTGTTTCGTTACGTTTTTTTTTTTTTTTTTTTGTTTTTGTTTTGGGTTCGTCTGGTTGAAATGTCGACCACTAATTTCACAACCTAATGCGCTTAGCTGACCTTGAGTTTAATTTTTAAATCATGTTTTAATTGCATTAAAAACATATTTTTGAAAACTTTGCACAAATTGCACTAGCGACATCTAGCCTTTGGGGCCAGAAACTTTATGCCTCAAAAAGACCTCTTTGTGGCATGGCTAAGCAATGGCTTTCAAACTGTGGCTCGTACTGTTAATGTTTGAAAAATTATAAATACATATTTTTTTGTATTATAAAAATACAATAAAAATATACAAAATGTTATATATTCAAAATCCCTTTTCTTCTTTTTCAATAAATATTAATCTTAGTTTTTGATGACTCCATCTGCACTCTTGGCCGTTGAACTATAATGAATTTAGTTATAGCAAAGGCCGCTGCAAAGTTGTGGCGTCTTGGTAAAAACTATTGAATAGTGTGTATAATTCATGTAAATAGTTTGTATTCTACATAGATAAAAACTATTTTGAAAAAAAGAAAAGAAAAACTATGAAAAAATGTTACCAAAATGTTCAAAAATGCAATAAGATTGAATTAAATAAATAAATTAATTAATTTAAAAACTTTTTACTGTCAAGATTAATTTAAACTTTTTGTTGTATATATTATTTTCCCTTTGATTTGTATTTATTAGTTCTACGGCACAGTTAATTTAATATAGAAATATATGTATTGATTTATAAGATATATATCTATATAAGATATAGAATATAGAGATATAGAATCAATTTATGTAGACTGGAATTCCGGCATTCTGCAGTCTCAACTCGCGACTCACTGCACCCATGGCATGTGTCAGCTCGGTGCCTGCATTTCATTTGTCAGCTGCAAAAGGCCCGTCCAACTGGGTCATCATCTACACACGACACATACCTGTTGTTACCTGCTAGTGCCCCGCCTCCTCTCATCTATTCTTCCCTCCTTCTTTTCAATTAACTAGCTGTTATCTTACCTGCAAGTAAACAGAATGGAAAAGAAAAATTAGTTTTCGATTATTTTTATTTGGGGTAGGCGCACAGACATTAAATGGAGCAACGATAAAGCAAATGTAGAGCAGCTGATAAGTTTTCCCCAAAAAATAAACTAGAAGGGAAGTTGGGGTCCTACAGAAAATTTAAAAAAAGTAAATCCCATAAATTGTCGACTCTAATTTAAGGTTTTTTTTTATTTAAATTTGAAAACTATGCTCAATGACATTTTGCAGGGGTAAATCGTAGATGAAGCTAAGCTTTAAGATTGCTTCTATAAAACGGATATTGTTTTTACTTAAACTACCTTACCCCTTTTAAACTCGGTTATTAATAGTTAATTCCTATTAATATCTTACACATATCTTATCCAGCGCCTTATTGTTCATTAACTTTAGTATTTAATACTAGATTTAATTTGTTAAAATAAAATAAATAAAATATTTAATATCTAAATTTTGGTGTTATTTAAAGACCTTAATCAAAGAATAAAATAGCTTTTCATGTCACCTTTTCCGCTTTAAAAATCGAAAGAAATTAGTCTTGGTTCGGTCCCCATTTTTCCCACCTCCCTCTCTTGATTTTCCACCATTTCCCCTGTGTGTCTGCCTGTTGCTTCGGCCACGTCTCATTTCATTTGACACTCTCTGAATGTCGGGATCTCTAGGGGCCATTTGTGGGGCTTCCTCTCCAGCTCCTCCGCCCAAGCCCAACACCCAACACCCACTAGTGCCGCTAAGTGGATTTGCTATCGCTGCGTGCGCTTTATTTCTCATTTTATTAGCCACCGTGCACCAGTTGGCCGTGCTTCGTTACATTTTCATGCAACAAGCAACAGACGACAACAAACACAAACAGAGACAAAAAAAAAGGAGGAGGAAAGAAAATCGAGGGGAGGGAAACTGTAGGGACGCCAAAGAAAAATGTTTTTCTAATGTCAAAGACACGATCAATTACAAGCGGCTTAAAGCCGGCGGCTCGTGACTCGCTCTTATTGTTGCGGTTGCTGTTGAACAGTAAACACTGCCTAAAGTATACCTCACAATTTTAGCTTAAACTATGTGGTTTTTAGTACTTTATTTTGTAGCCTTTTATGAATATGCAACATTTGTCTTTACAAAATTTGTCATTACAATAGAAAATGTTATTATTATGTATTTATCGTAGCCGCAAGTCTTAAAAACCTTTTAATTTATCAAAAGGTAAACCCAAGCAAGTCCCACTGTACCTGGAACACTGTTGTGTGTCTGTTTGTTGTCGTGTGTTGGGGGTGGGGCCCAGGTGGGGAAATCTTAGGGTAGCCGCACTCGAATCGCACTTTGATTTGACACGCAGTGAGCGAGGGAAACGTGAGAGGAATCGCAGCGGCGGAGGAGGAGTGGTAGGGGGTAGGAGGCTTCCCCTCCCGGCCCCGAGAGTAGAACCAAAACTAAGCCGAACCCAAGATGACAAACCTCTTTTTGAGCGACGGACGGCTGACGTTTATTTATGCATCTGCTTGCTCTGAATTTTAAAATTTGTGAGACAAGCAGACAAGGATCTCCGCCACGGCCTGTGAAGGCGGATTTCGGATTTCGGATTCCAGACCCTAGGAGCTGCAGCAAAGCACCATTAACCTAATGGATGGGAAGTGTCAATGGGGAATGTGAGCATTCTAATTCTGGGAAATGCCACAGAAATGCACAGAAATTAAGTAATAGACAAGCGACGTAATCTGAATACGAAATACAAAAGCTATTTGAAATGCTTACAATTAGAATATAGATTTAATTATTTAAAAGGTTTTTTTTTTTATAAATTTTTAAACTCTAGAAGTCTGTTGATCATTACTTTTACTTATAAATGTAATTTAGTGAATCATCATTATTTGTTGTCCCATTTAGAGCACTTCAATTGAGTTGTTTTCCCTTTTCCAAGTCATTTAGCGCCAACGGAACAGATTGAAGAAATAAGGTAAAGTAGAAAAAACAAAAACCTGACCCAGAGACAACCAAAGAAGATATATATTTGCAGGTAAGTATATATATAGTAAATACCAGACACGCTTCCAATTGTAATTATCTAAGCGGCTTGGGTCACCTCTTCTTTATTTGTTAAAAGAAAAGCGAAAACAAAAACTCATCTAAAGCAAGACAACAACAACAATAAACCAATCGGATATTGCGCAAGCTTTAAATTGTTGTCTTTTCTGTTGTCTATTTTTTAATGTGTGTGAATTTCCGCAATGCCATTCGGGCCATCAGCTAGTTTAAAGGTGGAACAGGGCCCGGCGAGGGGGTCGAAAAGTGGGAGGCACATGGGGCGGCTAAAGGGTCAAAGTTCAGACACACGCACACAGATTCAGATAAATACAGTTACAGAGTTATGCAAAAGCCAAGACAGAAAGAGAAGCTCCATGGCTCTGAGTGAAAGTGAGACAGCAACTGGTTGGGGAAGAAGACAAGACGACGGAAACGCATTTGGTTGCGTTTTGCTTTTCAAGGCAAACCAGCTGGAGATAAAAGCTGCAGATGTGGCTGCAACTCCACTCAATCAATCAATCCATCAATCAATCAACCAATCAGGCTCCCTTTTTGCTGTGTGGGCTCTCTTTTGTAACCAAGCCAAAGACAATAAGTACCGAGGAAAGTGATCATCTTTGGTGGCTTTTCGCATTTTCTTTTTATGTAGCCACAAATTAATTATATTTAAATACTTCAAATAAATATTTAGAATAATAACGAAAATATTAACATTTTAGAAAACCTAAAAAATATAATAAACCTGAAATACTTCTTAGTTCAGCTAACAAAAATGAGCTTATCATAAATATTCTGTAGATTTTCTAACAAATATTCCAAAAATATATAAATATTTGTTTAATTAAATTCCCAAGGAGTGCCCACTGTCTTATTTGGTAACTGGATTCCACTTTGGGGCTTGTCTTCCGACTGTTCTTATTATTATCATCAGTCGCCGCTGCTTGGCAAGCGAACAAAAGCCACGATCGAGAGAGGTGAAATGAAGATGAAGAAAGGCTTCTTATTCTTATTTCTGGGGTATCCAAAAACCATATAATTTATTGTTTGCGGAATTGAAAACAGAGACGACGCCGCACAAAGGAAAGGAGTAAGCCGAGATTTACATTTATGTGTGTCGCGGATTTACAGTGAATAAACACAGCCGCAAGGTATGGTGAAATTATGTTTATTTTTATTTTAAATAAATTATTATTATTATTAATGAGGTACTGAAAAAGCTGTTAGCTGAAAACTGAAACTTAACTTGGGGAAAAAGATAAAATTAGACTCGTCAGACCCCATCAAAGATCGCAGAAATCCAATGACCACTGTAATGCCGTAGAAAGCGTTAAATGAAAGCTTCCTTTTCTTCCTCAGCCACAAAGCAAACGCAAGACAAAGGCCAACACACAAAAGGATCGCAATTTCATGCTAAATGCCACTTAAATATGTACTTCAAATAGAACAACAACCGAAGACCCCTTTTCTACTTCGAATTCCCCGCCACTCCCTCCGGCAGGCCTTTCCCCTATCTGCGGCCCTTAAATGAGAGAAGAGATACCTGCCTTGTAATGGCCGAGAGAACGCAGAGTTTCAGGTCAAACAATGAGGAATTCTGGGAAATTCACCGAATGACAGGCGACAAAAACATTAAAATGAAATTAGAAGAGAAATTTATGGGCTTGGTTCCTTTGGCAGTGCCTGTGAATCGTAAACATTATAGAATGCCAGTTTATTTGCTGCCAAACAAGGGACTGGAAAATATAAACTCTTATAAGAATTTGATTTAATTTCCTGGCAGCCCTGAACCGACCCCTCAACCCTGTGCAAAAGTTCACATTACTTCATAAGCCAAAAAAAAAAAACACACAAATTTCAACACAAATAACAATTATCTCAAAGAAACAACAAGCCAAGCCGCAGAAACATAAACTATGAATATTATATGCATAAAAGCAAAAGCAACTATAAAGACGATGACAAATCTTTTTAATGATTTTTTTATTTTATTTTTTGTTTATTTTTGGGTTACCAAAGAGACCACAAAAAAATCATTTCTATATAGAAATTAATTTTACTTTTTTTCTGGTATTTGGTTTTATTGTCCATGGAAGTGAAATGAAAGAAATGCCCAACAATGCTCACCAGAGGGGAGAGCCAAGCTTGGCTCTGCATTCCTCCCAAAAAAAAAAGAAATAAATGGAAAGTGTTTGGGTGACGACGACTCTTGTTTTGGCCCATAAATAATGCCCCATGGGAAAGTAAGAAAAATTGTGAAATTATTATTAGAAAAATTTTAAAAGAAACATTTATATAAAATAAAAATGGTAAACAAAATATGCGAGGTTTAAGAATTATATATTCTTGTTCTTGAATTAATTATATTCTTTTGCTCAATCAATTCATATTTCTTTTTTATGTTATTCATAATTTAAAAACAAATATATATATATATTTATTTGGACAGAATTTATTTCTTTATCCCTTATTTATTTATTTTTGGTATTCAAAAATTCAAGGCGTGCAAAATAGTTGATTTTTTATTGTTGTGGCTTTTATTGCTGCTAAGCAATTTCAAGGCCAGGCCAAAGCTATTGTTGTTGTTGTTGTGGGTGGCATGTGGGTGCATTATACACTCTCTCTCTCTCACACACACACCCACACCCACATTTATGTATTTAGCCTGCTCAATTGGAACGACTTTTGGCGCTCTCTTCTCATCCGCCAGCTTCGAGTTTGTCGCCTCCGTCTTTTGCTTTGCTCGCAAAAAAAAAAGGTAGAGAAACGAGCCATGAGCCTGTGAGCAAGTGCGCTAATGCGAGAGCATCGCCCCCGCTCAAAACACAGTGAAGCCCTCCATAAACAGACAGCAAAAATAAAATGATTAAAAGTAAAAGAAACTTTTAATAAAAAAAATTAAATGCAAAACTTGTTAATAAAATAAAATTTAAAAATATGAATTTTACAGGTGAGACATTATAGGGCATTCAGCCTGTATTTCCATTATTAAAACGCGCTGGAAAGGCAGGCTACAGAAAATGCGCAATTTGGCATAGGCGCGCCAAGAGGGGATTATCTATCGCCGTATGCCTTTTGCGGTGCGGTTCTCCTCGCCTTCTTGGCCAATTTATTCATTTATTTAATTCATTCAAGCATTTTGCACGTGCAGCGCCTACAAAAAGTAAAGACTGAAGAGCCTAGCCTAAACCAGCTCCCCGGCTTTTTATGGTTACAACCTTTTTGCAATGGCCTTCATCAGCATTCTTTGGCACTACTTCTCCTCTACATCTCTATCCTTATCTCACTTTTTTTTCTCTCTGTTTCTATGATTTTCTCTCTTAAGCGAGAAATGATTCATTTATAAGCATTTCATGCCGCTGGTTATTTTTTCAGAGGAAACACCTGGATAAATGCAAATAGAAATAAGTTAGCTATCAAGCTATCAAGCTAGATTTTATTTTGGGGGAAATGTGACTCATTTCGGGATGCTGACACATTTACAGCTGTGACAAAAATTCCCGGAAATACCCATAATTTATTATTATTTAATGATGTAATAAATATTATTTTTAGAAAGGCTAAATGATTAGAGATTTTCGTGTTTCCTCTATTTTGAATAAATATTTTTTATTTTTAGCAAATAAAATATAAGTTTCACAAAGAAGAAATTTGATGTATTTGACCAGCCTCAGAAAATAAATAAACTAATATTAATTTGGAGCAAACTGAAACTGCCTGAAATTAATGCTTTTTGCTTTTTGGTTGCTAGAAGTATCGCCTTTCATTGGCCGCCTAACTGACCTAACCCAAAAACAAAATAAACCAGAGAATTTAAAGCTTATTGCCTTTTTTGAACTCAATAACCGTTGGCTGCTGCTGCTGTTGCCAATTCACTCGACATTCCTCGAAGCCGAACATTTTTCGCTTTTTGCCTCATCGAAAGAAAAATGTGTTTATTTTTTGTGGATTTCTACTGCCTTCTGATTTTTTGTTGTTTTTATCACCAAAACGTGAGCTACGTTCTGCTCGGAGTCTTACGTTCTTTTATTTTTTATTATTTGTGGTTATTACACAAATTGAAAATGAAGTAAAAACGTTAAAAACAAACAAGGGTTTAACGAAGAGGGATTTACCCTTTATTTGAAAGGTAAATATTGATATCTCTTCTGAGAATTATTTTTAGAGACAGAATCTATACATATTCCGTATTTAATAAACATATTTTTGTAACAAAATTTGTTTGAACCAAACATACATACATTCTCCTCAGCGCAGTGCAATAAAGAATTGAGAAATGCAAAAGCGACTTGGGTTTGGGGTTTGGTTTTCGGTTACCAAGATGGCTGGAAATTCAGCGGAATGAAAGAACCCAGAGGAATGAAGTGCCAAAGCTGACCAACCAAACAACCGTTTTGGCCACAGAGTGCGAGTGAGTGTGTACTTTATGACGATGAATGACTGGCGATGGCATCGATGGTACGAATACGGATACCGGCATGGGCACGGGTATGTTGACCCAAGCCAACCCTTTTGGCAAACAGTCGCCAAAAAAAAAATGGATATATAAATGTATGTATATATGCTACATTCCGATACGTGCCTATATATCAAGCAGGTACGATCGGCATCGGTTGAGCCAGACAACAGACATGCCATATTTACACGGAAATAAAAGGCAGTTACAAATATTACGGTTTAAAAAATGAAAAATAAACATTTTGCGTATAAAAATTAACAAATAAATTTATTTAAATAGAAAGATTAATTTCAAAATTACAGAAATAGAGATTTTACCAAAGTTTTATCTTTTTCTACAATTTTAATCAAGATTTTAATAAGTTTTCCTTACTTTTTTTGACACAAGTCTTTTTTGTGACTTTTCTATTCTACAGATAACCGATTCGTTGTGTTATCTTTTTGCTACTACTTTTTTATATATGCAAATACATTTTTATCAGTGTTTTTTTTTCTAGGAGCGGGGGAGAGAGAAAAAAGAGAGACCGTGCCTATTTGGCGCTTACTCATTACCCGAAAACGTCACGTTGTTGCACAGAGAATGCTTTTGTGCAGCGAATAATAAAAAAAAATTAAAAACACAGGTAGTAGGAAGGGGGCGGCGGGGCTGCCACGCCCACCAACTAGCTGCAGATCGTTGCATTGTTAACCGTTGTCGGTTTATTTGTTTCCAATGTATTTCTTTGTGTTTCAGATGACAAAACCAAACAAAACTAGTTCCAACAAAAAGGCCAATTAAAAAAATTGAAATAAATAAACAACAAATTAAATGTGCCATGTGTTTTATGGAGCGAACGAGTGAGTTGGGAGGCGATTTTATTGAAAAGTTTAGGCGGCACGGAACAGGAGCCACTTGTGGGTAAAAATAATATTAAATAGCATTATTAATGTCGTTTTTCCCTTTAACTAAAAGGTAAATAAAGCTTAAAGTTAATCAAATCAAATTAAATAAAATTAAATGAAAGGAGTTTTTAAAAAAGCTTAAAAATATTTTAGAAAATTAAATAAACCCTTTCAAAGATTTTCAGCTGAAATATTCAACTGATTCTTGTCTCAAATGAATAATAACTTGAAGATAATATTAATTTAAGCTAATTAATTAATTATTTAATAAAATAAATAACAATTTACAAGTTATTTGAACAAAGTTCTACCAAAATTAGTAATAAATTCATTGTTAATAAATAAATTTCATATAAATTGCTCAAAATCATTTTTCATGGCAAAATACTTTTGAAAAAATCTCTTTTTTATACCACATTCATTAGAAGAAAGACCTCTACATATCAGTTTGAACTTGAACTGGGGTATTGGTTAACTCTGCACTTGACCCTTGGGGTTCCCCTTCAATGGAGCTTGTCGACGACACAAGCACCCACACTTGCCACGCCCCCTGAAGCCACCTCTAACCCATTTCAGAGCCACCTACCTTGGCGACCTAACCAAGCATGAATATGAAGTACACACCGGGCTAGGCTGCCACCTTGAACTCACCTGGCTTCTCATTAAAAAGCCAAAAAGTTAATGATTGCAGTGTGGGTGGAAAGAAGAAGGTGTGTTCTTGTCATAAATTGTCAAATAATAATATTAACAAATTAATTTGCTTGTATTAGCTGTTGTTGTTAATGGCAACACGCGCTGCAACTCAAACAGCAGCTGCTAGACACTCCCCTCTGCATTTCGTATGTATTAACCCTCGGATCCTGAAATGCATCCGGAACTGGCACTGGGAAACGGAAGGAAAATTATACCAAACCCATCCGAAAAAAGAAGCACCCAAAAACCACCCACCCACAGGGATTGGTGTGTGTGTGTGCACACACAGACACGTGCGTGACCAAAAATAGATACTCAATTAGTGCGGCAATAAAATGTTTGTAATTCTAGACGATAACGAAATGCACTTTGGGCCGGAGTTGGAGTTGGACCTTATGGTGCACAAGTCGAAATGGGGTTACGCATGAAAGTTGAACAAAATAATCATTAAAATGGAGAACCAGACTTGTGGGTTCAAGGTATTTAATTAAAAAGCAGTTGACAGGGAAATTATACAAGCCCAAAGGTTATATCATTTTATTTAATAATTAAAGCAAGGAGTTAGTAGTTTCAGTAAAATTTAAATAATTAATACCCAGATTTTAATCCATAGACAGTCTCACCCACATAGAATCGGTGAGTGAGTAAATAGTGAAATGCAGAGACAAATAGACTTAGAGAGCCGCTTAGAGAATGCAACGAAAGGCAGTCGCAGCAGCAACAAAAATCGTGCCATCGTGCCAGGCATGCAAATGGTAGACAAATATGTCCATTTTTCCCCCCTTCTTCCCCCCCTTCTTAGCCCCCTGTTACCTCTCTAACACAAAAACTTTTACAACACAAACGCAACGATTTGAAGTTTTATAACCATTAGCCAGAAAAACCAGCAATATGGCCAATAAATAAAGTTAAAAATTTAATTTAATTATGGCAAGTAAATTGGTAATAATGGTAAATATCCAGCCAACGTTTTTCCTTAATTGCTGAAACTCTCAAACAATCAGAATGAAACCAGATCGATGGGATTCACAGGAAACCTCTGTATTTCAGCATTTCTTCTTCTTGGAAAACCCAACTTTGGTACTGCCATTCCATATACAATCGATTGCCCGATCTAATGCAGTTTATAAGAATATAATTAATCAAAGGGCCGTGGGCGATCGAACCACCAGTGGGTGTCACTTGAAATTATTTTCAATTTCGAAACGAGAACGATAATTCAATTGAATTTCTCGCTCCTAATTTGGCAGTAGCCAACAGCCAAGTGGTGGCCAAGTGAATCAGCCCACAATGCATTGCAATAATAATATCTATGGCTATATATATATATATATATATATTATATAGAAAATGACGCAGTCAACTCCTATATCGGTGTATACGTATGTATATATACACACAATGGTTATATATGTATGTGTATATACAAACATTTTATACAGACGTGTAATCAGGTTGTTGTCATGGAAACCGACAAAACAGAAACTATTATAGGCTGCAGTCCAAGTCACAACCCCCAAGAGTAGTCGGGTTTTCACAGTTTGAGTTCGAGAGTATGTATGTATGTATGTATGTACATATATAGTGGAGTACAGTGCTACCTGAAGCCCGATGACAGGCGGTAGAGGGAGGGGAGTAGAGGAAGCCCAGACTAAAGACCGTTTTGATAATAGTCTCCCAGGCATTCTATTAAAAGTCGAGTCTAGAATTTTGATTGCAGTTTTTTGATTTAGGCACTGAAACTCCAGTCAACTCCAATTAAGATTGATAATTGCCAAGGCGAGCTATGATTAAAATAGTTTCTGTAACTATATATAGAAAAGCTATAGCTCTGAAATAATAACTTTAGTAATACATTTTCGGAAATTCCCTATTTTTCCTTATGATTCGTTTCAGGTTGCATAATATCTTGGTTATATCTTTTATTTTCCATCTACTAACAATTGGTTTTTTGCATTTTCTCCCCCTCCCTCACCTGTCCTCGTTTCGAGGTAAAATAATAGGAAATGCAGATGCTAAAAGAGATTAGTTCAAGGGGAGGGGTGGTGTGGTGTGCGTTTGTGGTAGGTCTTAAATGTTTTTTTTTTCTCTTTCATTTTGGTCAGTCCCATGGATTCATAATTGGCTTGCATTTTCTTGTTTTTCCTTTCCGGCGACAACAGCTGCAAATATTTGTTATCTTTTTTGTTCAAGGGGAAGAATTCAAAGATCGCGGGTGGCAATACAAAAGATAGAGATAAAAGAAAGTATCGAAATGGATAAGAAAAACAAATATAATATAGTTTCCATTTTTAGCTTTATATTTGCATTAGGAATAACAAATAATTTGGAAAATTCTGAGGCACTAGAATTTAGAATTCAGAGAAAATAATATTTATTGTAGTATTTATATTATAGCATTCTTTATTCAAACATTTAGCTAATTCCACGCATTTCTTGACCCCATTAAAGCCAACATTTAAGCGTTAAATTCCTACGAAACTCCGGGGAAACTATAAAAAAAACTCCTCAAGGTGTTTGCCACTCTCGGCTTTATCGATTACTTTACCAGTGTCAAAGCTTTGACACCGACATTCCACTAAATCGCAATGCCTTTGCAATCTCCCAGACACACGACCAGAGCCATGGTGTGCTAGCCATGTTTTCATTGTAATTATTGACTTAAACCAATTAGAGTGCACTTAAAAATACGCCAACAATTAGCGTGAGTAGAAAAATCAAAAATTTAACAGCAAACAATACAAAAAAACGAGAGATATTTAGAAAGAAAGAGAAGAGCCAGGCGAGAATCCGACCGAAAAAGAGGAAGATACATACATATATCGAGAGAAGCAAGCTGGATATTTCTTTTTATGACTAAATAATTTACAAATTGTGCAAAACTGGTTTCTCCGTCTGAGTTTTCTGCCGCCGACGTTTTGTTGCCTTCAAGTTAATGCCAAGAATTCAGCAACAGCGAGAAGAAAAATGCTCAATGAATTTTTCTGTTCAGCTTGGCTTCGTTTTATATTTATATATTTACTCCATATCTCCCTGGTTTCCCAGGCAAACAATAAATACACAAATGAGCAACGAAAGTCATAACAAGATAAGACGTAAACGCCCACTAAAGTCGAGCTTGAACAAAGGAATCGAAGCCAAAGCGGTTAACGCATGGCTTTTACCACGAAACCGAACGTAAAACTATTTATTTATGAGAATATTTCATAATGAGAAGTGCCGTATGGATAGTTTACCACCTAGAACGTAAAAATCCAAATGGTTGCACTTCTGGCACTGCAACAATAAGTGTTTTTATTTATACCCATTTAAATCTATGATTAAATATTTTTCCAGTTACTCAAGTTCCCTAAGAACTTCCCCATCTGCAATCTGTAGATCCCAACCCAAGTTATTGGATATCTTTTGACTCATTTTTCCATATATCAACCTTTATTTGTAATGCAAAACTTCAACAATAAAGCATCGTATTACTTTATAGTTTAAACTGAAGTTAATGCATAATGCGAGTTGTTTAGTTTATTTCTTGCCACATGAGAATCAAGTTCTCGGAATAGGGCTGGTTCCGAAAAACGCCAACGAGTTCAGGTGTGTAAACAAACAAGTCTTTAGGTGTTTTATTTTTTTTTTTTCTTTTATTTCTTGTAATATTTTGCAGCTGTTTGTAGGCTTGCAAAGTTTGAAGTTGATAACTTTTAGACTTCTTGAGTTTCTGCGCAACTTATGCTGCTAGCAAAGAGAATAGCAAATGTTACTGAAATGTCGAATGCTATGACAACAGGATAAAGCAAATTTTTCTAATTTGCTGAGATTTTCTGAGATGTTTCTTTAAAATTCTATTAAATTGTATATGTAAAATGATCCATTTTAATTTTTTTACTACTTCAAAGGCCTCTCTTTTTATAAAATATAGTTTCTCTCATTCTAATAACTCCCTATACCAAATTTCCCTCGAATTCCCCTTAAAGAACACAAGTTACAAGAGAACAGTGCTGCTGAAATGCGATTATCTCACATTTGGGGCAACACAAGCCGAATATTTCAATGTTATAAGTACATTTATCTTCAAATTGCACTAGGTCACTTGGTAACAATCTATTTTTCCACCTCTTCTTCCTATTCTCATTCTCCTTTACACTTCACACAGTTGAGCTTGCACATGTTGGTTCTTAAAGATAAAGAACGCCAAGCAAAAAGCAAAAACAAAACTAAAAAAGAAAATAAAAACAAAACAAAGCACCGATCGTACAGCTGCAAATGGAAACGGAATCGTGGAAATTAATCAAAAATACAATTATATTTCATATGCCTGAAGAATTTAAAGTGCAACTATGTATTTATATGTACATATGTATATAGCCTGCAAGTGTCATTTGATTTTGCTGATCTGGCAAAAATACAATAGAAATGTGATCATGGAGAAGTATGTATTTAAAAATAAAAAACTTAAATAAATTTAAACATATTCCTATTGAGATGAAAGGACTCTGTATGTCAAATTATTTGTTAAAAATCTATATGGTTTAGGTTAAATTTAGGCAACTTCTTGGCCATAATCGCATTCGTTGGGGAAAGCATTAAATTGCATAATTAGCAAGTTGAATCGTTTGGGGGTTTTGGGGTCTGGAATCGACCGGCGCACGTGATCGCGAAATGGAAAGCTTCTTATCTTGGCCGCTTCTTAAACCCTCTGATCTGCTTTTCCCCCTTTTTTTTAAGTTTTTTCCTCCTTGTTTTTTGCATTTAATTGCAACTGACACAGTTTCGTCTTTTGGCCAGACAATGAAAGCAAACGAAAATTCACACACGTTGCAACAGATCAGGCAACACAGGCCCCTTCTACCAAATTTAAGAGCCACCATCTCTCCCCCTCTCGGGACTCCCCCCATAAGCCACACCGGAAATCCAAGACCACTGTGGCAATTTTTCAGGTGAGAGGAGCAGCCTGCTGTTTCTGCCTTTTTACGGGTTGAGAAAACTCCCAATTAGTGGAACATTTTCTTTCATTAAACACTGCAATAAGGCAATTAATGCTTGGAAAATATGGTGGCACATTTAATTATTCATTATAATTCTTTGTTATAATTTAACGATATTTTTTAATATAATATATTGTGAGCTGTGATACGAATCAAGGAAATCAGAAAATATTGAATAGGTTTCATGAGAATATAAAATATTTTTAATAAAGTTTGTAAATAATTCTTTAGCTGCTAATATAAAATGTTTCAATTCTCAAAAACCAAATGCTTTTTGAGTTTCTTTAAAGTTCTAATAGGAAGTTCCGATTTCCACAGGCGCTCTACAATCTACATAATGACTTAATCGTTCCAGAGACGAGACCCAATGAAAAACATACAACTCATAATCATTACCAAAAAAAAAAAAAAAAAAAACAAGATTCCCCTTGCAACGAAATTGATTTCGAATCAGAATTTTCCCCGGAAAATCTCTGGAAGTCGGCGATTATCGCTGTGGAACCTTTGTCTTGCCCTTTTGATTAATTATATAGGGGAGCCCGGGGACCCCAACGAATTTCTGATGTTATTTCTGATTAATTAAGGTCTCTCTGTAAAGTGCATTTCTCGCTTTTCTCCTCATTTTTTTACCTGTCGCCCTCTATTTGTCCCATCCCCCCCATTCTCACCGAATATCGGGTTCAAGTGAGTTCAAAAAGAAATAAAAATGTTCTTTTGATTCTCGGCTGACTTTTATTATAATTCTTCGAGTCGAGTCTTCTTGAGTTCTCTTCTTTCTTCTTCGATTTGTTTGTTGTTGTTATCATCTTGCCTTGATGGTTGTTTTCTTTTTACCTCTGTCATTTGTATACCTTTTTAAACCTTTTTTTTTTCTTTTGTAGCCAAAATAATTATATTAAAAAAACATAATAACAAATTGACAATTTTTATAGTATTATTGGGAATTTTTAATGATACTATAATAAGATTTGCCGCACATTCTACATTTTCTCTGACGTGCAGGGTATATAAGTTTCGATTCGTTTCTTTTGTATCTTTTTTTTTTGGGACTTTTGGCTTATCATTATTCAAATATTTTACCTAGACACACACACACACACAGACACATGTGTCTGTTTTCCCTCATCTCCGCTTTATCTGTATCCCCCGACTCGTTCCCATTCCCCCCACCCATGCAACCGATAAGCGCCGCTGAAGAACCTTTTTTCCGTTTAATTCTGGGTTTTTTGGGTTCTGTTCTTTTTTTTTAGTTTTTCTCCTGTGTAATTACATCACTCTCAAGTGCAGCATTTCCGCCCTTGACACGAATTGTTTACGGAACTGCCTGAGAAATGACTGAGTTATGTATTTTGTCTACCGCTTTCAGAGAAGAGAATCGGCCAGAAGAAACCTTTCTGTAAAATTAAACAAAATAAATATTCCTAAAACTCTACGAACTTTTAACTTCGAATATAAAATGCTGAGAAAAACAAGCTCATATTTCTATATTCTACACAAAATCAGGGTTCTATATCGCTTACCTTTCCTGCTGCCTTTATATAGCGACGCGTTGCCTCCTTGACCAAATCGCTGACCAACAGATCGCCGGAGCCGCAGGGCACCAGAATGCGAACTTCGCCGAAACAAACAGTGACCTTCATGGTTGGCCTTTTCGTTAATTTGTATTTTTTTAATTAATGATTTTTACTTTAATTTTGTTTTAGATTTATCGCTGCAATGTACTTTCTATTTTGCACATAATTTACACACGCGATTAATTTATATTACGTTTATTGCTCGATTTATTTTTCTCCTTTTCAGAAAATTTCGATTTTTCAACTATTTTTCAGCTATTTTTTTATGCTCGCCTGCCTACAGCCGTAAGCTGTGTTTGTTGTTGTTGCGACCGCAACATGATGATGCATCTCCGCTGCCTCCACTGCTTCTTCTTTGGCTCTCTCGCTCGCTCTCCCTCCGTTCCTTTTTGTGTTTTTGTAGTTTTCTGTTTGTTAGGCAGCTGCATCCAAAGTTGGTCTAGGGTGGCGGCATGAGTGCGAGCAGGATGGCTGCGTGCCTGCGGAAAGGATCACCGCACTTGACAGCTGTACGTGCGCGGCGGTCTTGCTGTCTCCCTCTGGCACACTCCGCGCTAGTATGTGTGTGCTGTGCTGCTCTCTTGGTTGGACTCTTTGTAAAATTCCAGGATGCCTCTTATTTCGTAACTCCTCTTGCAACCGTTTTTCCTTATTATTTATTCTGCGTTTTGCTATCTAGATTGTTTTTGTTTTTTTGTTTTAGCATATTTCACCGTCTCTGGCCGCGCGTTGTTATTGTTTTTGTTTGTGTTTGTGTGATTCATACACGCGCGCTCGGACAAAAAACGAGTTACAACAACGCGAAAAAGGTAAAAACAACAACGGGCCAAGATCAGCGGAAACGTCGTAACAAAAGGAAAAACGAAATGCCAAGCTCACAAAATGCAAAACATTATTTATTTGGCTTATTTTATTCAACTGAATGTCTAAATTTTATTTCTGCTGCCTTCCTCTCGTATTTGTTATGATCCTACCAACAAATCGGCATACATTTATACGGCTGTACGATCATTTTTTCAGCGTTGCTTTTGTCGCGTTATTCGTTTCGGTTATTTTCGTTGGTTTTGTTATTCGAGTCGCTTTTTTTAACAATGTTATCAATATATCCGCACTTATTCGTAGTTGGCACCTTAACGTGCAACGTTTTATTTGAACTTAAAAAAAAATAAACAAAACTTCCAGGAGCCGCCAGTCAAACATCGCGCTGCGAAAATTTTTTTATAAATAAAAGAGGATAGAAGATAGAGCTGTGGTAAAGTACATCGATATTTGTGTGATAAACATCGCTAACATCGATATTTTTGTGTGGGAATCATCGTTGTTTTCCATTTTAATCTCTGCATGTAGAAACGGTCATATTGTTTTGTTTTTTGTTATTTGACAGGAATTGGACGTGTGGTGTAAGTAGCTTAAATTAAATAACTTGGAAGTCCTCGCACTGGCGCAGCATGGCGGAGAAGAAGAAGTACAAGAAAACCGTAAGCTATTTGAAGATGCACTCTCCATGAGTATAAAGTTGATGTCCATTCGCAGAAAGAGGAAATCCGGCGGGAAATCGCTCGTGAGTTTGATCTGCCGGAGCGCAAGTCCAAGATAGCCACGATACTCAAGCAGGAGGACCAGGCCTACTGCATCTGCCGCACCTCGGACTGTTCCCGATTTATGATGTGAGCATTGTCCCCTAGACGAAATTCCCAAGAGGGGAAACAAATACTTAATTTCTTGTACCTCCAGAGGCTGTGATGGCTGCGAAGAGTGGTATCATGGCGACTGCATTGGCATCACCGAGAAGGAGGCCAAGCACATCAAGCAGTATTACTGCCGGCGCTGCAAGCGGGAGAACCCCGAGCTGCAGACCATCTTTCGCTTGGTGGCCACCGAACGGGCTGCCGCCTCGAATGCCGCCTCCACCAGCCTGGGTGCCGCGAGCTCGGGTCCGCCTGGGGCACCGCACGGTGGTGGAGGAGCTCCACTGCCACCGCCATCAGCGCCGCTGAAGCGCAAGAACAGCAACGCCCGGGAGCCCAAGGCCGGCAGGCGCTGCGGCACCTGCGAGGGATGCAGGCGTCCCAACTGCAACCAGTGTGATGCATGCCGGGTCCGCGCTGGCCATAAGCCGCGCTGCATCTACCGCACCTGCGTTAATCAGCCGGCCGCCGCTGAGCCCGGCCCCTCTCAGTCGGGGGCAGGGGGAAGGAAGCGCGAAAAGGCGGCTGCCAGCAAAGCTCGCAAAGCAAAGGTCGGCATAAAGCGTGCTGCCAGTCCAGAAGTGTTCCTAAATCCCGAGCTGGAGGGCACGCGTCAGTGCCACGGTCCTGGCTGCTGCCACCAAGCGCGGCCGCAGAGCAAGTACTGCAGCGACAAGTGCGGCTTTAACTTGGCTACCAACCGCATTTTCCAGGTAGGTGCATTAGGTTAGGACGTCAGAAGATCGTTCCTTTTAATCATTCCCCTATCTCAGGTCCTGCCGCAACGCCTGCAGGAGTGGAACCTGACGCCGTGTCATGCTGCCGAGGAGACCCGCAAGCAGCTGGAGGGCATCCGTCAAAAGCAGGCACTGGTGCGCTTCGCTCTCGCCGAACTGGAGAAGCGCTCCGACGAGCTCAATATGGTTGTGGACCGAGCCAAGCGCAGCTCCATAGACACGCTGGGACCGCATGATGCTAGCGACGCGGAGGATGAGCAGAGCATGTATTGCATCACCTGTGGCCATGAGATCCACTCGCGCACGGCCATCAAGCACATGGAGAAGTGCTTCAACAAGTACGAGTCGCAGGCCAGCTTCGGCAGTATCTTTCAGACCCGCATGGAGGGCAACAATATGTTCTGTGACTTCTACAATCCGGCCAGCAAGACCTATTGCAAGCGTCTGCGCGTGCTGTGTCCGGAGCACAGCAAGGATCCGAAGGTAAGCGACACGGATGTCTGCGGCGCCCCCCTTGTGCACAATGTCTTCAATCCGACTGGGGAGTTCTGTCGGGCCCCAAAGAAGAACTGTTTCAAGCACTACGCCTGGGAGAAGATACGTCGGGCTGAAATCGATCTGGAGCGTGTCCGTCAGTGGCTCAAGATGGACGATCTGATGGAGCAGGAGCGCATGCTGCGACAGCAGCTGACTTCCCGTGCTAATCTTCTGGGACTTATGCTACACTCAACCTACAATCACGAGGTGATGGACGAACTAGTGCGCAAGCAGCAGGAACATTTGGCTGAGTTTGAGAAGCAAAAGCGCCGTCGACAGCAGCTCCAGGCGAACCAGAAACTTTTGCAGGAGAAACAACAGCAATACCAGCTGCAGCAGCAGCAGCAGCAGCAACAGAAACTTCAACAACAGCAGCCTGTTCAGCCGCAGAAGCTAGTTCAGCAGAAAGTAGTCCAGCCCCAGCAGCCTGTCCAGCAGCAGCAGCTATTCCAGCAGAAGCAGCTACTCCAGCAGCAGCAGCAACTCAAGCTAGAGCCAGTCCAGAAACAGCACCAGCAGCTCCAGCAGAACTTACTCTACCAGAAGAAGCCATAGTGTTATCTTCAATTTGTTAGCAGTGTGGAGACAAAGGTAACAAGAAACTAAACCAATAAATTGACATGCAAGAAATCCCTTTTTTGTACAAGACAATCCATCAGTATTTTCACTTCTCCGACTCCTGCTCCTGCTTCTGTTCCTGCTCATGCACTGGTGTCCCGTTCCCACGGGCAACCTGATAACATATTCCTGAAAGGAAGAGGTTGCTACGCGGCGGCTTCATGGCTGGGTACGCCCATGTTTGTTATTGAAAACTAAGCATCAAATATGCATTTATTGATAGCAACCCGGCCCATAAAAGGGAAACTCCATGTTTGGCCAGCCTTCCTTAGGGATATCATTTACACTGAAAAGGGATTTTCGAGTATTTACCAACTATTTGTCCTAAGTAAACAAACCGATTTCATATATTTATGATCTTTTTCGAGCGTTTATAACTTTTTTGCGTAATATTTTTATATAAATCTAAACTATAATTCCTGATAAATTATTGTAAGGACCCTAGCCAAGATGATTGTGAATATGTGGTCCTCGGGACGGGGTAAATGATGCCATATTAGTCCTGCAGGACCTCCGTATACTTGGAAACGATGGAAACTAGCAAAGGGAGTGAAGGAGGGAGCCCCAGCAGTGCAGTTCGATCTAAACGGAACGGAAAACGTAGCTCCAAAAATAAAGAAAACATAGTTGCCGTGGCCTTTACTGAACTGGACGTGTCAGTCAATCTGTGCCCTATGGCAGTTCTAGTCCGAAATTTTTCACCTTCACACACGATCTGATGATTCCAAAATATTAAAAAAAACACCAACACTTTTTTGTTTTGCAAAATCGGAGCCAAAGCCGAAGTTGAAGTTGGAGACGAAAACGTCGGCGTATTGCCACCAAAAAGAACGCATCGATATCGTTATTATATTCATCATTTCAATCAAATCCGTGCAAAAATTAATCGCGCGTGGGACGCGAGTGAAATATTCAAATTGTATTGTCACAGCGCAGATGATCGATCGGTTATCTCCGGTGTTATCTCCATTCCCCCTTCATGCTCCAAACCGGAAGGTCATCCGAGCAGGAGCGAGCACAATTCCAAAGAGAGAGTGAGTGACGGACAGTGCGGATAGATCGGAGATATATCGGAGGTTCGGAGATATAGGAGGGATTGCGTTGTAGTTCGTTTAGTTATTTGTTCAATTTGCTGGAGTGTTTCGTGGATTATTATTTTCAGGTTAGTCCTGTGACTTTATCTAACATTTTAAAAGGTCATCCTAAATTGAATTCCTAATCCTTACAGATTTCCTTGTTGCGTTCCCAATTATATATATATATTTTTTAGTTTATAAATTAAGCACAAGACCAAACAGAGGGCCAGTGTTCTTCGTAACCTTCTTGGCCCCCCTCCCCCACTCGGTGGCCATCCTTCATCCTCTCGCCTTGCTTTCCAGGTAAGTGACGTGTGCTGCTCCACTTGAAAACTTTTTGGGCCAAATTCAATTGGGTTTGCTGCTGTTGTTGCTTTGGGTTTACACTGGCTAACATCAAGTACTTTAAATATGGGTATTTAAATTAAAACTAGGAGCTTATCTTGTTTTTACCAATTTATGGAAAAGTTCCAATCACAAAGCTACTCTCTTGACTTGCTGTTGTCCTACGAGGAACTCATTTAATTACTAATTAATTTAATCTAATATATCACATTTCCAATAAATATAATTATTATGTACACGTTGCGATAGGAAATTAATTCTTTAAGAATATTTTAAAAATCTAAGAGGACATACAAGGACACTTTGTTGTTCGACTCTTCTGTGATGTCAACATCTAGGTGAAGATCATCATAAAATGTTGATATATCGGTAAATAAGGAAGCTAATGGTTCTATCAATGCATCTTGTTGTCCTGTGTGCCTTCGTGCCCTTTGCCATAACCATACATATATATATATAGAAGTACTTGTGCCTATTTATTTGTTAAACAAATTCATTTGCCATTGTTTTGCTGGCGATTCTGGGATTGCATGCCGCCTACTTTGATTTGATTGTTTTGCGGGCAAAATGTAGGGAATAGTTGCAGTAGAAAAACTAGCACTAAAAATACTATAAAAAATTATTTAATTAAAAGGTTTAATTTAATTTTTCATTATTGAAATTATCCGCTTAAAGTAGAAGAGTAAGTTTAGACTCAACAAAGTCGCTAAGATATGTTTTCTTTAAATAACCAAGATTTCAATCAATTTTAAATATTACAAAATATTATTAAAAACCCTTTTTTGCAATTCTTTATTCAAAATTTCCAGCTTTGATTGTGAGAGAATTGTTAAGTAAATAAAGTTGTTAAGCCCAAGTTTTATTTTATATTAAAAATTACAAGAAATTATTAAGAATTGATAAAAAATGTTGATTGGAAAATAATTTAATGAAAGTAAAATTCACAATTTAATAAGGAAGACAAAAAAGTAAATTGTATATTGCATATTTTAATATTTATTTAGGGAAATACTTTCTTTTTATTATTTTTTAAATTTCTTTTATTTATTTTGTAGTATTTAATATTTCGGTGCTATAAACACGACCCCCAAGCTGTTTGTGGGAGGCACGGCACATGACGTTGCCCTGGGCACTTGAGGGTCGGTCCATTGTAGGTATTCGTAGGCCAATTGGATTTGGGGCTTTCGTTTTCGCTTTCGCTCGCTCTCTCCCCGATCGATCTAACAATAATTCGGTTTCAATCAAGCCGCCTCGCGATTTATTTATTCGTTTTGTTTTATTTACCGATTTCACGATTTTTATTTGAGCGCTCTCGTTATGGCCGTTTTTCCGTTTCCGTTCCATTTTGCACACACAGATGCACGGAGAGAAATTCCAATGCAATTTGGAGTTGGGAGAGAGATTAAAGCTTACAATGTTTATCAGTTGATTGTTAAAACAATTCATAATTTATAATGCATTCTTCCATTTAGATGGAAAAAATGTAGAAAATATTATAAATAATATAATAAATTTATAAATTAAATAAAAAGAATGAAACGAATAAAAGCTTTTCGGTATTTGAATAGATTTAAATTTATTTAAAGAAAATTCTATTAAATAAAATCTAGAAATTCCAATGATTTAAATTTGAATCGAAAGTTTTTTGAAAGTATAAATAAATATATAAATTAAGCGGCAAATTGTAGTTCTTAAAATCACAAATAAATCAAAAATCAATTCATTGAATAGTTTTGTGTAATAAATTCGCTTCTCATGCCAGTTTTCCTCAGTGTACCCCAACCCAGTTGCCGCTTAATTTTATTTTACATACTTGATGCCGTTTGCATATGAGAGCTGGCACGCGAGGAGCCAGTTGCTCCTCCACTTGGAGCCGCAAAACCACTTGGGGCAGCAACAGCAGCAGCTCGCTCGGCTCGGCTCGGCTCTTGCCGCGTCACAGTGATCACCCGCTACGGAGTACCTAACAGCTGGTCCCAATTATCATCCACAGTGAGGCGACTGGGAGACGTGAATTCAGGGCCTAGGTCGGGCGGGAGAGTCCTTATCCATCAAATTGGCGCCGGTCCAGGAAACCGGTGATGCATTCGCCGGTGATGGCGGCACCCGCCACTGCAAGTCCTCTGCTGTAGGCAATCGTGGCTTGTCCGTGCAGCAGGTGATCGAGAAGGTATTCCACAAGCATAAGCAGCACATGCAACGGAAGCAGGAGCCGACGGCGAACCATCACACCAACAAGCACAAGGAGCGCGACACCAACGCCAAGCAGGAGGACAAGGCTAAGGGTCAAGGGGGCGACAAGGATCGGCTGAAGTTGGGGCTGGCGATTGGGAAAATAATGACCTCACAGCCGGTCATCACTGCCGAGGAGCAACGCATACACGAGCTGGACCACGACGTGGAGCGGGTGTTCGATGTGAGGAAGGTGAGTGCAGGATTACAGGAAATGTTTTAATATCCATAAAAATGGATCATGTTTTATTTTAAATTACTCGAAATTGAGTCAAATTGTTACCTTTAAAGGCGAAAAATATAGTTCAAGGATCATCATTATCCTCTCTAATAAATCCTTTTTAGCGCTTGGGCAAGGGGGCCTATGGCATCGTTTGGAAGGCCGTCGAACGGCAAAAGAAAACCACGGTGGCCCTCAAGAAGATCTTCGATGCCTTTCGTGATGAGACGGATGCTCAGCGCACCTACCGCGAGGTCATCTTCCTGCGCGCCTTTCGCCACCATCCCAATATAATTCGCCTGATAGATGTATACAAGTGGGTTAAGTCCTTAGGAAGATGTTTCCTTGATGTTTAAAGGACTCTTCCGTATTTTTAGAGCCGGCAACAACTTGGACTTTTATTTGGTATTCGAGTTTATGGAAAGCGACTTGCACAATGTCATCAAGCGGGGGGATATCCTGAAGGACATACACAAGCGTTTCATTATGTACCAGCTGGTCAATGCCATCAAGTACATGCACTCGGGCAATGTGGTCCACAGGGACCTGAAGCCGAGCAACATTCTAATAGACAGCAAGTGCAGGTGGGCTCTCTGATCCTTGGAGATAATGTGTTCTTTGGTAGACTCAGGGATTCGTCCTTTATTTTTGTAGACTAAAAGTGGCCGACTTTGGCCTGGCCCGTACTATGTACAAGAAGCGGAACACAGAGTTCGATGACCTGGAGCATGGGCCAATGCTGACCGACTATGTGGCCACGCGCTGGTATCGCGCTCCCGAGATTCTGGTGGCCAGCCGCACGTGAGTCTACGGCTTGGAATACTCTCCGCCTTGGGCGTTCTCAACCTCTGCCTCCTCTAGGTACACCAAGGCCATAGATATGTGGAGTCTGGGCTGCATCCTGGGCGAGCTAATACGACAGAAGCCTCTATTTCAGGGCACCAGCACCATTAACCAGGTGAGAATCCTCCATCAGCTCCATTTATGAGAATATACCGAATATAACGCTCGATGCTCCATTCACAGATAGAGAAGATCGTGTCTGCCCTGCCGGATGTGACCCAGCAGGACATCGATTCCATTGGTGCCAGCTTTGGGACGGTGCTGCTTAGCAAGAAGATCAATCGGGATCGCCGCCACTCCCTGGAGGAGATGCTGCGCCACTGCAGCGACGATGCCATGTCGCTATTGAAGTCCCTCCTGGTGCTGGACCCGCACCGAAGGCTGACGGCCAGGGCGGCCATACTGCATCCGTATGTGACTCGGTTTCGCACCGCCTCCGCGGACATGGAGCTTCGGTCGGATGTGCATCCGCCGCTGCGGGATGATGTGCGTTACAATATCGACGAGTACCGGTCGAATCTGTACGAAGCCATGGTCCATGAGTCATGGAGCAGTGGACGAACGGAGAGGACCACCTCGCCACCAAGCAATCGTGACCCCAGGCTAACGGCGACGGGAACGGCGACGACGACGACAACAACAACAAAGAAGCCCTCGCGCTCCGTCTCGCGAACCAGGTGAGTTACAAGAGTATATCCCCGCGGGTTGGGAGAGAGATATATGGTAGGGTTCGCAGTTCGCTGGGTTTTGGGGCTGGTGGAGCTTCTCTAGCCGCTCGTCCCCTCTTCTAGGTACCGCCGTCCCTAGCATCGGCGTGCCACATCCACTGCCAATCCCATAAAAGTCACAGCCACAAGAGCAGCGAGCAGCACCAAGAAGCCGGAGGCATCTGCATCGGCATCCACCTCCACGGACTCGGCCGCAATGCAGGCACAGTTCAAGGAGCGCCAGCATCGCTCCAGACATCGATTGCCCCATCCGCGTCGCCTCAATCAGCGCCAGAGCCAATAGGATGCGATTTTATAGTATTTAAGTAATGAGATTATTAAGATTAGTTATTAGGAAAATGTTTAGTTAAATAATATGTTTAGGAATATGATATAATAATTAATTATTGCTGCTAGATTGCTAGAACCTACTTACAGTTGAAATAATATTTAAAGGCTTTACTTTCTTTTGGTTTCTTGCTAAAAATATTATAAAATATTGATTTTTTTGAATAGTTAGGATTTAATATTTGTAGATAATAATAGATAATATCATCATGTTTAAGGATTAAGAATACTTGATTAATATGAAGCTTTATCTATATATTATTATATAGCAAAACTATTTGTAATATTATAAATTATTGATTAATATAATGGTTTATCTTTGTTCTTGTCTTCAAATTAATTTTATATAATTTTAAAGCTTGTAATTAAAATATATCATTTCATAATTCTGATCATCTACATTTGCTATCAGAGATTTTTATTTTTTAAAACCATTAAATTAATATAAAAATATCAAAGAAAACAATATATATTGCTTTTTAAAACTTTTTTTTGATATTTTTATATTAATTTAATGGTTTTAAAAATTAAATTATCAGAGATAGCAAATGTAGATGATCAGAATTATGAAATGAAATATTAGTTAATATTAATTCCTCATTGGATAATTATCATTGATCATTCCTAACTCTGATAGCGTATCATATATATATTTTACATAAAAAAAAAGAAAGAAATAATATCAAAATCCAGGATCATCTCACAAATATTTTTTCATTTTAATTTCCCATTCAATTTCCATCTTTGAAGTGGCTTAAGAACCAGATCTCATATCCCCATCACTCTCCCCCTGACATCGTTCACTCCTCTGAAGAAACACATGTGCAACTCATCCTTATCCACACCCCTCCCCTTAGGACACTTAGTGCCAGCCAGACGACAAGCAAGGTGACGGCTCCAGTGGCAGCAGCACCAGTCAGGAAGCCGGAACCGAATCATCATCTGGGTGTGAGCACGCTGCAGCGGAACATAACCCAAAGCTGGGCGGAGAGCGAGCAGAAGCGAACCTCGTCGTCGGCAGTGCCGCCAAAGCAGCCAGTGCCGGTGCCGACGCATGTCAAGGATGCGCCGCAGCATGGACATAGCAGCAACCAGCCTTCGTCATCATCGCATCCCAAGGAGCCAGCGGCAGCGACATCGGAGGCAAAAATGAAACTCGTTGCCGAGGTCGCGATGGCTATGCGCCGGGAACTAGATGGGTTGGCGGCTACAGCGCCAAGATCAAAGATCCCAACATGGCATTCGCAGAAGCAGGCCCACGTCCAGTTCCAAAGCAAGGCCGAGGCCCAGGTGAAGGCGCTGCTTAACACCAACATGCCCGCCTACACCACCCAGCTGGAGAAGGTGAAGTGGGGCGATAAGATGGCGGGCGGTGGCGATCTGGCCTCCCCCAAAGATCTACAGACCACGATGGAGCGCAATCGAATCCTCCGCAGGATAAAGGAGAAAAAGCTCCAGGCCAAGGCAGAGGAGGAGTCTGAGCAAAAGAGGGAGAAGGAGAAAGAGAAAGAGAAGGACAAGAAGGATCGGGACCGAAATCGGGAACGAGGCAGAGACAGGGAGAAATATAGCCAGGAGCAGCGTGTGGAGGAGGCGGAGAAATCACAGCCCCATCATCATCATCATCATCACACCAAGCCAGCTCCAGGGTCTCATGAACATAACAGGAGGCAGGAGTTGGCGGCCGAGGAGATGAAGCACCGCCGGCAGGAGAGGCGGCACAGGGAAGAGAAGCAGCCGCGGGTCAAAACGGAAACGGAAGAGCTGCGGGACAAGATGGAGTCGACCAAGGACAGGGAACGGACGCGGGCCAATGACATGCAGATAGGGACACGGGGTCAGCGTCTGGTGCATCTGGCCAACAAGGGCACCACGGACATGGTCCTCCACCTGATGACCCGCAAACTGCAGAGGCTCAGCGAGCAGAAGGAGCTGGTGCAGGCGGAGAAGAAGCAAAATTCGGACGCGCTGCAACAGCTGGAGAACGGCACGGTGTGGTGCTATCGCACCCGCATCAACAACCTGGAGGCCGAGATGGCCAAGTGCAAGGAGCAGTTGCTGAAATTTCTCGTTGAGAACCAGGAGATGCTCACCCATCGCCGGCTGCGCTATCACTTCAATCTGCTGATGCCCAATATGGAGGAACAGCAGCAGGAGGAGCTCTCGATCAAAGGCGACGCAGCCGGCGGCGATGCGGGCACGTCACTTCCCCCGGATCCCAGCCAGAGCTACGAGTGCCTACGGCAGGAGCAGGAAAAACTGAGGCTCTTGCAGCTCCAGGAGTTCCTGGCCCGCGACGAAAGCAACGACTACGAGCTGCCCGATCTGGGCAACGTGTACAAGGCCAAAAGCTATCACTCCTTCACCCAGCCGTTGTTCAGAGGATCGACGGCCTCGTCATCGGACTCGGGCCTGTCGCATTCTCATGAGGGGGGGGAGTATGCTGACCCCTTCCACAAGTGTGGCAAGCTATATCCCACTCACTCCATGGCCAGATTACTTGCCATGGACAAGACACCCGGTGGCGATGAGTATAAACTGGGCCATAATCGTCACAACCAGAAGAATCATCATCAGCAGCAGCAATCTGGCACTGGGCCGAGCTGCGATCACATACGGATGCGGCCGCAGGATATACAGGAGGCGCAGTTCCTGTCCAGAAGGAAACACTAATGATGACTTAACGGGGCGTAATATATGTATATATATATGTGTGTGCATGTGCATTACTCAAATCTTGGATATATGTTGCGAGTTTGTTATTCCCTTTCATATATTGGCTATGGGAAATTACATATAGATTGCCTTAAGTGCGACCTCTTGTTCACTTTGCCATGAGAGTAATATGTTTTTTTTTAGGAAGAATTAGAATTTAGAATTAATTTAAATTATCAAAGTCAGGAACTCCCTTGAGAAGTTATTTAAATTGTGATTAGGGATCGGAATTTTGTAGGTATAAACATTTTTTTTTCTTTTTTTGATGGAAGTAAAATCTATTATATAAAAGAAATATATATATTTCATTAAAATTGTTTATATTTACGATATAAAATTCAAGCAAGTTGTTTAAAATGTATGAGATTTGAATTTAAACATAAGAAACCTTTTATATTATAATTTGAGTCACCATTTTAAGATATATTTTAAAACACATACGGTCTATTATATATGTAGCCCCCTGAAATTGATAAGAAATATCCATTTTCATATTGTTCGACCCTCGAGAGTACCTTAAAAACAATTGAAATTGATTTGCAAGACGATTGATTTATTGTTAAGCTTAGGATAGTCACGCTTAAGGATTAGCATACACACACACAGACACAGACACACCCGCACACACAACGGCAACAACAATTATAATGATGATGATGTATACATAATACTTTCATATATATTCTTGTATGTCTTCTACGGATATAGCAAATTGAACACAATAAAGCTCTATATATGTAGGTATTTCCTGTATATAGATCTCAAAACAGCTCTGGAGTCGTTCCTTGGAACTTGCAAGATCGTTTTTTTGGTGTGGGCATGGGATTCACCCTCTGACTCTCGTCACACATCGAGTTTATTTTTTAGATTCAAGAGTTACAAGCTAAAGATACACACAGACAACATGATTAGCTTAGGAAATTGAGAGTGAAACGGATCTATATTAGTATATATCATTCCCCGATCTCTTGCTACCTCTAGATGGTAAGTGTATAATTGGAGTTTATATAAATATATAGCTATTAGTACGAGGATTAGTCAAAATTGATCTATATAAAAGAGTTCAGTTTTGGTTTCCTTCCCCCTTACACTTTCCACAGCCGGAGGACGATCCCAACGATTGTTTTGCATTTTAGTATTGTATTTTATCGAGTTGAGAGGGTGCTATATCCATGGCTCCAAATAGCTAGGCAAACCCTTAATATGGCAACGAAATGCTAAGAATACTATGGTATATATTTCACTAGCAATACTCAATAAGTGTTATTAATTACGTAAATCATCAATTAATAATGCAAACTAATCGTTAGACCGACAGGTGACCGATTGTAACGTTTAAACAGATTACGATTTTTATAATGCTGTTGCTGTGACGCAATTTCGGAAAGTACATACATATATCCTCTTTGGAAAAGGTTCAAAGGATACAATGCGTGGTCATTGAAAGCAAACTGACTCGACCCATTCCCTTGTTTGGAACACATTTAAAGCTACAAAATCTATGGCCTCGCTGTGATTTAAATGCTGGGTTCTCACGGTGATTATTTTTGGTAGCTCTGTTTCTTGAAAGCGCCGTTATAGCAGCACCCTCTGGATATCCTCTGCAAGCCCAGCAACTTAAGCTTAGGTCTTCCGCTTCTGATCGAGTTGCTGCTGCGGCAGCTCCTCCTGCAACTGGAGAATGTGCTCCAGCGGCTGCGGCCGCCCATCCTTATCAATCAGCGCTGGCTTAACAATGCCGCCCTGGCGCAGCTGCTCGATGAGATTGACCAACTGCATGGCCTCGTACTCCTTCTGCTCCTCGCTCATCTCGTCCAGCGGATTCGGCTTGCTGCGCGGCTCCACACAGCCCAGCACCGGATTGATCCCCTGCTGCTGCTGCTTGTACTCCTCGGTGTCGCTGTCCTCGCTGTCCGACGAGTAGTCGGCGCCCTCCA
Organism: Drosophila mayri; assembly: GCA_008042485.1. Lineage (NCBI taxonomy): Eukaryota > Metazoa > Arthropoda > Insecta > Diptera > Drosophilidae > Drosophila > Drosophila mayri. The sequence continues at coordinate 21,151 of VNJN01002907.1, read as the reverse complement.
CTCGTCTGCAGTCGAGTATGCCCCGTTTGGCGAACAGGCCGGCCGCGTTGCCGTAGCCCGTATACTTGATCATACGGCCCACGTCCTCCTTGCAGAGAACGAACAGCAGCTCGGCGGAAAGATCGCGCAGGATCATGGCGGGCAGTGTGAGGAAGCGGCACAGATGATTGCGCAACTCCTGACCAATCTCCGGTCGCTGGCTAACATCCCGCAGCGGCGGTAGAATCTCCTGGCGCAGATAATGACGCATCACGCGGTCGCTGCGCGCACACTTCACCAGCACCGTGAGCACCGGCGACAGCAACTCGTGCGAACTGGCTTCAGCCTCCTGTTGGGCCAGCGACTGGCGTAGATAACGCAGCAGCACAGCCAAACTGCAAACATTCCGTTTCTCGTAGCACTGCGAACAGCACTGGGGAGGCTTGGCCCGGGCGCCCGTCTCCGAATCCGCCTGCGTTTCCTTCTCTTTATCCTGGCGTTTGTCCTGCTCCCGGGCCTGCTCTTCAGCATTTGAACATCGCAGGGTGAGCTCAGTGAGGCAGCTGCCCGAAATATTGGTCAGCAGGTTAATGGCATGGGTGACCACGGCGCGCTCCTTGTTGGTGTCCATGTCGCCGAAGCGGAGCAGCAGCTCCCGCAGCACACCCGTCAAATGTAAGCTCTGGATCTCGTACTCGTTGGGACTCTTGTCCGGAGCACTAGTCACATTGAACATCACCTTGAGCAGCTCGCAGATGATGTTTAGCTGCTCGTCGCCGGCGACTTCCTCGCCTAGCTTGTCGTCCAGCCACTTGGTCATGTAAGTGAGGCCGTTGAGGTCGATTTGGAGGCGGGAACGTGCCGCCGGCTCCAGGGCAGTGAGCAGGAAGAGAAGCTTCATATCGTAGTATTCCAAGGCGCAAGGATGTCGCATCGAACTGGCTACGCGTTTGAGAATGGCGTCCAGACAGTGCTGTCTGAGGCACTGGCGCCGACAGTCAGAGCTTTGGTACACCAGATTGCAAAGGCATTTCAGAGCCTCGGCTATAACCTCTGACTGGGCCTTGCTCGGCTCCAGTTGGGGCTCCTCACGCTCCTGCTGCTTCAGCTCGTCCGGCGTGGCCGGTAGCTTCAACGAGCTGGCTTCTATTCTGGCCAGCCTCAGCAGGGTGTTCACCTCCTGTTCGATGTAGTTCGTCTGAAGGCTGAACTCGTCCCGCGTCAGGATCCGGACTGTGTTCAAACACTGCGTGTGCAGGTGGCTTAGTTGCGGCTCCTCCAGGATCCCGAATATTGCTAGCCACAGCTCGTGCCACTGGTTATCCGTGCGAAAGCTGTCAAAGACCAGCAGATCCGCATTCTGCCCAAATAAAAACAAACAAAAAAACATCCGGTAATTGCAGGGAAGAAAATCCGGAGCTTTGTGCTCTCTCTTACCTTCACGTTGAACTCGTCGAGGATGGCCGGAATGTGGTCCGCCTCCTTGTTCTCCAGACGCTTCAGGTGCTCCGCTTCCATGTCGCGAACTCCGCGTCTACCGTTCGCGGATCTTGGAATCTAATTAAGTTAATTTAATTTATTTTCTATTAATTTCCACCCAATGACGGCACTGCGGCGTTGCCCAACTGTTTTCTAGCTATCTGCTGACTATCGATACCTGTACGATAGCAGTGATTTAATTTATCAATTTAAATATATACTATTTTTAAACTTTAAAACTTCTTTAACTAAAATAACAAATTTAAAGAGAATAAATTCACACATACGTAAAACATAAAACCCACTTACACATGTGCATTGTGTAAGCGATAAGCTATCGCGCACACATACATACAGCTTAAACAATGCATACATATGTGTTGGTATGCATTGTTTTTATGTGAATGCAGTTAATCAAAGCATCAGTGCTGTCAGAGCTATGTTTCTTTTGCTAAATCTAGCCACTTTTAGCGGAAAATAGCTATTTTAAAGTAAAACCTATTATTTTTGCATACAAAACCAAATGCTAGCTATATTATTGTATAGCTATATTATCAAATCTGGACATAGAGTCGTTTACTCACTCACACATATGCACACATCCAAACAGCAGAGTTGCATTGTGTTTTTTTAAATTGCGGCTGCTAGGTGGCGTTTTAGTTCTAACGGCCGTTTTAAACTATCTTATAAAATACGTTTTAACTGGGGAAGGTGTCTGTTTCGACCAAATAAACTCCATATATTCTTGATCAGAATTAAGAGGAGAATCGATCAAACCATGTTTTTTAACTATAAATGGTAAATTGCAAATTTAATATATCATATATTGAGAAAAAATACACCAATTTCAAATCGGAAAGCATTGCTGGGTTTCTTTTTGTTTTCTTAGCCATGTTCTAAAAGAAAAAATTTTGTCGGAATTTTTCTTAAGGTTTTAAAAATTTAAAAAAAATGTTAGCCTTAAATTTGGTTTGCACGTTTTTTAAGGGAAAAACAACGAACACATTAACGCTTTCAGAATTTAATTTCGTTTATTTTTGACCAAAATATGATTTTTCAAATTTGCAATTTGCCATTTATAATTTCAAAACCTAGCTAGATCGATTCTCCCACTAATTCTGATCAACAATATATAAGGTTTATAGTGCCAAAAATGACTCCTTCCCGTCTTAAAACATAATTTAAAATATAGTTTGAAAGGGTCGTCTCGGCGAAAAAGCCACCAAGCGGCCCTAGTTTGAACTACGGCTTGTTGGCGAGGGAAGAGAGAGAGAGAGAGGGCGATGTTTTTGCTCGCTCTATTAGGTTTGGTTTATGGCTTACACACGCATGCATATGTGTAAGTGAGTTTTGTACTGTATACATGTGGGTACATTCGCATTCGTGCACCCATACATACAGCTTAAACAATGCATACATATGTGTTAGTATGCATTGTTTGTACGTGATCTGTTGATCAAAGCATCAGTGCAGTCAGATTGATGGTGCATTAGCTAAATCTAGCCACTTTTAGCGGAAAATAGCTATTTTTGTAGTAAAACCTATTATTTTTGAATAGAAAACCAAATGCTAGCTATATTATCTTATAGCTATATTATCATACAATTTTGGATTGCGATTGCATAGTGCCGACAACTGGTACACACATACAAACAACACAAAAGCCACTAACACATATGTTTGTTGCATTGTGTATATCAAACTGCGGCTGCTAAGTGGCGCTTTAGTTCTAACGGCCATTTCAGATTATCTTTTAAAATACGTTTTAACAGAAGGTGTTTTTTTCCATCAACTAAACCCCATATATTCTTGATTAGAATTAATAGGAGAATCGATCTGGCCATGTTTTGAAACTATAAATGGCAAATCACAAATTTAATATATCATATATTGGAAAAAAATACACCAATTTGAAATCTGAAAGCATAATTTTTCCTAAGTTACTAAAAATTAAAAAAAAATGTTAGCCATAAATTTGATTTGCACATTTATTAAGGAAAAAAAAACTAACATTCGTGCACACAGATATGTATGTGCTGTATTTATTTGTGCACTAATGAGGACGCATATGTACATATGTATGTACAAAAATTTTGATCCCCAGTTAAAAATTTCATATATTTTCGATGTTGACATTTCCAAATTCTGGGGAAATACCCGTTTTATTTATCGCTTTATTTTACAAAAAATACATTTTTGCATAGTGTATGTTTTGTGTAAAAATATATATATATATGTATATTTATATATTATGTATGTATGTATGTATATGCGTGTAAATATAAAATAATACGTAATATTTGAAATTCTCATCCATATTTTGTATTTTTCTTGTCTGTTTTTGTGTTTTTTGTTGTTTTTTTTTTGTTGTAGCTTGGCTTAAACTTTTATAGTTTTATATTTTATAGTTTGTTTATTTTGCTTGTTGTTCTGTCTGCATTTACATGTTATAGTAGTCGACAAACTCGACAGATCTTGGACGCCTATTATAGCAGATTGGATCCAATCTCACTGGCTTCCACTTCTTCTTTTTCTACGGAACACACGCGCGCGTTAAATGCAATCAATCGGAATGGAGTTTGGAAAAAAAGAATGGGAAAAGAAAGAAATAAAAAAACATAATAAACAATTAAAAAATAAATAATCGTTTTCTGTACGCACACACACAGATACTTCTAATACTTACTGACTAATATATCGAATACAAAAATGACGAAAAAGATGCAATTGATATTAAAATCATTCAGATAATGCCATACGTTAACATACACATGTATTTACTAACTAAAACTAAGCGCATTCGCAGCTATGTATGTCTTCGATTTTTGATTGTTTTCGTTTTGTTTTTAATGCGGTAGAAATGAACACTTTACATGCAATGTACAATTTTCTTCCCCTTTCTTTTCAAATTTTTGAATTTTGGCTTGGCGCAGTCTTATATAGTCTAGGATATAGTATAGTATTTAGACCAGAGCACGCAAGGATGGCTATCGTTTTTTTCCGTAAAGTTTCCAACATGCAAAGTTCTAATAGTTCTCTTGAAATAATCAAATAGGTTAAACCATCTTACGAGCTCTGATTTATATGACATCGATGGAGATTTTGGAATGCATTTGGTGTGTCCGTCACCGTGCGAAGCATGGAATGAGTGCTGGCAATGGGACAGTGACTACAAGTTATAACAATATATGCATGTACGTTCGGTTAATTACAGGTAGGTAGGTAGGTAGGTAGGAAGAGAACGTTTTAGCTTGAAAGCCTCGCAGCATCTGCATGCACTTCTTATATATTTTATGAGATTTCACTGGTAGTTTCGTTATAAATGTATGTTTATATGTATCTTAAATTGCTTAAAGGCCGAAAAGTGGGTTTTTTTTTGGAATGAATGATGCCATATCCGGAGGTTGGGTGAAGTGTCATATACAATAGCATAGGGATATCAATGCCAGAGAACACAGAGACGAGAGCGAGGCGGCGGCAATGGTGCTGCTGGCTGCTTTCAGCCACACTTGGCCGGGTTAAAAGAACACGAGCATTATGAACGCCGAGCAGCGAGCAGCTCACAGCAACAACAGTAACAACAACTACTATAAAAATTCCGGTTCCAGTGCAAATTTTCACCAAGTGCATCGGCCACAACTTGGGGGAAATTTCAAATATTGAAAAAGTATTCAAAAAATTATCTCATAATTTTGACATCAATGGATTTAAGTCCTTTGTGGCGATGCTTTGGACGAAAGACTACACTGGAACCGAAAGCGGAGTGGGTTTAGACTAAACTGTAGCACTGGGCGGCGGCTGCTGGGCCGCTGGTGGTATAACATTGGGAATAGCCACGACACAGGCGCCGGCCCTGGCAAAGGCCATCGGCGCCAGCTCGTTCCATCCATTTCGCACCGGGTCGTACTCCTCGACGTTCTTGAGCGCATGATTGCCGTCGTAGCCGCCGACCACGATGAGGCGATCGCCGAGGAGGGCGCAGCCAATGGCATCTCGGCCCAAGGCCAGCGAACAAATCTATGAAAGCAATCATTGTTAAGCTGAACAGAGAGATAGAGAGAGAGAGAGAGAGGACTCACCAGGGTCCACGTATCGGTGGCCGGGTCATAGCGCTCCACTGTCTCCGTGCGACAAACCATAGGATTGCTGGCGGGGCAGTCATGGCCACCCAGAGCATAAAGGAAGCCATTGGCTACTGTCACCTGGAGCATTAAGATTTTCGTAAGTGTTTCCCCAAAGGAACATCTATTATTCGATCGAGCTATAGTATGCCCTGTTTACTTACACCTACACCTCCGCGTCGCCTGTTCATTGGCGCCAGGAGGCTCCATTTGTTGGTGTGCGGGTCGTAGCATTCAATGGAGCGATGGCAGACGGAACCGTCGCGTCCACCCACTGCATATAGGCGACCGCCTAGTACAGCCACGCCGGCGGTGGAACGCATAGAGGACATTGGTGCCACATAGCTCCAGGTGCGTGCAATGGGATCCCACCTGAAAGAGAATAAACGAAAATATTACCATAGATCCCTCAATCATGCCCCTCCACTCACCTCTCCACAGTGTTCAGGTAACTCCAGCCGTCGTGACCGCCCACCGCATAGAGCGGTCCTTCCAGCACCGCCACGCCCAGTCCATGACGTGGCGTGGCCATCGCATTGAGCGGGGCCCAGGCCATCGTATTCAAGTCGAGACTCTCCACGGTGTTTAGAGTTTTCAGTCCATCGCGTCCTCCCACCAGGATCAGCTTATCCTCCATCACAGCGGCGCCAAATTGCAACCGACGACCCGTCATGTGCTTCCACGATGTCCACTTGTCCAGACGCGGACAGTAGCTCTCAATGCTGATGGCACCCTTGTGGGCATCCATCCCTCCGACGGCCAGGAGACGGCCTACTGTGGACTTGCGGGGCGTTGTTCGCTCGGTGGCAATACGGGACCTGCGCTCAGGCATCAGGTGCCACTTGAAGGCCTCCATTACCAGCTGCTGGCACGCGTTGGCATTGCACACGTTCTCCACGTGATCCATGATAAAGGCAGGCTGCAGAAGCGGAAGGCGCACCAGGGCCAGCAGCTCCGGTATGTGCTGCTCGCGGGCAGTGGAGTCGTGGCGGACCCACGACATCAGACTGTGGAAGACGTCCTGTTCCGAGGGCACATTGAGATCATCGCTGCACAGCAGCTTGCCCAGTTGATCGGCGTTTAGCTGGAAGAACTCCTGATTCTGGCACACCTGCATAAAATACTGGCAGGTGTAGGCCTGCGCCAGCCGGAGCAGGGTGGTGCAGCTCTGCTGCTCCGCAAAGAAGGCGAATCCAAGGCAGTTGGATGGATGAAGCTGGCGGGCTAGGAAGTTGCAGCAGGCGGTGACCACGTCGTTCAGCTGCAGCAGACAGGCGGTGGCGAGGAGCGTCTCCACGGTATCCTCGCGCATCTCGATGAATCCGGTGTAGCAGTATTGCACCAGCATATGCAAAGCATCGCCGTGCACCTCGCCCAGTGTCACCTCCTGTTCATGGGTCTCGCGCAGCGATCCCGTGAACATGGCCGAGAAGTAGGCGCTGGATGCCGAGAGCACCAAACGATGGGCGGGTACTCTGTGAATTAATTAAAAATGATAATTAATTTAATTAATTTAATATATTTATGAGTAGATTTTAGCTTTGCCTTTTGGCAAAAAATGAATTATTGAGAAAAAGTTTGAAGATAGTTTGGGTATAGTTTTAAAATATAATAACTTATATATTATCTTGGGATATGGCTATAAAACCGATTATATGTCAGTCTTTGGAAATGGATATCTATTAATCTTTCAAAACAAAAACATGAGACCCTTTCGAAGCTAAAATCATTGGAAATATACATATTATCCCCCTGTTTTAATATAAAAAAATGTGCATAGTTTACAGATCCCTAAAAACATTTATATATTTGAAAAGCTTATTGAGGTGAAGGGCTATAATTGCCACTATTATTTTTATACCCCAGCTCTGATAGTTTCGAAACGCACTGTAGCTATGTAAAGTGCATAATGCTATAGCGTTCTTGCCTCTTTGTTTACCATGGCACAGATCAGCAGGTTTTCACGATCCGCAAACCGGTTGAGTGCAGGCAGGCAGGCAGGCAAGCAAGCGCCGAGCGGCTGAGGAAATAAAATAATGTTAATGCCGCAACTGCACTGGGGAGGAGGAGATCGTGGCAGAAATCTCGATCGGAAATCGTTGGATCTATGTATCTTTTCTCTGCTTCTTTTCAGTTCGCTTCATGCTGCACTACCAGCGTCTTCGTCGCTGTCTTTGTTTTGAGATTGATCTTTCGCTGCTGCGTTGCATTGCCATTGTTCTTAAAACAAAAACAAAGCTTTCTCTCTGGCTCTCCCAGAGTCACTTAGTCTCTCTACGGCTCTGTCTGCAATTAGTGCGACGCCTCCACATTGACGGCCAAAAGAGTAGCACTTGGCCAAGCCATTTAATATTTTTCTAGTTTCTATTTATTATTTACGAGTTCAATAAACTGGCAAATAATGCTTTGCCCAAATTGAACCTATTGCGATTGCGATAAACAACTACGTTTTCTTATCTTGTTGATGAGTAAAGAAAGTATAATCGGACATGATCAAAAATAATGTAATTGGAAAAACAAGGAATAATAAAAGTTGACTAATAAAACTTTCCAGATAATAAAGGCGAAGCCCTTGCTTGACCAGAAGAAATAGGATCCTATAGCTGTAGCCCGATATTGAATATCATTTTTTCAGATATTCTTCGACTTTCTTGACTTCCTCCAACTGTTTAAATTGTAAACAAATAAAAAGTTAATATATCAACTTAAACAAATAAAATATATGTGTTTATAAAAGAGTTTATATATGAGAGTTCGATCTTATAATTTGCAGATCTTTGTGACAGAACAGGAAAAGTCTGAGCTGAACTTTGGGCTCAATTAAATCAATTAAGTTAGTTGGTTGATTGAATATCTATTTCTGCGTCACATATTGGAAATATCTGATCACTTGTAGCTATTTCTTTTTCTTAACATTTCTGATTACAACGATATCCAATTATTCCCACACAATAACATTAAATCCAGGCCCTCTGATCGGGTTTAATGCTAATATCTTGACCATGATTGTCTCTCCCTGCGCGCGTATGTGTGTGCCTGTATTTACTGTTGGAATTGCGTTGGGGACAGCACAGCCACAGCACAGAGAACAGAAACGGAAAACAGACAAAGAACCCAAGTGAATTGCGTCGAAGTGAAGGTCAGCAGAGAAGCAGCGGGGGGCGCAGGCATCGCTGGGTAAATGAATGGGGAAGCGGGAGGGAACCGCTAATGAACTTTCCAATTCCAATTCCCATTTCCATTACCATTCCTTTGTCTCGATCAGAGAGTCCCTACTTACCGCTTGCCATCGATTCCAGCTATGAGGACCACGTCGCAGAGCTGCTGGCTGTCCACGTAGAGCTGCATCCGTTTGAGGATTGTGTCGGCGTGATCGCGGCACCGGAAGAACTCATCCTGGCTGCCGGCCGAAGTGAGGCTGCCCAGGCTGTAGTCCCTGGAGAGCGACTCCAAGGTGTTGTCACCCAGCATTGAGATGTGGCCAGACGTTGAGGCCGTTGAGTCCCGGCTGGGACTCTCCTTTTGATTAACCGCCGACATGGCTCCGCTTCCGCTTCAACTACCACTTCCTCCTCCACTGGCACTTGCACTTGCACTCCTTCCAATTTGCAGTCGGCGAGAGCGGCGAGTTGTTCAGCGCGAGAGCGAGAGGGACGTCTGCATTGGAGCTCTGTCTTGAACCTACTGTCGCACTGCAGATCCCAGATCGGCCGGGAAGCGTATGCTTTGGCGTCGCGCTGGAACAGGGAAGGGGCCCGGGGCCAGGGGCCGCGGGCGAGGGGTGGAGCGGTGGTAGGTGGGCCCCACTATAATTTGCAACAAAGAACGCCTTGCCTCAATTTGCGTCTCTTGTGTTTGTGTTCGTGTCGCGCTCTCTGCTTAGCTGGGGGCTCTCTCTAACCGTTGCAATTGCGTGCTGCGGATCTCTGCATCTGCAAATCGCTTATCAAGAGCCGCGACACGAGTGTGTCTGTGTTTATGTACAACTAACTACAGCTGTTCCTCTGTCTCTTATTTTTGTTTTGTTTTCCATCTACATATTTATTTTGACACACGAGCTAGAGATGTAAGCCATTGGCGTCCCATGGCAAAGTCGATAACAATAACTCCATGGCGTTGCCAGTTAACTGACTTTGCCACAGCTTGAATTAGGCTTTACTTTGAATTGGCTTTAAATTGAATGGAATTTTCGTTTATAGGGAATTTTAAATAAAAAACTATTATATTTAGAATAAATTTAATTTGTGCAGTAACTCTTCTTAAATTTGCGTATTTAATCTAAGCACATCGATAGCAGCGCTGCCACTTAACTGTCATTTAATAGGGATGGGAGTGCAGGTTTGAACTTGGAAAAAGTTTAATTTAAAATACTAATTTATTATACTATTAATAATTAGGAATAATTTCATAGCATGACAGAATATTTCCCATATAAAATTAGCTTTTCGTTGTGGCTTTCCCTGAATAAACAAAGGTGGCTCTAAGAACTCTTCGCGGACTAACATGAAAAAGGCATATACATATACATGGTATGACTTCGATTTCTTTATTTTCGTTTTAATTGCAAGGTCTTTTATTCAGTTGTTTTTGCTCGGCGCCAACGCGAAGTTGGACAAAGAGCCAATGGGGGGCTGGGGGAAGGAGGAGGCACCACACACGCAGAGACATCGGAAGGAATCGAAAGAACTGGATATATATAACATGCATATACACCTAAAACGTATATATCCGCCTACATATGATACAAAGGGGTGAGGCTGAAATTCGGGGATCGGGGGATCCATGCGGCCACATCTAGTTGGGCGACGTATTCCGCTTTGGCGTCGACGGCGGCAGATCCATTGTCTTGCACACCCAGCCCGATATATCCACTTCCTCCACCTCCGCCTTGCGTATCCAGGGATGACTCTGCAAGGAAACAACAGATGCAAATCGTTAGTACATTAACCCATCAGGAAACTATCTTCAAAAGCCATTCGCCAATGTGTTAAATTACGCAGCAAGTAGAGAAAGACAGCGCATAGATGAGGGAGCATTTACCAGCAGGGTCTTGAGATCGGCCCGCTCGTCGGGCTGCTTCTTGAGGCAGATGTCCACAAAGTCCTTGAACTCATTGGAGAATATCTTGTGCTCCAGCTTCGGCGGCGGCTCGTTCACAATGTAGTCCAGCAGCTCGAAGATGGCCATTGCCCGCGGCTCATCCACCGGCTGGCCGCCGTCATTCTCCGCATTGTCTGCAAATATGGACTCCAGGGTGGCGGTGTTAGGCGGCGGGATGGGGTACATGCCGATGGCCATCTCCACCAATGACAGGCCCAGCGACCATATGTCCGACTGCACTGAATAGTGTGTGCCCTGCAATCGCTCGGGCTGCAAGTAGACAAAAGGAAAAAGTTTCATTAGAGACGTCTCCCGAGATATGAGTTAAAGCAGGACAACTTACCGACATGTAGCTGCGGGTGCCCACAAAGGAGTTGGCCATCGAGTCTATCAGTTGGCCGGAGACGCCGAAATCACAGATCTTAATCTCGCCACTGCTGTTGACGAGAATGTTGCTCGGCTTCACGTCCCGGTGGATGATGGCATGCTTGTCGCGCAGATAGCTGAGGCCCTTGAGCACCGCCAGCGTGATCCGGCCTAGGATGGATTCTGGTATCCGGCCCGCCCGCTTAAGGATCAGGTCCAGCGATCCCCCGTCCATGTACTCCATGCAAATGCTAATTTCGCCGTCGCTGTAGAAGGCCCCGTAGAAGCCGACAATGTGCGGGAAGTTGCATTCGTGCAGGACCTTCAGTTCGCGTAGGATCTGTTTCTTGATTGCCGGCTTGACCTCCAGATGGATCAGTTTCCTGGCCATAATCAAGTGTGTGTGCGTATGGCGGACCTTCATCACGACGCCGCCGTTGCCAGAGCCCAGCTCACCGAGCTTCTCCAGATCCTCGTCGGACAGCTCGCCAATCTTCTCCTTCTGGCTGAGGAACACCTTGATCCGCTTGCGCTCAGTGTCGTCCATGTCCAGTCCCTCGAGCGTTTCCGTTAGCGCATCGATGCTCGTCTTCGGCTTGCCCAGCAAACTGTGTGTGCTTTAATTTAACCTCTTAATGAATTTTTGCGAGCCAAAACGAAAATGTAAAAATGTGGAGCAGGCAGTTGGATGGGATGGGATGGGATTTGGAGGCTGGGTTATTTTTTTTTTTGTTGATATTCTGCGTTTTTTGTTTAAAGGATATTGAAGTTCATTACAGTCGTGGTTACCCTGCCGTGTGCCTATTATTGCAACCACCACTGTGGACAGGTGTGGGTGTGTGCGTGCGTCATGTCTGAAAAGTACGGTCCACAAACACCCACACTAGCGGTTCTCTGTCTTCCTCTTCCTTTCTCTCTCTCACTCTGTGTACCCCCTATGCTCTCCCTGTCCTTTCTGGGGATTGGATTTCATCGAATCAATCAATCGAGGGAATATTAATTGCAGGTAAATAGGAAATCTAATCAGGGGAAATGAAATGAAAAATGTGCGGCGCAGTTGGTAAGTAGGACGGGGAAGCGGTGGGGTTAGGGGGGTTGCCAAAAAATCACAAGTGCAGGAAAATGTTATATTTACTCTGTGCCCGAGGGGGTTTTGAATGGCGGTGTCGGCGCCACTTGGGCGGCGGCAACAGTTGCCTCCGTATTCACCGGCGGCAGCACCAGATTCAGCTTGTTTTTCGACATAGCTTAGCAATACTGTTTAATATTAATCCACCTAAAAAAAAAAACACCGCAAACCGAACAGAAAAGAGAGCAACAAAACACGCAACAGAAAAACAATTTGCCAAGAGCGAGCAGTGCAATCCAGCTAAATGGAAACAACAACAATGCACGCACAGCGACGCGTCCGAGGGGGATGGGGGCAAAGGGGCGTCGGCGGGAGGAGGCCGGCCAGCTGCAAGAGTTTCCGTTTTCTTTCACTGCCGCGTAAGATTCACAGCTTTTATATTGTTTATCCAAGACACAACACCGCGTTAAGAGGTGGTAACAACAAAAACAATCAGTTGCTTTATATTCCTTCCTTTTGCAAAAAAATTTGCCGACTTCTTTCCGATTGTTTATCGATAGTGGCCTAGAGACCGCATGTCACACACTTTACGAAAAGTATCGCAAGAAATATCTAAAACGAATCGGCGTTGCCAGACTTTGCAGCACTTGTGACTCACGGAATCGTCACAGCTGGCCGCTGACGCCCATCTCTAAAATATTTTGGTTTTGTTGAGAGATTTATCTTTATTTTCTTTTCGTGTCACTTTTCGGTTGCTTTGGCGATATCCATATTGAAAACCCTTCCGAAATTCAGATAGGTATCTAAATTCGCTGCGCGACCACCCAATCCAGACGCGTATTACCACGGAAACCAAGAGCGGAAGGCCACAACAAGAGCCGCCATCGTTAGAGCGCGTGTGAGCGTGTTTACAGCCGCTGACGAAATATACATAGATAGTTCCAGCACACACCGAAGAGCAAGTCGCTCCACACTTCAGTGTCCAGCGAGCAGTCCCGGTGAGCAGACATACCCGTGCTTGAGAGCCATGGAGCTGTGGAACTTATTTTCGCTTTCGTTTTGTAGCAGCAGCAGTCCAGTATCCGCCGATCCTCCACTGATCCCATCATCTCCATCATCATGTCCAGCGAGGCCAACACACCCGTTTTGCCCAACTGCATCCGGCTGCCACTGCCGGAGGACGAGCTGTTGGAGGTGACAGCCAAGGCCAAGGACTATGCCATCATGCACGGCGCCGCCATGCGTTCCAAGACCGCCTTTAGCCCGGATTCGCTTAACGTAAGACTAGCTACGAGTATAGAAAGCTTTAGGAAAATGGGAGTTCTGTATTGTATTGATTTTGTTTGATTTTTCCATGAGCTTTTGTTGTTCTTTTGATATATAAATAGGTTTTAAAAGTTTTTGAAGTGATTCGAATGTAACTATTATATTTTCAGAGGTAATAGGGTGTTTTTTTATGAATAGATTTAAAGATTTTCTTTAGTTTTGGACTTTCTATTATTTGTTTTATGTAAAACAATTTTTTGTAAACAAAATTGAATGGTTTAATCAGTATTTCTTAATATTTTAAGTGCCATTTTAAAAATTGTTATATAGTTAGCAGAGTTTTTAAAATTTTGATCTCTTTTGCAGTTTGCGCCCTTCGTGCTAGTTCCATCGTCATTTCCCCGCAAGGAATTCGAAAAAGCGGTGGCCCTGCAACCTATTATTAACCGGTTAATGCACAATGTGGCCCACGACGAGGAGTTCATCACCACAACGCTGGCGGAGACGATCAAGGTGGATGAGTTTACGGCCAATCTGTTCAACATATACCGGAAAGTGCTGGCACATGGCTTTACCCAGGTGAGATTCAGTCTATCCTCCTTTGCCCGCCCCTCGCATAACCTACATCTGAGTCAAGCACCGTATCCGACCATCATCCATCCATCGGGAGCACATCAACAGGGCAGCCAGTATGGGTTTCTTGCTAGCGAACTCTTTTATTTATTAGGCCCCGCAATCTTATCGTCACGCCCCGCACCGCCTCGACCGCCCGGTCCTCCCATAAATCGCCCGGTCAATAGTCATAGCTAAACTCCGGCTCCGGCTCCGTTTTCGGTTATATAGTCGCTAATCTAGCGTGATTTATGCGAGCATCCTGGACATTTGCAGCTCCTTATCGTGTTGGTTCGCTCAGGAGGTAGCCGACGTAGGCCAGCAGCACAGACCCATTGATATATTTATAAATTTGTCCCTGACCCCGAAAAGGCCTATTCCTCTTGCTCTTTCTTGCTGTCCTCACACCTCACACCTTGTACCTTGTTTTTTTTTTATATTTTACTTTTATTTAAACATTAATTATAGCATATTAATTTATCCCCAACGAAGTGCGCACAGAAAAATGTTTGTTTGATCTTAAAATTTCATTTTCAATTAAAATGAAAATAATTTTCGTTCTAGAATCAAGTTATTAATTATGTTTCTTAATGCTTTTTAGTTTAAGATTTGCTTTATATATTGCAAGTGTAGTTTTTTTTTTCTGTGCCGCAATTCAGTTGACAATTTCCGCTTTTCTCGTCGTCACAAGTATATCCCCATTTCCAAAATATAAAAGTAATATCCTAACTACCCAAATTTTGTACAAAAAAACTCTTGAAATATCGAAATCTCAATCACAAAATCTGTTGCTCCCATTATTATCCGTCACTCATTGCGCATCGCTATATCTGCTACCATGAAAAATAAAACGAATCGAAGAAAATATCGCTGGGAATGCTGCGCAGCGACCTAATGCTGGAGTCTGGCTGTCCGGAGCTATCGCCGCGCGCCCAGCGTCAGGCGGCTGGCGAGGATTTGGATGTGGACTGTGTGGCTGTGGATGTGGCTGTGAATGCTGTGGGGACTGCTGCAGCTGGCACTGGCACGGAGCAGGAGGAGCAACTGAAGCAAAAAGCGGCCAATCCCATTCAGTCCGCTTACTGCTGCTGGAAACAAGTCGAGATCAATACAATAGCTTCGGGCTTTGGCCATTTGGGACCAGCAAGTAAAACCATACAAAGGTGCTGTGTCCACCACTGCCACTATCACCATCCCTCAGCTTTCATCTCTAAATAGAGCTGGAAATAATCAATGTTTTTGATGTTTTTTTGTAAAGACAAAATGTTTAAAACACAGACATTTTTCCAGGTCTATCCCTAAATTTATCTCCATCATAAAAATCAACATCCTATGACCCAATCTCAACCAATCTCATTGCATATTCCTGCATTGCTTATATCCTCAGCCTAACCACACACACACACTAACACTTAGACTTAGTGACGATCCTTTATAATGATTTTGAGATGAATTTTAAAAGATTTTAAGCATTGTCCGATCCCCGAATTACTCATTTAATTGGAAAATCCAATTCTATATTCATAAAATATCTGAATTTTACATTTCCTATTTGAATGATTAAGTAAAAGTCGAAGCAAATATTTAAAATTTATAAATTTGATCAACTTCTGTTGTTGTGTTTGGGTGTGTGTGTGTGTGTTTTTGCTGCTTGTAGTGTCCTTGTATCTTAATTGCTGTGTTAATGAGTTCTTTTTCCAATTTTATATATAAATTATATATATATATATGTATATATATTTGATTGTGTGTATGTAGCTGCTGAAAATATGCCTTGAATGCTTTTAATTATCCTTGAGAATGTTGCGTAGTTTTTATTGTGAATTTTATACACCGCTGCCGCCTGTTCCCTGTTGCTTGTTGCCTTCCGTCTCCTGACCCCTTGATCCGCTGACTTTTGCTTTCTGCCACCTGCTTTGTACCTGCTCCTCCCGATAAAGCAGCTAACCACCAATCCAAGCCATTGCCTCCACTCTTTCCCCCCAGTAAGGTCCCATTTATTTCGAGGTTTTCCAGAGGGAAATACCGGAAAAGGTGTCTGAAAGTATTTATAAATAAAATGAAAAATGCTTATGAGTATACGAATAATCTGGTAATAAATTTATACAAGTGTTATAGAATTTTATTTATAATACTGATTGTAATAAATGCTTTTAGACACCACCTTAGATTAGATTTCCCATTTAATCAATCAATCAAAGCTATTTTTTCCATGCAGATAGCATAAATTAAATTCCAAATGTAGTTTAAGATACATTCTTGCTCTCTCTGGGTTCCCAAGAAACTAGATATTAAATCTATATATATATATATGTATATATTTCAAGGCTCCCCCCCTGACAGCAGTACTACAGATAGGGCTATAGGGGGGCCATGGGTCTGATACGTTTACGCCTGGTAATTGTTTGGTTAGAGCGGAGCCGGGCGATGATAACGCGGGTGTGCACCTTCCAGGTGCAAAGCTATACACATACATCCATATACATTTGATTTGTTTTTAATTAGGAACTTTAAAAAGTTGGGAAACTGATCCTAATTCCACCTGGTTAGCTCGGCTTAGCTGGAAATTCCCATTTCATGTAGAATACTTTGTTTTAAACAATATATTTGTAGTTATGTTTACTCAATTGCTGGGCTCTGCATGACGTAAACATATTTTTTAAACAGATTAGAGCCGAGTGTGTGCCAGCTGCTGTTAATGATGACGGGATAAAAAAAAGCGAACGAAAAACTCGTTACTCATAATTACATTGTGAAATACATGTAGCAGATAAGGTTTCAAATTAGCGTACAAAAATATTTATAAGAAAAGAATCATAAAGACTTCATATGAATTTCCCTTTTAAATATTTTATATGTTTTCTAGAAAGTCCAGCTAACTTTTTTTGGTGCACAAAAAATTGATATATGTTTGAAAAATGAAAATTTTCAATGTTTTTTCGTATAGATTTAAAATATATATAATATATATATATAGCTTCTAGTGCCTAAAATTCCCTTTAGAATTCAGGAGTTACTGCTGCAGATGGGCGATTATAAAGCACCGATTCATTGCACCATTAATCAGATATTCCCACCATTATTTCTCGCCCTCTCTCTCCTCTCTTCTCTATATCGATTATGATTTTAGAGATATATGATATATGATATATATATCCTCTCTCATCCTATGTTTAAGACCTTACACGGACGGGAATCACACCTACCCTACTCAACACCCTACCTTACCTTACATGGATATATATTTTTTTTATAACCTAACCGCTTGTATTATGTAGTTACGTTTAAGGGTTTTGCTGCTGTGACGCACCTATATATATAATGTATAATGATCATAATTGCAGGCTTATAGCATCGGTCTGTTGCGATCCGACTATATGGCACACGTGTACGAGGACTGTGCGATAAAGCAGGTCGAGATCAACACGGTGGCCTCCAGTTTCGCTGGCATTGCCACCCAATTGGTGCCGCAGCAGAAGTATTAAGCGCTCTTCTCTCTCTCTCTCACTATCTCACTTTCTCTCTATATATTAATCGCACGAATGCACCAACACACAAAACACACCTAAGAACACCCAAGAACATCTATCCTCTCACCTATGCACGCACTTGATCAGTCTTTTAATTGATTACTGATCACTGATCAGTATCTGCAGATCATGTTTAAAAGAAGGCCACTCTCTATCTCTTTCTATTGGTTGTTGTCCTTGATTTGCATGCGGTTTACAATTGATACTTTTTAATATCGCCCTGTCTCTGTCTCTTTCCGCATTGCTATAGCTTTACCATTTTTCCGTAACCCCCTCCCAGTAACTCTAACACATCAGCATCTGTGGTTATGGCCTCAGTAATTAATCCCACCATCCATCAATACATCCATTGTTGTTTGTTGCTGTTGTTTTGTTGTTGTTGTTTGGTCAGAAAACCGAAAACGGAATCTTGTTAACCTGTCTCTTTCTGTTCCGGCTGCTCCTCGTCGTCACCCACTTGCAGATTTGTACTTAGTGAGCTGGGACATGCGGATAAGCTGCACAATGTAAGTATTTTTTTTTAACTTTAATTAATTTTTTGAAAGATTTTCTTGGTAAATTGAGACTGGAATTGTTTTCCATAGTCTAGCCAAGGCAATATAATCTACAAGATGCGTAAGGATATACGTATTTCCTTTATATTGGCTTGCAAACGTTTCCGATTTAAAGAAACTCCCTATAAACTCGCTATATATTATATGCCCTAGAACAATACAATACTCATAATTAATTTACATAATTAAATATTTTCCAACAGATGCCGAGCAACAATGCCCTCGCCGGACTCTGCGATGGCATGGTGAAGGCCTGGGACATTTATGCCAAGCCCAAGGCTGTCATCCTGTTCATTATCGAGGATGTGTCATATAACATTTGCGATCAGCGTTTCCACGAGTTCTACATCCGCGAGACATATCCCCACATCAAGGTGCTACGCCGCACCCTCACCGATGTCCACAAGGAGGGCAAGCTGGGCCAGTCCAAGGAGTTGCTACTGTAAGTGAGAGCGAAACAGAGATTTACCAATGCATTTCATATAATATCATCTCATGTATACCCTTTACTGCAGTGGCAATCAGGAGGTGGCCGTCATCTACTTCCGCGCTGGCTACGAGCCCGGACACTATCACTCGCAGGCAGAGTGGGATGCCCGCTATCTGATGGAGACTTCGCTGGCCATCAAGTGTCCATCGATACATTACCATTTGGCCGGAACTAAGAAGGTGCAACAGGCCCTGGCCCAGCCGGCTGTACTGGAGCGCTTCATCAACGATCCGGATGAGATTAAGGCCGTGGGCAAGATCTTCACAGGTCTCTATTCCCTGGACGACAATGAGGCGGGCAATGCCACCTATGAGATGGCGCTGCGCACTCCTGAAAAGTTCGTGCTGAAGCCACAGCGTGAGGGTGGCGGCAATAATGTCTACGGCGTGGATATTCCGGATGCCCTCAAGGTGATTTAAATGTATATTTAGCAATGATTTTGTTAATTTTTTATATTTTATTAATTTATAATACGTTTCTATGGCAATAATTGACTCTTAAGCATCGTAATCTTTACGAATTTCGAGTAAGCCCAAGGGATTTATCCTTTTAAACTTGTATTTTATACTTTGTGTTAAAGCTTTTGTATTTCTTTGTTAACTTTTTCTAGAATAATGGAAATAAGTTTAGTATTAATGCAATTAATGTTCCATATTCATGAAGAAAGTGCAATAATTGTTAGGAAATTATTGTCAGGAATCTAATACTGTCCCTAGTTTCTGGAATATATAGTTTCATCTTCTCTTTTACAGCGAATGTCGCGCGTGGAGCGCTCCGCCTGGATCCTGATGGACCTCATCCATCCGCCGCTGACCAAGGGATATATGGTGCGTCCTGGAGGCGATATGCCGCCCCAGATCGTTGACATGGTCTCCGAGCTGGGCATCTTCGGTGTGGTGATCGGGGATGCCGAGCACATTGTCCACAATTACCAGGCGGGACACATGCTGCGCACAAAGCTCTCGACGGCCAACGAGGGTGGCGTGGCCGCCGGCCTGGGCGCCCTCGACAGTCCCTATTTGATTGATAGCGATGATGAGCAGAATTAGAGAGATTCCGGAGAGTTATCGGGGATCACACGGCATTCCACCCTGTTGCCTCAATATTACTATGCATATGTATATATAAAGGATTATTTTTGTAAATGTTTCCCCCGCTCCGCGCCCCAAAAAGTGCAATAATAAAAAAAAAACGTAAAGGTAGCTGGATTCTTGGGTTACAGCTCAGCTGGACTACAATTAATACAAACGGTTTGGAACCTGAAAAAACATCTATCACCGGGAGATTAGTAGTAGGTGTATATGGGCTGGCGGGTCCTCGCTGATCATCCAACGATTTGTCGACTATCTCACCACCTTGCGGTAGGTGGCATCCATAACGCGATCCACGAGGCTGTCGATGGGATGGATGATCAGCGGAATGCTAGCCAGACCCACCAGTGTGGGCACGGTTTTGAGGACGGCTACGGGGGCCCGGCTAAGCATTGAACGGGTGGCCCAGGTGATTCTGAAAATGGAAAAATCAACAATAAATAAAAACAATGTCATAAAATCGAACTTAAACTAAATGAAACCCTAAAAATAAACGAAGCTACTAAATAAATCCATAATAATAATAAAACTAAATATAAGAAGCTTAGTTTCTACGCACCGATTGATCACCAGTCCGGGTATGGCCACGGAGGCCATCATCTGCCAGGTGAATACATCCCCGCCCTTGAGAGCCACTTCTTTGGTGGACGCCCCCTCCATTTGGAGGCGTAGCGCCTTGTCGAAGGTGTCCGTGCAGACGTAGCCAATGGCCATGCCGTAGGAGGCTGCCACCAGAGATTTGGGAACCAACGGCCGGAAGGATTCACCGATTTCGTTGCTATAACCTGTGGACACATCACCATCAGTGACTGATTCTTGACAGAAGCGGGTACAGCGCTTTTCTCACCCATATAGCGGATGAAGGTGTCCCGGTAGATGTCCACCTCCTGGGTCTTGTGACTGGTCTCCTTGCTCTCGCCGCGCCGTATAAATTGTTTCTCCTCCGCCATCGTGCTGCTCGTGTGTGTTGTTAGTCTATTTGTTTGTTAATATATTAATTTTTGTTTGGTAGAGTGTATTCTTGTTTGTGTTATGTGTTGTTTGTGCTGAATTTTACGAGTCTGATGTCGGCGCTGACTGCGCTGCTCCGTAGTCAGCTGTTGGGGAATCGGTGCTGCCAACTTGTTTTTGTTTCAAAAAGAAAACTGGTTTAAATCAATTTAAAATCAGAATTCTCGAGCTAATAAAAACTTCACTCTAACTCAAATTTACGGAAGTGTGCGCATAAGCACGGTATACTGGCTTACTGAGGAAGAATTAGAGAACATTTGGTGAGAATTTCATAAGTTTCTATCCATAAGTTTCTGAGAAAATCGCACAACTACGAATTACGATATTCAAATACGATATTGGTACAAGATTTACGATATTCAACACGATTTACGATATTTAAATACGATATTGGTACAAGATTTACGATATTCAATACGATTTACGATATTCAAATACGATATTGGTACAAGATTTACGATATTCAATACGATTTACGATATT